>JALJCO010004528.1:0-224045 GCA_023101725.1 Atherinomorus stipes
AAGGACTTCTTTAGAAATGGCTCGTGGTCACACATGGAGTGACGACAAAGTGAAAGTTTGAGTTGATATATGGTTAAGAAGAAAACATCCCAGTTCTTAAGCACTTACAGAAATACTGCATTTTTTAAAGTAATTAGGTGTGAAATGGAGGCTCCAGGATATGCCCACACAGTAGGCCAGTGCCGCACTGAAGGTTAAAAAAAAACAACTACGTAAGCATTTTATAAAAATACATGATATGCTTGGATAAAGAGGCAGCGCAGGCGACAATCTTAAACGGACTATCCTGATGTGAATGCACCCTTCAAAACACTAAAAAGAACCTTAAAATTGATCCTGAAACACACAGGGAGCCAATGCAGTGATTTCAAAACCAGTGTAATGGTAAATGGTAAAATGGACTGTACTTATATAGCGCTTTTCCCAGTCATACTAACCGCTCAAAGCGCTTTACACCCTCTGATCTTATAGCTGCTGAAATCTGGAGTAGTTGTAAGTTAGAAATGGTCTTTTTAGGAAGACCAGAGAACAGGGCATTACAATATTCCAAAGGACAGGAGATAAAAGCATCAGTATTGCCGTGTTGGCCTGAGAGAGAGAAATGGGCAGATTCTGGCGATGTTCTTACAGTAACTCCACTGGCTGCCATTCACGTCTATAGACCTTAATTGCAGGTTTTAACGGGGGGAGCTGCAGGATACTCTGGCGGAGCTTGTCGGAGAAAAACGAGTGTTAATGCGTCTTTCTGTAATTTTCACCCGACCCAGTAGATGGCAGTGTCAGACAAGCTTTAAAAAATATATGCTGTGGTCAAGCAGGAAATCGTGTTGTGTGGTCAAAATGGCTTCAAAAAGTCTGCTCGATTTTGTTCGCGGAGGTAATGAAAGACAGAAAGCAAAGGTGCTTGTAGTTCAGTAATTAGTGGAGTTGTGCATGTAGCCTATTCTATGCCATCCACGACTTGACATATAAAATACAGTTTAAAAGGGCATCAATCAGCCTTGTGTCATCAGGAGACTCAGCAATTGAAAGCTGCATATCAGCATAGCTGTGGAAGCTGGTGCTATGTCTCCTGATGTCTCAAAATGAAATGATATATAGATTAAAAAGAACTGTACCTAAAATTGACCCCTTAGGATCCCCATACTTGATTTCATGCTTTCTGGAGGAACATATGGCCATACTTACGAAAAAACATCGATCTGTGAGATAAGAGCTGAGCCAACAGTACCAGAGAGGCCGACCAGGTTTCGATGTTTGTTTCATAAGATGTGATGGTCTGCCGTGTCAAAAGCTAAAAAAAAAAAGGCGAAAAGATCCAGATAAAACTAAGACTGTAATGGGCCTTTTCCATTACAGCTGCACAGGAGCATGGTACAGCATAGTACAGCACCACACGCTAAACATGACCAGGATGGTTTTTGTTTCCACAGAAGAAGCAGTAGTCTACTACCAGGAAGTGGGTGGAGTAGGAACGGTCGAGACTGCAGTGATGTAACTGCCATGCCACACAGCGGTCAGTAAAGTAAAAACAACAATGGAGGCATTGGATGATATTGAGGTGTTACTGCTGTTGTTGTTTTCTCTGTGGCTTATAGTCACCAAAAACAGAGCCAGATATTTTTAAAAAAAGGCGAGCAAAACATATAGCGCATACAATGACAATGTCCTTTGACCAATCAGTGGAGAGCCGTCAGGTTTTGTGTAGGTTCAGCACGATTAGAGCTAAGCTCTGAAACGGGTCCGGCTCATAACGTGTTTTCCTAGAGGAAACACAAATAAAGCATGCCGTGCCGTGTGGAAGGATTACAAAAATGTGCAGTGGAAAAGGCCCATAAGTTATGAGTCTACGTTAAACCTGATGTGATTTAAAATTTTTAAAAGAGACTGTCTCAGTACTGTGGCTTGTCCTAAAACCAGATGGAAATTTCTCAAAAAAGATTGTTTCTATGTAAATATTCTTTACTTGTTTGAAAACTAGTTTCTCTAAAACTATACTTACAAAGCGTTAAGTTGGATATTGGTCGTAATTATTGAGAAGATTAGTGTCTAAATCACTCTTCTTCAGAAGGGGCTTCACCACCGCCGTTTTAAAAGCAGTGGGTAAGACACCTGGGGCCTGTACGACGAAGCCGGATTTTCTCTTATCGAGGTAACTTTAGGGTTAACCCTGGGTTTTTTGTCCTATGGCACTGGTTCACTTCTGTCGGGTTATATCTCCCCCCCGGTAACTTATGCTAAACGCCCTAACCTGGTCTGGACCAGGTTAACCCCCTGCGTCCACTGCCTCCCGCTCCGCTCCGCCCCCGCTCCGGTCCGCACGACGCAGCAAATCCGTTGCTATTTTAATCAATGAGCAGCAGTCCACTTCTCCGCCAGCGCTCCGCTCCGCTCAAACACGTCCGCTCGGGTCCGTCGGCCTCCGCCAAGAAATACGGATCAACTCTATTTTCTGGTCCGCTCCGCTCCGTTTGGAGGAAGTTGCAAACATGAAACATCCGGTTTATAAAGTTTTTACATCCACCACAGAAGAAATTGATTGCTGTGTATAAAACTTGTGGGCATATTGTAGCATCTCAATAAAAACTTTTTTGTAAAATAATATTGCGTCTTGTGTGACTTGAGAATGGGCAAATTGGGCAATGTGTATGCATTCAATGTGCCGTATACATACTCCCTACAAAGTAGGTCGCCGCACGTCAGATCCTGTCAAAACTACAAAAACTGTACTTGTAAACACTCATTTTGGAAGTTGAGGGCCAAAGATTTTGCTTCTCGCATGCTCCTTTGCCTGCTTTGTGACTGAACGGAGAGAGTGCTGGCGGAGTGAGGCGGAGTATGTGTGCGAGGGTTTTGCAGCCCGCCGGAGAGAAGGCCGGACTCGAGCGCAGCGCAGCGGGCGGAGTGGGGCGGAGCGGAAGCAGTGGACGGGAGGTGTAAGTTCTGGATGAGAGATCACCAGGTATAAAAGCACCACCCCCTGACCAATTAGCGCTCTTGGGGAATGGCCTGCCCACTTTTACTTGTCGAAGCTGGTGCGCAGATCATGATAGAAACTCTTAGAAGAGAGAGAATATTCAGAGATGGTGCAACCCTTTTGATTTGCCAGATGACACTTTATATGAAAGATATAGGTTTTCCTCTGCTGGACTCCGTTACATCTGTCAGCTGTTGAAGCCGAACATCACAAATGTAACGCATACAGCCGCACCGAAAACACCACAGATGCTCTGCATCGCACTGACGATTTATTCAGGTTAATAGACTCAATAAATTAATTTTAATATAAACCAACACTTACTCCACCTCGAGTGAAAACAAATATTAGTGCTGTATTGATGCAGCTGAATAGTTAAATTTTTGTTAGCTGAATTGTGCACAGTGTTCAAATTGCCCACTCAATAAAATCATTCATTCAATGGTAATTTCATGCACACCGTTGGCGACGCTGATTATATTCTTGTATTTGTCCTCATGATCATGTTGCGCCGCTGGGGTTGCATCTGAAATAATATGGTTAAGAGGTCACACATGCAGAAATCATGAATTTATGGAGTGCACACCCATCCACGCCTTTACAATGAGTGCATGAGCCTAAGCCTGGGAAATATCTAGGCTATATGTACAGTATGAGAAGGAAATCCACAGAGGAAGCGCTGTAGTGTGATTAAGTGACACTAAATGATCAGAGTCCGATATTGTTTTATGATTGTACAATCACACGGACTTTTTCTGCCAGCATTCCTTCCTGATTTTTGCTGCAGCTGACCGTGTTGCTTCTGGCCTGAATGATGTCCTCCTGGAATCCACATATTTGTTAAGTATCAACATCTGCTCCTCCATGGTGAAATATGTAGCTCTCTGTTTCTCCATGTCTGCGATTGGTCCGATGCTTCCAATGCCGCCCCTTTTAAGTGAGCGCACACAGATTAAGATTGAAAAACCCTGGGTTGAATTACCGAGTTGATAACCAGCTTCATAGTACCGTTTATCAAGACCGCAGATGTCTGGTTAAGTCAACCCAGGTAACAGAGAGAAATCCCGGGCATGTTAATCCGGCTTCGTCGTACAGGCCCCAGATCTGAAGAAAGCAGTTTATAATATTTGAAATCTGTTCCTCAAATAAATCATAAAATGTTTTTAGAAGTGACATGGGGGATTGAATCTAAAAGGCAGGTTTTTGGGTTTACTTGGGAGTCCTTGTGTCCTTGCATCGACCAGGAGCAAAAACTCTCAAGTGTGTCCTCCGGGTAAAAACAGTACTTCAAATGTACAAGAATCTGGAGGGGTAAAAGACTGGATCTGATATTGTCAATTTTAGCCCTGAAGTGGTCTGCAAAATCCTCTCAGATGGTGTCTGTTGGTGTCATGGAGGATTTATTAAAAGAAGCATTGGTTAAAAGATAGACGGTGGAGAAAAGGAATTTGGTGTTACTTTTGTTGATTGTGATAAGTTAGAAAAAGAGATATCTTTCCCTCTTTTACTGCCCTGTTGTAGGTTTTGAGTTGGTTACAAAAGATTTTTCATAGTGAACCATCAGTTTTTCTTTTCTTCACCATCTCTCAGCACTCCTGCATCATCTTTTCAGTTTTCTGAACAATAAAATCACAGGATGTTGGTCAGATATCTGCAGGAGTGGTATTTAAAATCTCAGTAAAATTGGCAGCAATTTAAAGAGTTGGATAGTATTTCCTCACTGTTCTCACTAGGGCCTCCCCAAGGCTAAAACTGGTGATGGTAAAAATACACACAACAATGGTCGGACACACACCTACAGCAGCAGACAGGCCGTAAGTTATGTCCAGATCTTAGGTTCTCTGTTGTGAGTTGACTGTGTGACATGTTGTTTAAAATCCAGGCAGGTCAAGAGGTTTAAAAATTCTCTGGAAATTGGAAATATTGTCAACGTGCAAATTAAAATCACCAGTTATTAAAGTTCTGTTTAAATGGAGTGAATGATTGATAAAAGTTCTGAGAATTCACTCATAAAAGAGGTGTAATGATGGGGTGGGGTGGTCTGTAAACTGATGCACAGAGTTGGAGGACTGCTAAGAACAAAGGCGTGGTATTCAAATGATGAATAACTGTTAAAAGAAACCTTGTGTGAGTTAGTGTCTTTATCATGATTGAAGCAGTTCCCCCACCTTTCCCCAAACCCCTAGTTGAAAGTGAAAAATTAAAATTAGGTGGGCAGACCTTGATGAGGACAACTGGTGCGTCTGTTAACTCACTGGCTGCCATTCACGTGTTTCCACGTTAATTCAAATCCGAACGTCAACTGCCATTCACGTGTTTCCACGTTACTTAAGGGTTTAACGGCGGAGCTATTTTAATCTCTAGCAGAGCTTGTCAGAGAATACCGAGAGCTCATGTTAATTTTTTCGGTAGTTTTCATCTTATCCAGCAGATGCCGGTGTCAGACAAGCTTAAAAAAACCTACCAGGAAGTGATGCAATTCTATGATGCTTCCTGTGTTGTTAGCGGTTGTTAGAGCTAACCGGCTGAAGTGTGCTGGATCCTGTTGCAAGGGTTAGAGAACATGGCGACCGGTCGTAATCGAAGCAGTTTAGGAGGTGGATGAAGGAGGAAAGTTTGTGGAAACAGTGATTGGTGACAGACAGACACGATCGATCAAAGACACGGTGGAAATACAGCAGCGAAGTGCGGCAGTTGAAAGTGAAAGTAAGTCTACAGCACGCGGTTGTTTCACGCGGGGGAGGGGGGAGGCGGGGGTGCGTGCGCACCTAATCTGCGTTAGCGGGAGGAGGGAGAGAGGGAGGGAGGAGTAGAGAGACGTTTCTGCTCTATGTTTCTGCCAAATATTATGTTGTGAAACACACTTGTTGTGGCTTATTCAGCAAGTAAATAATTATTTTGCCTCCAAAACTCTTTTCTCAGTGTTGTATTTGTTGTTTCATAGAAGTAAACAGCTGTTCAGATGGTGAAGGTGTCACTAAAGTAAAAAAAATATTGGCATCAAAGACACTTTTCCACTTGAAGCAGACTGCGGCATTCAAGGCTAGTTTTCTCTGCTTTTTGGTCAGAAACAGGCATTTTTGCTGCAACAAAGCCATGTTCTACTGCAGATTACTAAAGAATGGAAAAAGCTAGAAACAAATGGTTTTTTTCTGATAAAAGAAGAGAGTCTAAGCTTTCCGTTGGTACATTCAGTGTTTGTATTGGCATAGTACACAATATTCTGTGGATCTCCCAAAATCAGTGAAAATGCTTAAAAATCCTGGCAATATGGAGCACTCTGCTCAGAAAAGGTCTGGCAGTCAATGAGTTAATAATAAAACATTGAGCTTGTTATCTAAAATCAGATCATGTACGAAAAATGACTTGTTTAAAAGCGCACATTCAGCATGGCCAGATTAATGTCCATGCCAAACGTGTGCTTGTCGCTGTCCTGGGGGGTCCGCAGCCTGGAGCAGCCTGTGAACCCGCTGAGCTGCGGGCCTACGTGGACAGTGGTGAAGCAAAGTGATGTTGACAGAGATGGGTTTGTAAACTATGTAATTGTTAGAGCAGTGATTGGTGGGTCCCAGTCCGGTACAGACAGACAGAGCGGTGGGTGGACATCTTCTAGGGAGCTGGTGTAAAAACAGGCACAGAGTGTCAAGTCGTAGCAGGGTACTTGCTCACAGATTTAAGAGACCCGTGGTGCCACGGTCTCACACACGAGACTGTCGGAGTGGCAACCAATGGGTCAGACTAAATAGAAGAGGCCCCAAGATGGAACCCTGGGGAACTCTGCATTTAATTATTGTCTACTCAGATGTAAAATTACCAATTGACATAAATTGCTTCCTGTTCTCCAAGTACATTTTGAACTAGTTAGTACAGAACCAGAGAGACTCACCCAGTTCCCCAGTAATTGGAGTAATATAATGTGGTAAACTGTGCCAAATGCATTTCATGAACAAGAAAATTCTTAGCAGTTCCCATCCATAGTAGCTATGATAACTAATACTGTTGTTCTTTATAACCTGGGCCAGTGGGAGCAAGTAGATGTTAAATAGAAGAGGCCCCAGGATGGAACCTTGGGGAACTCCACATGTAACTATTGTCTGCTCAAATGTAAAGTTACCAATTGACACAAAGTCTCCAGTCCTCGAGGGCCACTATCCTTTCCCTGCTTCAACACACCTGACTCAAATTAATAAGTCATTGTGCAGAACTTCATAGGTTGTTATATTTGTTTAAGTTGAATTAGGTGTGTTGAAGCAGGAAAGGAAAGAAAACTTGCAGGACAGCGGCCCTTGAGGATCAACTTTGGACACCCATGATTTAGAGTAACCAATTAACCAAACATGCATGTCTTTGGACAGTGGGAGGAAGCCGGAGTGCTTGGGGAGGACTCACGCATACACAGGGAGGACATGCAAACTCCACACAGGAAGGCCACTGTTGGAACTGTTTGAACCCCCCTCCCCAGCTGAGCCTCAAACTAGTGACCTTTTCACTGTGAGGCTGTGGTGCTAAACACCACACCACTGTGGTTTTGAAAGGCTGCATGTGACGAATCTGTGCTTACTGGATAATCTGACATTGGTGCAGACAGATGTGGTCTGCAGTATCGATTCAGAGGGCTTGTTTTCTGGTGAATAATAGTGTGGTACCACTCCTTACTTAAACAGCACCTATGTACTATGGCACAACATTCACTTGTCTTTTCCAAGATAAAAAGAAATTCCAACTCCCAAGTTGGACTGAAATACAGTGAAATGCTCTTTTTACTTCCTTTTTGTGGAGCTTCCACTAGCAATGCATCATGCACAGAAGAGCTGGCTCTGAGGGTTGATGCTTAGTGAATGAAGGGAGCCGGCTCGCATTTAATGAGAGCCAGCTCCTAGTTTTTTAGGGAGATTGCAGAATTTCTTTTGATTGGCCGGGATAGACCATGAGGCCAGTCATGAGTTATGAGCATACTAATATATAAAAACAAAGAGGGGTGCAGATGTTTTACTGAAAGTGAAGACAGCAGACAGTTACGAGGAGTCTGCATTGCATTGTCATGTAATACAAGAAATCAGACTCAAAATACTATTGTCATTGTACTGGCATCCCAGTGCAACAAAATTTGTTTTCAGTACAACCGGTCAAACTTCTCATCTCTAGATTCCACCATGCTAGTTAACTGTATGTCAGAAATGTTGCATGCTCTCACTGGAGTGGCTTGTATCAATACTTGCAGCAGTAAATGTTACGGATCTCTTTTCTCATCTCATTGATCAAACATTAACCAGGCAGGCACAGTGTGTTTTGACTGAATTTTTATTTTATTTTTTGTACCTAAAGGAAAGTGTCTGAGATCAACCAGTCAATCATGACTGATGGGTTGACGACCACCGGTATATACTAGGGATGTGCATTGTTGACGGGTTTCATTTGGGAACCAGTCAAACGATTCTTTTTAATTGTTAACAAAAAAAACTTTATGATTCTTTTACTGATTCTTCCTGGGCTGCTTCACCAGTGTAAACAAATATACCCCACTCACAAATAAACGATGATGTCTCACACACAAGCTGCTGCAGAGCAGAGTTGTGGAGAGAGTAGTGTAAAACAGCATAGCTCTCCCCAAGTTAATCACTATCTCTCCACACCTGTCTCTCATGCCTCTTACCTCATTTGCTGGGCGGAGGAGCAGGCACACATGATCTTCAAGAACATAAACACAATACTGTATACAAAGAAGTGAAATGGCTCTAACAGCGCCGAAGACGGTAACACAACTAATACGTCCAAGCATTTGGCCACACAACACAGCATTATACTCAAGCAGTGCTGTGTGTTTGGTGCACAAGCACAGCAGGTGAAATTAGGGTCCGTCTCAATACACCCCCTAGCCCTACTTTTCAGCCCTACCCCCAAGTTTTGCACCTTCCCGTGAAGGTAGTGCTGTCCAATGATGTCCCAGTGTAGTGGACATAACATGGGGTAGGGGGTATGAATCTAGCCCTTCAGAGTGAGGGACATCAGATGCTGACTTGCCAAGGAAGGGCCAGAGAAAAGGGTTAGAGAGCTGTATGTCATTACAGAATCAAACAACAATAGCAACAGGACTTGGAAAAGAAAACTCACAAATGCATAATTACACAGTTGTTAACAAGAGCCAGACTAGCCATGCTAGCTAGGCTAAAATACTGATGAAAAGTTTGCGAAGGCTTTTCAGCAGTGTACATGTGGCAACAGTTGTCATGGTGACTTATTCCTTGTGTGGTTGTTTTGTTTATTAATCGACCGAAGCGTGACGAATGATGAAAAAAGAAAAACGACTGCAACTGTTAACTCTGTGTTGTTGCTGGGTGTGTTATGGTGAGACATATGTGCAAACGTCACTGCGCAGTCGCTTACGCGCCTGAACGTAAATGCAGAAAGTGGTGTCCCAATTCCTTGGGAAGATTACAAAGCCCTACCCCTTGTGGCTTCAATTAGAGGGTGTAGTGATAGTGGGCGAGGGATAGTGGTAGTGAGTTGGGGCTAGTGGTTGAAAGTAGGGGGGACATTGAGATTGGGTCTTAAACAACACTCTTACACAGAGACCAAATTACCCTGACTTGTTATACAAATGTAAATAATTAAACAAATAAGTGAATAAACAGGCAAAGGATACGACCCCCCCAATGACAGACCCAAAGTTACACCCTTGACCCTGCCTCTCGCCTGATAATAGCTGGGATAAGCAGCTATCCTCCGACCCTGAGTTGAACAAGCGGTACAGAAAGGGGGGTTGGGGGGTAATAATAGCCACTTGTTTTGTGGACTCAGTTTACTCATTTGAGTATTGTTGATTTGTTTATTCTCAGCAGTGAATAATTAATATTTATAAACCTGAGATTTATTTTTATAAACCAGGTTGTATTCTTTTTTGTACTCAAGTACTACTTGTTTTCCAGCATATTTGGGAATAGATAAAAGAATCTATAAAAACACCGGATTTACATGCAGAAATCAATAAAGCATTAGAATCGCTAAATCCTTATCAATATACAGTACATCCCTATACACTGATAAATATTGTATCCACTGTGCAGCCCATGTAATGGTATACTGTGTGAGAAAAGACAGCTAAATTTTTTTTTTGCTTCTATATGGTAGTTTTTACTAAACTTTGAACATTACCCCTTTCCAATAATTAGTTTCATAATGGCAAAATTGTCTAATAAAAAACAAACACCAGGTGAAAAAAAAATTACGTAAGAACTGCACCTTTATTCTTCATTAAACCTATACTGTTTTCAAGTACAGATGAAACACCTTCAGTCAAAGGCCCTCCAACCCATGCAGTTTGGGTTTAGGACCAATTATTCCACTGATACAGTATAGCATGCTGTGTTTTCTGGTATCTCTAAAATCTAGTTTAGACAAAGAGGTGGTGGTGAGTGTCTTTTTAGATTTACAGGTACGACCCAAAAAATTAGAATATCTGGAAAAGTTCTTGTATTTCTGTAATTCAAATTAAAAGTTGCAATTTACATATTGTATAGATAAATAATATGCAAATCAATATATTCAAGCTTTTATTTCTTTGGATGTTGCTGATTAGGACTTGCAGCTTAAGAAACCTCAAATTGGAGAAACTAAAAAAAAATAGAATACTGTGAAAAGCTCCAGTATTGTAGGCTCAGACTGTCACAGTCTAATCAGGCAAGTAATCCAAAACCCCTCCATAAGTGCCCCAAGCCTTTAAAAAAAGTCCCTGTCTTGGTTTAGAAGAATTCACAATTATAGGGAAGACTGCTGATCTGACCTTGTGCAGAAAACCATTATTGACTCCCTGCAAAAGGTGGGAAAGACACAAAGAGTGATAGCAAAAGAAGCTGGATGTTCTCAGAGCGCAAAAAGTCTCAAAGCACATTAATGGACAGTTAAGTAGAAGGAAGGAAGGGGAGTGTGGAAGAAAACTGTGTACAAGCCAGGAGGGCTGACAGCAGCCTGGAGAGGATGGTCAGTGTTAAGTTTCCCAGTCTGTGATGATCTGGTGATCCATGTCAGCTGCTGATGTTGGTCCTCTGCTTCATCAAGTCCAGCATAAATTCAGCCGTCTACCAGGACATTTTGGAGCACTTCATGCTTGCTTCAGTGGACCAGCTGTATGGGGATGCAGACTTCATCTTCTAGCAGGACTTGGCACCTGCCCACACTGCTTAAACTACAAAAACCTGGTTCAACAACCATGGGATCACCATGCTTGATTGGCCCGCAAACTCACCTGACCTGAACCCCATCAGAAATCTGTGGGGCTTTGTCAAGAGAAAGCTGAACAGGAAGAGACCAAACAATAGAGAAGAGCTCAAGGCTGTGATGGAAGCATGTTCATCTTCCATAACAGCTGAGATATGCCAGAGGCTGGTAGCATCCATGCCACGCCAGGTTAGGGCAGTCATTCATGCAAAAGTGGCCCAAACCAAGTACTAAGTACAGATGCAAGATTTTGTTTTAGGAAGCCCGACTTTTTAGCTTTTAAAATCCTTTTATAATTGATTTCATGCAATATTCAAATTTTTTTGAGTTTTTTGAATTTGAGGTTTTCTTAAGCCGCAAGTCCTAATCAGCAACATCCACACAAATAAAAGCTTGAAATATATTGATTTGAATATTATATGTCTATACAATATGTAAATTGAGCCTTTTAAGTTGAATTACAAAAAATAAATTAACTTTTTTAAGGATATTCTAATTTTTTTGGTAGTACCTGTATGAAAAGCTTTTGACAGCTGATTATTTATCATTTAAGTTTCAACATCAGTTTGCCATGGATACCCTTTGCTGGATATGGACAATCCCAGTGTGTTCGCCTGGATGATGCAGTCTCACAAATGGAGGTGTGCACCATGGGGGTACCACAAGGCTCTGTTTTGGGACCACTACTATTCAACCTCTACATCAGAGACCGCTCATGTATGTATTATTGTAAAATGGTTGAAAGATTCTTGTTTGGGGTTAAATGTTGGATAGAAAGGTAATGTTGCAAAATCTTTCCCATTGTATCTGTTATGAGGAATAAATTACACATAGAGATGAGTTCAGATACCTCGGCATCACCTGTAGCTGTGAGGAGTCTGCTGAAGCGTAAGAAAGCTCTCCCCGTGTCAGTTACTTCAGGAACAAACTGCTGAAGTAGGAAGTTGTGAACATGTGATCATATTCTCTCTGAAGCCAGTCAGCACAGTCCTGTCTCTAAGGGGTGGAGTATCTGTTGAAGCGCTTTTCATTCAGCAAGGTCATTTCAGCATGATGGCATCTTCAAAACTTCTCCCCCTACCTGACATGTCTGCTCTTATGTAACATGGGTGAGTTCAGTCTATTCATATATATATATATATATATATATATAAACTATTTGTTAAAAAATGTATGTTTTACAAGCTCCTTATGACATTTAATTTTGATGTTATTTATATTTCTTTAAAATATATGGTCAGTTAAAAAAATCAGACTAATCTTGATTTGCTTTCCTCTTTTTTCCAGTTCAGATGAATGAAGAGAAAAAAACACAGATTGTGCATCAAGAGAGAAGCTTCATATCAGCTAATGTTGGTGATAACGTGTCTTTAAATTGTCTTTATGGAAGCGATGCTGGAAGATATTACTGGTACATCCAAAGAATGGGAGAGAAGCTGGAGGGTTGTGTCCCAAAGCTATAAATATGAGACAAATGGTCAATTTTATGGTGACTTCAAGAACAACCCACGCTTCAACCTGGAAACTGAAGCTAGTAAAAGCCAGTTAGAAATTTCAGATGTCAAAGTTTCAGACACGGCGACCTACTTCTGTGCAACAAGTCTTTCTTATGTGTTTGAGTTTGGAGAGGGGGTAACAGTGATGGTGAAGGGTTCTGGATTGAACATCCACGCTTCGGTCCATCAGTCAGAATCCAGAAGCATCCAAACTGCAGGTTCGGTGACTCTGAACTGCACATTGTACAATGGGACCTGTAATGGAGAGCACAGTGTTTACTGGTACAAAGACTCGGAGGAAAATCACCCCGAGATCATTTACACCCCTGGAGAAGGTAACGATCAGTGTGAGAGAGATCCGGACACAAAAACAAACATCTGCGTCTACAAGCTGCTGATGGAGAACCTGAACATGTCTGATGCTGGAACCTACTACTGTGCTGTCGCCTCATGTGGACACATTTTGTTTGGAAACGGGACCAAACTGGATGTTAAAAGTAAGTTTGTTTCATTCTAAGGACAGTTATTGATGGTTACTCACTGGTCAAATTTTAAAGCTAAGTGAAGTAAAAAGCTCTATTTCTGGTGTGTGATTTCGCAGGTGAGGTGAACTGTCTGCACTTCATTTATTTCCTCAGTGGTGGTTTGGCTTTTTCCGCCCCATTATGAATGTTTTATTGGTTTTCTTACTGCACAAGCTGTACAAAGAGAGACAACAGCCAAACTTCAGGTAACTCATATATGATATAAATGGAAGCTAAAACTCTGTCTGTTCACTCAGGAAGTTTTTTCTCTCTTACAGAGTCTCAGTTTCTGCTCATCCTGCGCTACAAAATGCAAAGGTTATTATTTGCTACTGTAGTTGAACTGTTAAATGTAAACATGCAAATAACTGTCTTTTGGGATCTTTAATCATTTCATTTATATTGTATTTCCAGGATTACCAAGATGCAGCCGACCTACATTATGCTGCTATAAATGTTGACCTGCCAAACAGATCAAGAAGGAGGAGGAAAAACACTGAGCCCGAGTGTGTTTACTCTGGAATAAAAGCAACAGACTGGCAGTTGTTGATTTAAGAAAAGGAGAATGATAGTTAAGAGTACAACAGGAGAAACACATCTGAAATATGAGTTTAACTCTTATAATTTCCTGTTTGTCTCAAAATTCATCAGGACTAATTTACATGTGCAATGGTTGCACTTATTCCTACTGTATGTCTGCTTTAATTTCCACTTGACCGCTTTTTTTTCTCTGAATCTCTTACATACAGTATGTTATGTGTGCTTTTTGTGTGTGTGTGTTTTTAATTGGTTTAGTTTTTGTTTCTTATTGTGCTACATAAATAAAATTGCTTTGCCTAGATATTTGTTAACACCATATTCAGGGCACAAAGAATAAGATGCTAGCCATTGATCCAGAAACACTGACCAGCCACCTCATTAGGTTCACCTCACCGGTACCAGGTCGGAACTCCTTTTGCATCATAACTATCTTTAATCTGCACAGCATAGAGGCAGCATGTTGTTTGTGGTACAAAAGGCCCAAAGTGTGACCCCCCCCCACACCACTGCTGAGAGCTGACTGTAAAGATACAGTATTTGTGAGTTTTAGGACTTGAAACACTTCATTATACAAATGTGTCAGTGGTGCAGCAGACTTATGTGGTGGTGGGTTGGACCCAGTCTTTATAAGCTTCCAGTTTTGAAGGAAGTTCTTTTTTCACAATATAATGTTGAAATGAAATAACATCCAAATTGTATGTGATATTGATAAAGTGGAAAAAAATCAATCAGATCACATCAATGGCACCACGAGCAAGACCAACACTGACACCAGGCAGGATGGATCCATGTTTTCATCAAACTTCAATTCAAACTTTATTTATAAAGCACTTTTTCCTGCCAAAGGCAACACAGACTGCTCAACTCAACTCAACTTTATTGTCAAATGTGCTACATGGTAGACATACAACACAGATGAAATTACAGTCCTCTCAAAACCCGCGGTGCATAATAAAACAGAATAAACTACAAGATAAAAAATATAAAATATAAAACTAAAGGAATCTGCTCAGATAACTAAAAATCTAAACACGAAACTAAGTTTAAATACTTAAGAAGATTACAAAAGTACAGATGGGAAATGTAACTGCAAAGTTTGACAATGTGACATTACAGTGGTCCTGATGGACAAGAGTGCAAATAGTCATGCAACTGTAACATGTACAGCAGGTTACTAGCAATGAGCAGTACAGTGGCAAAAGTGCATATAATGCATATGGCAGAGTAAACTGATTTAGCATCCTCACTGCCTGGTGGAAAAAGCTGTCTCGGAGCCTGCTGGTTCTGGTCTGGAGACTGCAGCCTCCTCCCTGACGGCAGCAGAGTGAAGACACTGGGCGGGGTGGGTGATCCTGGTGGCTCTGCAGGTGAGACGGGAGTGGTAAATGTCCAATAGAGAGGGGAGGGGGACACCTCAGTTTCCTCAGGAAGTAGTCGCTGTTGGGCTTTCTTGGCCCGGGCAGTGGTGTTGGTGTCCCAGGACAGGTCTTGGGAGATGTGGACACCCAGGAACTTGGTGCTGTTCACCCGCTCCACCTCAGCACCATTGATGATCAGTGGAGCATGCTGGGCAGACCCTCTCCTGAAGTCTACCACCATCTCCGTCTTCTCCACGTTCAGATGGAGATGGTTGTCCTTGCACCACGTAACCAGGCGGCTCACCTCACTCCTGTAGTTTGTCTCATCATTGTTGTTGATGAGACCCACCACGGTCGTGTCGTCTGCGAACTTCATGAAGAGCTTGGAGCTGAATGTTGGAGTGCAGTCGTGGATCAGCAGAGTGAAGAGGAGGGGGCTCAGCATGCATCCTTGGGGGGCCCCCGTGTTCAGTATGACGGTGCTGGAGGTGTTGCTGCCAACCCGAACTGCCTGTGGTCTCCCCATCAGGAATTCCAGGTCCGCTTTGTCCGCCTCAGAGCGTGCAAAGTAGTTGTTCAGCAGGGAGGAGGAGTTGTCGCAGGTCTGCGGGGAGGGCTTGTAGCCCGTGATGGTCTGGATGCCCTGCCACAGGTTCCTGGAGTCTCCGCTGTACCTGAAGTGGTCGGTGATCCTGTCACCGTAGGTTTGAGAATGTGAATAAGTCCTGTGTTTTATCATCACCTCCACAACCTATCCCAGGGCTTACGTTCTCAAATCTTAGCCACATACATCTACCGCATTCTCCCCCTCTGTACCTGGATAGTATCACAAATGGAGGTGTGTACTATGGGGGTACCATCTGTTTTGGGGCCACTACTGTTCAACCTCTACATCAACGACTGCTCATCTGTGTGTGATTGCAAAATGGTTGAAAATTTCTTGTTTAAGTAATGAAGAGAAAAATGTACAAATGTGGAAGAGTTCTGATACCTAAGCATCAACTGTAGCTGTAAGGTTTCTGTTACAGCTCAGCCCTCAATCACACCTTGGCACATTTATCTGTTATTGGATTTTACTTTCGATTAAATTTAACTGTTTTTTCCCTCATAGGGGAGAGCCCCCACAAAAAAAGTATTTTTTTTAATGTTTCAAATTTTTTTAATGCATTGCTTTAAGGCTTTTAAAAACAACGCAATCTCAATTACTTCCCATTTGCTTCCTACAAACCAAACTGTGCACATTGAAACCCATTCAAATTGCTATTTCGGATCCCACATAAAGGCCCTGTACCTGATTTGATTTTAATCTTAATCAGAGAAGTGCTTTCTACACGGTAAAATGTGTGTTAAAAGAGGTAATTTCATAAAAATAAATCACTCATTGATTGCGTACATGCATGAATCCAGGCCTTTTTAGTTTAGGTTTCTAAGGATGGCGTGACGCTCTCTTCATGCCAATGCGGTTTGTTCAACATAAGTTTCGGTTTCCAACCAGCCACTCACAGTGTTTTCTAATGAGAAGCGCCCTCCTCTCTCGTGTGCACGGCAGCACTTGTAAACAGAACCGCATGGCGTCTGCCGAAGGGAAAGTGGCGATACCGCAGCAAAACAGACTGAAAGCATAAAAACTGAGGGAGGAGAGAGGCTTGAAACGCAGGAGAGACCAAAGAAGGAATAAAGTTCGTGTTCTCGGTGGATTGTACTGAAGGTAGAGAGCAGCTGGACGCCTCGGACTGAATGTGGACTGGAAGTCCGCCTGGACAGGTATTTTTTCAATAACTTTCTTCTGAGTAACATTTACGTCCTCGGGTGCTGGCGCTTCCTCTGCTGGTCTCCCGTATATAATACATAGTGATATTTACACCGTAACACGATGAAGCTTTACATCACTACTTTTTGAAGTGGCTGGTTAGAAACTTTATCAGGCTGTCATGTTGTAACGTCGCCTATGACATCGTAACTCGTCATAACTGTGCATCTGTTAAAAAAAAAAAAATACATAACTGTAGTTACGGTAAACTACCGGTCATGATAGAAAATGTCATTTAGCTGATCCGCAGCCATTTACTGCAACCAAAACAGTAATTTCACTGGAAGATGCAAGTTTTCTCTGGAGGGTTTCTTTGTGCACGAGTATAAAACGTGCACTTTATTTCGTGCATGTTGAGTGGGAGGAGAGAAAAACAAGAGTATGAGCGTTTCTCACTGGGAGAAACAGTTAGGGGCGGGGCTTACAGTTCAAACTACACTCTTCACCTCGCTCATGGTTTGCAAATGTGCAAAATCAGGTACAGCACCTTTAAATAAAAGTATAAAGCATGTATTTCCTTATTTCTCTGCTTCATTTTAGTCTAAGAGCATTTGGTGTGTGCACAGAGGGATTCCCTTTCTGGTGACGTCATTTTTAAAATATATGCCAAGGAAGGAAAATACCCATTTTATGGCTAAGAAGAGCTTGTGCCATGTCCTCCGTCCTCTGTTTTCTATTCATGCACCTCAGCTTTATTTTTGTGTGGATGTGTGAGTATGTGAACAAGGAAACATATTCATTTGAATTTGTGTGTCTGTTTACGTGCACATGACAGCAGATGAACATGCATAAGTTTCCTCCGCAGGGTGGCCGGGCTCTCCCTTAGAGATGGGTGAGGAGCTCGGTCATCCGGGGAGGGACTCAAAGTAGAGCCGCTGCTCCTCCGTATAGAGAGGAGCCAGATGAGGAGGCTCTGGCATCTGGTCAGGATGCCTCCTGGACGCCTCCCTGGTGAGGTATTCCAGGCACGTCCCACCGGGACCAGACCCCGGGGGAGACCCAGGACACGCTGGAGGGACTACGTCTCCCGGCTGGCCTGGGAACGCCTCGGGATCCCCCTGGATGAGCTGGCGGCTGTGGCCGGGGTGAGGGAAGTCTGGGCTTCCCTGCTTAGGCAGCTGCCCCCGCGACCCGATCCCGGATAAGCGGAAGAAGACGGTACGGTACGGTAATATAATAACTATAGTTATACTGCTGTTTAGAAGGACTGTTATTTATAGTGATTGTACAAGCTACGCACATTTTTCAGTACTGCAGGTACCCTTAGGGTTGAATGGTACAAATTTGTACTTTATATTACTTTGGACCCTTTTTCATAGTATATAGGTACTTCTGGCCTCATAAAGACCAATATTGTACTTTTGAGAGAACATTTGTAAAAAAAAATTTACCTACAGGTACAGAAATGCTCCTGTCTCGTACCTCTATTTTTGAGTGTGTACATAACCCCCCCCACACACACATACACACCCACAATCTCACTTACTGGCCCACAAGATCCAGACTCAAAGCCACTTACAAATGTGGCATGATGTCACAATGCTGTAGCTTACAGAAAGTACAGCCAAAAAAGTCCCCAAGCGCCTCACATCTGACCCAGCACAGTTCATCAGTGAGCATTTATATCCTACATTCACGGGTAACACAGCAACCAAGACAGGTCAAGGCCATCCAGATGCTGGAGGAGAGAGGGAACTCTGTGGAGAGGAAAGGCCTAATCCTACATCCGGACCATCCCTGGTTCAGAGCCAGTCCTGATGGAGTCCTGAACCAGACACAGCTTCTAGAAGTGAACTCTCCACAGGGATCACTGGCAGCATTTCTGCAACAGCCTTGCAGAGACGTCTGACCCCTGCACGATGGACCCCTGGATGGTGGGCTGTTCCATCTGGCCAACAATGGACAGGGTGGAAACTACCAGCAGGTAACCCACTAAACCCACTACTGCCACTCATCATGTGACTAATATTTAGGAGCCTGCTACTGATGATAAACACTGTATTGTTACATTACTTTTTCCAGATCCAGTTGACCATGCTGTGTATGAGACTGGAGAGCTGCAAGCTGGTGATTTGGAAACCTGGCGAGAGCCTGGAATTGGATGTGCCTTTTAATAAGGACTATGCAAAGAAAGAAATGCATACACTGCAGGGTTTTTACCTCATGCACATGCTCGCCAAGCTGGATGAGGAAAGGGTCATTGAATCTCAGTTTTTTAGTGAGATTAGTGAGATTACACATAAATTAACATGCCCCCCCTCCCCTTCCCGCTCTGTGGTGCAGTTGTGTGTTAGACATAGGGTTGCCACCCATCCCGTAAAATTGTCCTTTAAAAAAAAAAAAAGAAAAAAAAATTCTGGAATGCGCTGCTAGGTAGCTGCAATTTGTAATAGCTCTCCCTTAACTTTTGTGTTTTTTTCAAATATAGTTGTCTTTTTTATTGACATTACTTGTCAGATTAGGTTTTTCTTGGAGGATTTTTTATGCTGGTTTGAAGGGTGCGCAATTCAGGAAATTTTTCCTCATATATTTGGCTTTTTTCACTACTTGTTATGATGTGTATCCATAGCAACGGAAAAATTGTTTACCATTGTTTATCAACTGTTAAAACTCTCCCAAATCAAGATTTTCAGCGAAATAACACGTCAAATCCCAGTGGAGTTAAGGAGAAAGACAAGAGGATGCAGGGCAGGGGTAAGGCAGGGAGAAAAACGGTGGAGATTTAAACCGTTTCTTCCAACTGTTGTGATGGGTAACGTGAGATCGCTAGCTAACAAGATGGACCAGCTTGAAGTGCTAACAAGGTCTCAGAAAGAGTACAGAGAATGTAGTATCATGTGTTTCACCGAGACATGGCTGCATGAACACATCCCGGACTGTAATGCGTCTGTACACGGCTTCAAGACGGTCCGTGCAGACCGAAATAAACAGCTCAGCGGGAAGCGGAAGGGGAGGCGGAATTGCAGTGCTGGTCAGTCAGCGTTGGTTCCATCCAGGACACGTCACTGTCAAGGAGAAGATCTGCACAAGAGACATTGAACTGTTAGCTGTGAGTTTCCGTCCATAATATTTACCCAGAGAGTTTGCCTGTGTTATTCTGGTAGCGGTTTATATAATACCAGGTACCGCACCAGAGACAGCCTGTGATGTCATCAGCTCCGTCGTGGCTAAACTACAAACACAGCATCCAAACTCATTCATGGCGATCTCTGGAGACTTCAACAACGTCTCCCTCTCTGCTACGTTGCCAACTTTCCAGCAGTTTGTCAGCTGCTCCACCAGAGAAAATAAGATGTTGGACTTATTTTATGCAAATACAAAGAATGCATACAGCTCCTCTGCCCTGCCTCCATTAGGAAGATCAGATCATAATCTGGTTCTTCTCACCTCCACCTACAAGCCCATCGTTCAGCAGCAACCAGTCATTAGGAGGACGATTAAAACCTGGTCTACTGAGGCTGAAGATGCTCTGAGAGGGTGCTTTGAGGCCACAGACTGGAATGTCCTCTGTGAACCTCATGGAGATGACATCAACACCATGACTGAGTGTGTGACAGATTACATAAACTTCTGTGTGGACAACATCGTTCCAACAAGAACAGTGAGGTGCTTCCCCAATAACAAACCCTGGATCACCAGTGACCTGAAAAAGCTGCTGAACATCAAAAAGAAAGCTTTCAGGGATGGAGACAGGGAGTTACTGAAGACCACACAAAAACAACTGAAAACACAGACTAAGAAGTGCAAGGAGGACTACAGGAAGAAGTTGGAGAGCAGCTCCAGCAGAACAATGTGAGGGATGTGTGGTCGAGAATGAAGAAAATCACTGGCTTCAAGTTAAAGGGGGACCAGACTGATGGAGGTCTGGACAGAGCTATTGAACTGAACATGTTCTTCAATAGGTTCAGTTCCCCCCCTGCCGACAACTCAACACACCACACACCCTCCATGAGCCCACAGCTTTCCTGTCCCACCTCCACTCTGTCACCCTGCACCTCAGTCATGGACCTGAACACAGCCTCCTCTCCCTCCACATCAGGGCATCCTGAGACCTCTTTTGCCTCCACCTCCAGCCTGACTGTCTCCTGTGACCAGGTCAAGAAACAACTAGAGAAACTGAACCGGAACAAGGCTGCAGGTCCAGATGGTGTCAGTCCCAGAGTTCTCAAGACCTGCTCAGAACAACTATGTCCGGTTTTCCAGCACCTTTTTAATACCAGCCTGAGACAGAACAGAGTTCCTGTGCTGTGGAAAACATCCTGTCTTGTTCCAGTCCCTAAAAAACCACAACCAGCTGAACCAAATGACTACAGACCAGTTGCCCTGACATCTCTCATCATGAAAGTCCTGGAGAGACTCTTACTGGCTCACCTAAACAGGCAAGTGAATACCTTTCAGGACCCGTTACAGTTCGCATATCGTAATGGGCTTGGGGTTGAAGACGCCATCATCTTCTTGCTTCAGAGAGCCCACTCTCATCTGGACCAGTCAGGCAGCACTATGAGGGTCATGTTCTTTGATTTTTCAAGTGCATTTAATACTATTCAGCCTGCTTTGCTATGTCAGAAGCTCCATAACTTCCAGGTGGATCCTCCACAACCACCTGGATTTACGACTACCTCACAAACAGACCACAGTTTGTGAGACTGAAAGGTTGTGTGTCTGAGATGGTGATCAGCAGCACTGGAGCACCACAAGGGACTGTACTCTCACCATTCCTCTTTACACTGTACACCTCAGACTTCCAGTACAACTCTGATCCTGTCATCTGCAGAAATATTCTGATGACTCTGCAGTTGTGGGGTGTATCAGCGATGGACAAGAAGCCAAGTACAGGGAACTTGTCAATCAGTTTGTGAAATGGTGCAGTAACAATCAGCTCATCTTAAATACCAGCAAGACTAAAGAGATGATTGTTGACTTCAGGAGGAGCAAGAATAAGCAGCATAGTCCTGTCTACATCCTGGAAGAGGAGGTGGAGGTGGTGAAGAACTACAAATACCTTGGAGTTCAGCTGGACAACAGACTCGATTGGAAATGCAACAGTGACTACATCTACAAGAAAGGTCTGAGCAGACTCTACTTCTTAAGGAAGCTGAGATCATTCAACGTCTGCACCAAGATGTTGCAGATCTTCTACAAGTCTGTTGTGGAAAGTGCAATTAGCTTTGCAGCATCTGCTGGGGAAGCAGCATCAGAGTCAGAGGCCGTTTCTCAATACCAAGTTCGCTAAGAACAAACTTGTGTACTTGCTAGTATGGACTTGTTGGAAGTACAGACTTCTGAGGACGGAAGGACGCAAGTACACTCGTTGCACATTTGGAACAGAAGCATACTTGATTACGTCAAAGACGTTGCTGAAGTTGTGTCATAACAAATATCTAATACTGAAATAATAAGTAGCAATAACCCTGCTTGAATGTGGCAGTTAAAGACAGCTAATCTGCGCAACCGTCTTACTTACTGTTAGCTTCCGTTAGCTGTTCAGCCCGTTTGTGAAACCGCTAGTCACTTTTAATAACGGTTTAAAATTTATCAAACCACCAAGAAGTTGAAGTAAAACAACTCTGTTGTAGAAAAGTTATATAAAACCAACGTTACGTAAAATAATGAGTATTTTCAGCACTTATAGCAATTACTTTTCTCCTCCACCATTGTTATGCCGCAATGCCTTATGGGATAGAAAGGTGTCTGAAGTCCACAAAAGTCATCTCCAATGCAGACTCGGAAAAGTGGGCGGAGCAAGTACACATCCGGGAATATGGAGCGTACTTGTCTTGATGCGTTCTTTGAATTGGAACAGTACTTGGACCTGTACTGATGACGTTTCAAAAGTACACAAGAATGCAAGTCCGCAAAAGTACGCATATTGAGAAACGGCCAGAGACTTGAAGAAACTAAACAAGCTGATCAAGAAAGCTGGTTCTGTGCTGGGGATAACTCTGGAGCCGCTGGAGCTGATCGTTCAAAAAAGAATGCTGCACAAGCTGATGAAGATAATGGAGGACACTTCCCATCCTCTCCACAACACGGTGAAGAATCAACAGAGTGTGTTCAGTGGGAGGCTGCGTCAAGTTCGCTGTAGGACGGAGAGATACAGGAATTCATTCCTGCCAGCAACCATCACCCTAAAGAACAAGACTGACTGACTTTTTTGTTTATTTAATTAAAAAAAAAAAAAAAAGTGAGCTTTTACAATACTGAATTTCCCTTCGGTGATGAATAAAGTATTTTTCATTTCATTTCATTTCATTTCATTTCATTGACAGTTAAACGTTGCGTCCTGTATTGAACCAATACGAGATGCCATTTTGTCCCGTATTTCCATAAATGTTCAACACTCATGTCTGTCACACATACATAAACATTAAATTTAACAATAATGAGCAAAATAAAACAAGAAATTTTAAAGCCAGCAAAGAAACAGCAGGATCCTTCAGACATGTGTCTGTACCTGCACGCCTACGTGTGCTGTTGTCACACGCGCTCCTCACAGCATCCGCGCCTTTTAAAATGTCCTCACCCGATACTCAAGCATGTTCTCAAAAGCGCAAACGCTTGCTAAAGAAAATACGTGAGTGGGAACAGGACGGTCCTTGGCTGGACAGCCTCAGTGGAGATGATGAGGGGAACTGTGAAATATGTTGGCGAGTGTTTTCTGTGGCATCAGGAAAGCAGCACTGCAGGCAAGTGAGAGTCATGAAGACGACCTAAACGGGGTTGTCCCATCTTCATCCCCTCATCTCCTGAGACGAAATCAGTCATGACATCACATCCCGTTCAGAATCAGTTTCTGTCTGGTTCTGTTTATGCCAGAAGTCAGACCATGGACAGAGCCTACTTTAGGAGACTGGTGGTTTAGCTGATTGTTTGTTTTGGATGTTGACTTTTTTTTTTAAGTTGAATGAATGATCATTTATTTAATACATACAGTACCCAATAGTAGAAGCCGATATAAATGTATTATAGGTGTTTATTTAAACAACAAATTATACTAATGAATTAACAGTTGATAGATAAATATTGTTACAAGATTAATATTATTATTAGAATATATACACATTTCCTAGATATAAAAAAAATGTATAGCTTTCTGTGTATTTTGTGTCAAAATGTTTGTTTTGAGGAATACAGTGTTCAGTTATCACAACACAAATTCTTTTGTTGGTGTGGTTTGACTCTGGATGACCTGACTTTCATAAGAGGCAGAAAAAAACCTTGTTCAGCTTGATTAATATGTCATCCCACTCTAAGTTACCTAAGTGATATATTTTAAAAGTTAATTGTTGCACACTCCACACAAACAGATCTCCTTTGGGTGTTGGTGCTGCATGTGATATGTGCATGACAGTCCCTCATTAAGGAGGTTTTATTGATATATAACTAAGTTTTGTGCGTATGGCACAATGTTATATATTTCTCCTCACTGTATTTTTAGTAGAGATGGATGTTATTACAACATATGAGGCCTAAATAACAGCACTTTCAATGCAACAATGTTGCATCAAAAATGTGTTCATTTCAAGCTTTAAGTGTGACCAATCTCTTTATTGATCACCTGTTTCCTAAAAACCCTGGCACAAAATAAAGCACTGTTGTGGGTGCCCCACGCCACGGGTGTCGGGCCTATGGTGGTCATGGCTCTGATGAGCTGTTGTGGGTGTCGCTTATTTCTTCTTTCTGAAAAGTGGCAACCCTAGTTAGACATTGGGCCTCATGCAAGAAGCACTCGTACAAACAAATTCTTTCTTAAATGGTTCGTATGAGTGATTCACCAATTTTCTCGTATTTATAATCTTCTGTCAGGCACGAACAAATTTCACGACTGCTTCAGACTAGACGTAGGAGTCTTGCGCAATCAGTCTGCTGTTATCCAAGCCTGGTTTTTCAATAAAGGTCTTAATTGTTACTTTGAAGCTATGTTGTATTTTAAAATCCAATATAAATTTGACTACTTATGTAGGCTATCACTCTGCAATTATAATCATTTTCATGCACAAACTGAGCAACTATGGGACATTTCACTTGCAGCCAGCATGTCGGTGAGGGGACGATGGTTTAATTTTTGTTATTTCATCAATAGAAAGTGCAAGTCAGTGAACTCCAAGTGAGATCAAGCTGCTATAAAATTGAAATAACATCTAAAACAGAAAATTATGGAAAGTTCAGAAAGAAGAAATGCAGTGACTGTTGCTGAACCTCCTAATGGTCAGACATGCAGTTCATGACGCCTCGGCTTCGTTATTATATAAAATGTGGAATGTTTGGGTCTGAATTCGTCAAATTAGAGTTTCACATTTTTATGTGCTTTGTTTGAGAGAAATGGAGAGGATGATTAAAGGAAGACAGACATGGTCCATCTACACGTCGGCTTTTTTATCCAGCTGGGACGCACAGGACGTGTGCATGAGTTTAAAAGGAGATTTTGCAGAATGCCGCAACTTGCACAGACGACGGACAAAACTGTCCGTCCGTCTGCATATCCGTCTTCTGCGTCAAGCATAAATGGGCCTTTAGGGTGCAAAACTGGACTTTATGACATTGAGCAAACATGAAATTACATTTAAGTGAATGCTGCTGCTGATTTTTAACATATGTCAAATTATCTGATTTGCTCAAAGTATACTGGAAATTGCTTCATTTTTGTGTTTTTAGTATCATAAAATGGAGTTGCATCATGACGTAAACTTGGCAATTTAAGGGTTAAAAGGGTTTAAAATTCATTATTTTCTGAAATACATGGTTACGGCTGATGCTGGTTTAAAAAAATTTTAAAAAATGAAAAAGGGGGAAAGAATCATAATTTACTTATGTGCTTAAGGTGAAAAACTGATTTTTGTTTTTTTTAAGGAGTGTACAAGGGTGAAGAAAGCTCTCCCTATGTGAGTTACTTACAGAAGAAACTGTTACAATAGGAAGTTGTGACCATGTGATCATATTCTCTCTGTAGCCAGTCAGCACAGTCCTGTCTCTAAGGGGTGGAGTATCTGTTGAAGCGCTTTTCATTCAGCAAGGTCATTTCAGTATGATGGCATCTTCAAAACTTCTCCCCTACCTGACATGTCTGCTCTTATGTAACATGGGTGAGTTCAGGTTTTAGAACAAATATTTATGTTATTTATATTTCTTTAAAATATACATGGCGTTTAAAAAAAAATCTCATTTTGATTTGTTTTACATTTTTTTCCAGTTAAGATGAATGAAGAGGAAAAAATGCAGATGGTGCATCAAGAGAGAAGCTTCATATCAGCTAATGTTGGTGAAAACGTGTCTTTACAATGTCTTTATGAACACCATGCTGCAAGATATTACTGGTACATCCAAAGAATGGGAGAGAAGCTGGAGCTTATGTCCCTAAGCTATAAATATGAGACAAATGGTCAATTTTATGGTGACTTCAAGGACAACCCACGCTTCAACCTGGAAACTGAAGCTGGTAAAAGCCAGTTAAAAATTTTAGATGTACAAGTTTCAGACACGGCGACCTACTTCTGTGCAACTGGTCTTTCATTGGTATTTGAGTTTGGAGAGGGGACAACAGTGATGGTGAAGGGTTCTGGATTGAATATCCACGCTTCGGTCCATCAGTCAGAATTCAGAAGCATCCAAACTGCAGGTTCGGTGACTCTGAACTGCACATTGTACAATGGGACCTGTAATGGAGAGCACAGTGTTTACTGGTACAAAGACTCGGAGGAAAATCACCCCGAGATCATTTACACCCCTGGAGAAGGTAACGATCAGTGTGAGAGAGATCCGGACACAAAAACAAACATCTGTGTCTACAAGCTGCTGATGGAGAACCTGAACATGTCCGATGCTGGAACCTACTACTGTGCTGTCGCCTCATGTGGACACATTCTGTTTGGAAACGGGACCAAACTGGATGTTAAAAGTAAGTTTGTTTCATTCTAAGGACAGTTATTGATGGTTACTCATGCGTCAAATTTTAAAGCTAAGTGAAGTAAAAAGCTCTATTTCTGGTGTGTGATTTTGCAGGTGAGGTGAACTCTCTGCACTTCATTTATTTCCTCAGTGGTGGTTTGACTTTTTCCACCATTCTGAATGTTTTACTGGTTTTCTTACTGCACAAGATGTACAAGAGAGACAACAGACAAACTTCAGGTAACTAATATATGATATAAATGGAAGCTAAAACTCTGTCTTTTCACTCAGGAAGCTTTTTTCTCTCTTACAGAGTCTCCAGTTTCTGCTCATCCTGCGCTACAAAATGCAAAGGTTATTATTTCCTACTGTAGTTGAACTGTTAAATGTAAACATGCAAATAACTGTCTTTTGGGATCTTTGATCTTTTCATTTATATTGTATTTTCAGGATTACCAAGATGCAGCCGACCTACATTATGCTGCTATAAATGTTGACCTGCCCAACAGATCAAGAAGACAGAGGAAATCCACTGACCCCGAATGTGTTTACTCTGGAATAAAGCAGCAGACTGGCAGTTGTTGACTTAAGAAAAAGGAAATGATACCTAAGAGTACAACTTAGGAGACAGTACAACTTTTTTTTTTTTTTTAAACTTGTCCTGTCCAGCATCGTAGCAAGCAGAATGATGACGCCTCTATAACGCCTTTAACAGAAGCAATGATAGAAAATGGAAGAGAGAGAAAGAAGTGAGGAAAAGAGAGAGAGGAGGAAAAAAACAGATCCACTTCCCCAGTTCACTGGTGCTTCTATACAGAAACCCCTAAACAACATTCCAAGGTCTCTGCTGGAGAACAAAACTAACAATCTCCTACAGGAGGACCTGCAGGTGGCTTAAGTATCATCAGATCATACAAACACACACAGAACTACGCAGAGAAGAGGTACAACCTAGTCAGCGCAACGGGAAGCAGCGTCACAGTGTCGTCATGCAGAATAAAGGGTCTCTATAGTGATGCAGATGCAGCCTCGTCTCTGCAAGGTGGAGGAAGCCCACACAGCCTGAGACCCGGGCCCCCAGCAGCCACCCAGAGGCTTGATTGGACAACCATGCTGGGGTCCAATCATGCATCCCCCAGAGCCAAAACCCCCCGTGGTCTCAGGGCCCAGGCCCCAGCGGGTCAAGACCAGCAATTGCAGACCCCACTGGGCACCAGTCGCTCGTTGCTCATGATACGTAAAATATTTGTTGAGATCAAAAGCTTTGAAGGTAAGATTTTACTCAATATGCACCTTGTGTCATAAGGAGGGATGGGCGATATTTTATCGCGTGTGATATATAGTTAAAAAAAATCCCTAAAAAAAAAATTTTAATTTTTTTTTTTTTTTGGGAGAAAAAAATTTATTAGGTTTTTTTTTAATTTGAAATTTTTTTTTTTTTATAAAAAATAAAATTTTTTTTTTTTTTGTATAAATTAAAAAAAAATTTTGTTTTTTAATATATAATTAATTTTTGTTTGTTTGTATTAAAAATATTTACAAAAGAAGTATAATAATTAAAAATTTTTGGTATTTTAATATAGTATGAATACAAAAAAAAAAAAAAGAAAAAAAATAAAAAATAAAATATTTATGATATTAATTTTAACTTATCATTTATGTGAAAAAAAAGAAAAAAAATAATTAATCATTATATATTATACCCCCCCCCCCCCGTCATAAGGTGCCACCTGCTTCTTATAACATACTCACTTCTTCTTTAGCTGGACTACACTGGTGTCAATCAATACTTTTGGAGAAATCCTTACCTGTATTGTCGCAGCTGTGGAGCCAAGCTGGGTTCCTGCTGACTGGGCAGGAACTTTGTTTGAGTATTCCCATTGTTCAACATAAACTTAAAAACTTTCCAGTCTCCAGTTTTTTGAGTCCAAGGTTCTCTGGTCATATGAAAGTCAGTGAATGTCTGTGGTGAACATCCCATGGGATCAGATTCTGACTCAATCTGGAAACAGAATCTTTGTCAAAGTTTTCCCTTATTCAAGTGTGGTGATAGCGTACTGATGAGCTATAATTAAAGTTCATTGCTGACACAAGTTCATATAACACAAACCTTAAAGTTGTACTTCCATGGTCATTTCATTAATATTTCTGTGTTCTCCATTATTATTGAATGCATTCTGCATCGTTTCTGTTTAAAAAAAAACCTTCTGGTATCTTTGTATCCAGCTGTATTTGTATACTAGAAGAGAGGCTTGTGGTCCAACGGCAGGCTTTTCCGGGTCCTTCTCATGAATTTCTGTCTGATTGGCTTTGTGCACGCTCCCACGAGTGTATGAACGGAATCCTGCACCTTTGTTTCCTTTCTTTCAAGATTGGAAATAGAGCTGATTAACCAGGTGTGTTCTGACCATTTGCTTAGAACAACACAGCTGGTTAATTAGCTTCATCAACTCCAGGAAGCTACAGTCGTGCTGTCTTTACTTGGAGAAAGAGTAAAAAAGGGATTATATAAAAAAAAAAAAAAAGGAAAAGAAATAAAAAAAAAGGGGAAAAAGGAGGTGCGGGAGAAGGGGAAAAAATAGGGGGTAATAGAGAGAAGAATAAAAAAAGGGGGACAAAAGGGGAAAAAAGGGGGAGGAGAATAAAAAAAAAAAGAAAAAGAAATAACAAAGGAAAGGGGGGAAAAGAGGGAAGAAGAGCTGAAAAGGGGGAAAAGGAGTAGAAGAGGGAAAGAATGGCAAAGGAGGAGAATGGAGAAAAATATCTCAGAGGAGGGAAGAAGATAAATAAAAAAAAAAAAAAAACAAAAAAAAAGGGAAAGAAAAAAGAAGGAGAAAGGAAAAAAAAAAAGAAAAAAAATTTTTTTTATTTTCTTTACTTAAAATCTTAAATAAAATCATCCCGCCCCAGCAGGAGGGAGGTGGCCGGGAAGTGCCCCCCCCCAAAAAAAAGGAAAAATAAAAGAAAAAAAAAAAAAAATATTACTAAAGGGGGGGAGACAAAAAAAAAAAAAAAAAAGAAAATAAAAACAAAAAAAAAAAATAGGGGGGGGGAAGAAGTAAGGGCAGAGTGAAAGGGAGAGGAAATAATAAAATATAACAAAATAATATCATCCAGCAAACTCACAAAAAAGAAACATTATAATAATAAAATAAAAAAAAAAAAGAAAAGAGAAAAAATTTGGGAAAAAAATCCCAATAAAATATAAAACCTCCGGAAATAAAAAAAAAAAAAGAATTAAAAAAGAAAACTCTAAGTAACTTTATTATATATTTTCTATATATGAACAAATAATAATTGTACATTGGGGAGAGCAAATAAATAATTAATAACAAAAAAACCTAGTGTGTAGTGGAGGGTTACCTGCCTTCCAATGGACAGATAGAAACCCCACGTGGGATACGCTATTTGAAATGTGACGTAGAAGTGCACGGCTGTTCCCGATTCGCTCTTTTCTTCGTATTGTTTCTGTAAAGAGAAAGCACAGCCGACTGGGGCGAAAGTAACGCTAGCAAGTCAGCATCTGTAAGTAAACAAGGGGAAACCCTCCGTATTTCAGAAGGAGCAAGTTAAACGGGTTTTCAGTGGAAGGAGGCCTTTAAAACACATGCAACATACAGAATAAATAGCTTGAAAAGAAGATACCACAACTGTAGCTCAGGTGGAAGAGCAGTCGTCTTTGAACTGGAGGGTTGTGGGATCGATTCCAGGCTTCCCCATACTACATGCCGAAGTGTCCTTGGGCAAGATACTGAACCCCAAATTGCCTCCCGATGTGCCTATCGGGGTACGAATGTGTGTGTGACTGGGTGAATGTGATATGTAGTTTAAAGCACTTTGAGCGGTTAGTATGGCTGGAAAAGCGCTATATAAGTACAGTCCATTTACGAAATTGGTGCACATGAAAAGACATACAAACTATTGCACCAATGCTGTCTCAGTTTAGTAGTGATCACCGGCAGCTTTCAGAGGGCTAATGAAGGCTTTTATAATATACCAAAAGGCTAAAAGTCTCACAAAAAATGTAGGAACACCTCTAATTTCAAAAATAATTTGTCATGTTCAATTATAATGAATACCTCAAGCTTGTTGCATACTCATTTGCATAAGCGAGAACTTTGCTCTCGCCTTCAAGGCTGCAAGAACAAGAAAAAAAAATTATTTCATAAGTCAAAACATACTTCACAAGAAGCTCTGTGACTGGGTGTTCACGCAGCAATTATAGATTTACAACAAACTTCATCTGTGGCAGGATAGGGTTGCACATGTGTTGGTTTCCGTGTATGTAAATGCCACGTGTTACATTTTTATATTTTCTCATCATCTCGATCAGCTGTTTCATAAAACTATTCGTTTAATCTCACGTCTGCGGAAATGTGGAAGTGACAACTCTGCTTCAAGCATCTCTGTGTAAACCCCACCCGCCTCAAATGTCGGACCAGTCACACAATACAGTACTTCTCAGAGCGCCGCAGGAAGAAAGTTCTGCTCGGCCAAGGTGTCGAAAACAAGCCACAAGATGTCCTCAATCATGTCCGCAAGAACAAAATCGAGAACAAGAAGAAAGTTCCAACTTTTCACAGAGAATTTGACAAGTTTTAGACACATCAATAAAACATTGACATACTGATTAATTAAGGCTTGTGTATTAAATACCACCTCTTTGAGTGCATACACAGGTCAGTTTTCTCTTAACACCAAACTGGTTGTCAGCAGTAAGAACATACATTTCTAGTTTTGTCAGAAATATTCTTTCTAGTACTTTAGACAAGATACTAGCTAATGCTATTGGTCGATAATTGTCTACACTCTTGAGCCTACCAGCCTTATCCTTCAGCACAGGCACTTATATTACAGACATGATGGAGTTCGGTAAAACACGATGAACCAAAAATCCAGTGAAGCACATGGATAACAGCAGCCTGAGTCTAAAACTGGCATATTTGAGATGTTTTTTGCAGTAACGCAGTCCATACCGTAGGCTTTGTTGGGGCCGGGGGAGAAGGGGAGTGGGGGGGGGGAACGACCGCGGGCGCAGGAAAAAGGGCGGAACGCGCCAGGCGGGGGGGGGGACGGGCCTGGGGACGGCACAGGGGAGGTAACGGGGGGGAAGAAAGGGACGGGCTATAAAACATGGCAAAAATGTTAAAATCGTGTCACCAGAACGTTTAAGGCATCACGAACTACTGCTGTCTGCAGTGGTGAGAGATGTACGTTCAGTACTGACAATAACTGGGTCACTTTAAACACAATGAAGAAGGTTAAAGTAGTGCTTGGGCCATACCTAAACACTTAATTCTGGGTTACTAACACATTCAATATCTGACAGATATTGGTAGTGATGGAATGTTAGGCTCTTTTCAGAGAGATGTTTTTTTTTTACTCCAGAACGGCTCTTAATTTAAGATTTTTGTAGCCATATATTTCACTGTAACTTTGTAAAAAATTGATGGTTTGAGTGTTGAAAACCTTTTTGCATTCAGTATTTTTATGAGTAGCCTCATAATTTTGTGCATTTATTCTATCTTCAAACTTTTCAATTACTTATTTGCTGATTTGATAGGGACAGTGCAAATTAATGAACATCTGTGGCAACAGATGCAAACATGTTGGATTATAACTGTCAAGCTAATATGCATCTGTAGTGCATAGGCAGGTGAAGAAAAGATACACAACACAATAAAACAAGAAAATAAATTAAACTGCAGCAACTGCTCTACTTTCTGGTGTCACTTCAAGTTAAATTACAGGACAATGCGATGCACTCACTCCTCACCACTGTCTGCTGTCTTCACTTGTAGCAAAACATCTGTCCTCTGTTTTCACATAAAGGTACAAGCCCGTGTGCTCACATGTGACTGGACGCAAAGTGGTCAATCAACATAAAGTTCTGCAATCTCCTAAAAAACAAACAAACTGGGAGCCAGCTCTTCTGATTCACTGCAAAGTATCGGCCCTTTCAGCCGGCTCTTCTGAGCATGACACATCACTAGAATGGGGGTCTTAATATTTGTGTTCGCGGCCTTGACCTCTCCCCAGAAGTCCACAGGATTCTTATTCCGTAGCTCTCTGGCAAAAGAGTCGGCTCTCATTTAATTTTCATTTTACTCCATAAGACATAGTGCATATTTGTTTGTTTTTTTGTTTTGTTTTGTTTTTTTAGCATCTAATACAATTGCACTTCTAGAGTAGTGCAATTTTATTTTGGTAAGCCTCAGGGAAAGCCTCAGTCAGACACTTCCCTCCAAATCCTCTTTTTCAGGAGAACTATTCCTCCAAGAGAAAGCTCAAGTTTGTTTTCTTCAAGCTGAGCTTAGCAGTATTACAGTGTAGTTGTACACAAAGACTAAAATACAGAAAAGCCTTTAAGACAGCTCCCACGAAACTATTTTATCATCACATTCTGCCACATTAGGACCTCAGAATAGTTTCTAATAATCATCACAGCCAAACAAGAGGACAGATATATCTGCAGGGTGAGTTTGAGTAACTGGGACACTTTCTGAAAATGTAACCTCAACGTAAATTCTGATTATGAACCAAACATCCACATCATCCACACAGAACCTTTTTATTTTAATCTCATGCTGCCCAGTGATGAGCTCAATGGTGATTTTTAGTAACAGAAGTAAACGCATGTGAAGATTAAGCTTAACTGTCCCACGTTAACCATACTCACCCTATATTAGAAGTTGCACCAGACTTTTTCGTTGTTGTTCATTTTGACTGAAAGGGTTCTAAAAAAATCCCATCATAATCTATTTTTACCAGTAACTTTAAATAATAATAATGACAAATGAGTAACAAATAACAAATCTATAGCTATTTCACTACTCATGAACATTGCTCCATCTTCCCTTCTGTATGGTCACAGTCACTGCTGTATTGGTCGCAGCTGCAGGTCACGGCTGCTGTCAGACTGGACACCGGCTGCCACTGATTTCCAAATGACATGTTGCTGCTTATGTTATAATGGTTTCTATAATATGAACCATTCTGAAAGATGCAGCAATTTTTATGTAGCCTACTATTCTCAAAGTGATAGCAACCACTATAAACTATTCTGAAAGCGGTAGCAGATATTCTGACAGTGGCTGCAGCAACCCAAAAGTGGTTGTGACCACAGCCACAACAGGATCTTGAAGCTAATTACTGTGGTCACTCACCACCAAGTTGTTGGGGGTAAGCAATCTGTCAAAATGACAACCTAAAATCTGAAGACCGTCTGTCCCAATAACCCTCAGCTGCAGCCTGCAGTAGTCAGATATCGGACGAGGTTGGACATCCGATGGGCATGGCTAGATAGGTTGGTTAGGATTAGGGCTTAGAAATAGTGCCCTGTGCAGGCCTAATATCTGGGACCAAGTCTGGCCCTTGTTCAAAGGGGGTGGAGCCCCAGCCCAACAGGTTTTACAAATTCTCAGGCCTGAACCCGAATGAAGCCCACTTTTTTTTTTTCTTAAACCTGTAGGCTGTTAAGATGTTGACACTGAAATAGCTTAATTGGGGATCTTAGAGTGATCTTGCGCTATTTTTATTATATTTTTTATTGAAATAATAAATTTAAATATGAATTTATTTATCTTAATGACTGCTTTATCCTATTTAATGAGAATTGGTAGGTAGCCTATAGGTGCAGTTATAGACCTCCGATCTGAGCACTTTTATGGCAGAAGTGGGTGTATTTAGTTTCCTTTCAGTATTAAGATTAGTTTGTTAAGTGTATTGGGGATGTGAGTGACATAGAGAGGGGAGGGGGAGAAGGGAAGAGTGGCTGCTGCATTCAGGTGCTGCCATTCAAATTGGTTAATGACAAACACAGCACACCTCTCTAATTAGTATGTCTTTTTAAAAAAAGAAGAAGAGCCCAAGGCCAGCCCAGACTAGAGGTAATTATATGGTCATTGGCCCGGTTTTCAGGCCGTTGGTTCCCCTGGGCCTGGGGCTGCAGTGCAGGTGTTCTACTTACAAATGAGATTAGGGACCCAAAATCATTTCTGTTTTTTACTCCTACCCCTTTCCACTTTAAAGGAAGCCACAAGGGATAGCTCTGAAAGTCCCCCCTACAGATTGGGACACCCATTTTACAAGTGCTTATGACAGTAGCATAACATGATGGTGATAGGCCCCGGAGCAAATATCTTATTTGTGCCCCACCTCCGCCATAAACACAAACACGTTTGTGGACACATGCATGCGCGCGTGCGCACACACACACGCATTCTTGCACTCGTACATGCACAGCTGTTTAAGGGAACTGCTGTCACCGTGATGGATTCCTTTTACCAAAGATGCTGCGCGGTGCGGTGCGCAGGTCGCGTTCCCCTATTTAAGATAAAAAACTTAATCAAATTAAACTTCACAGGTGCGTGCAGGTCGCGGGTAACAGAAATTTTATTCAATTCTTTGTGGACATGAGTGTTTTACTTGTTGCTGGTGTGACTTTTTGCGTCGTGCATCACCAGCGTCCAGCAGTGCGGGAGACGTTTCTGCTACTGGTGTGATGCAGGAGCAGAATAGCTGAAATCAGGATGGTGGAGAACATCCGACCCTCTTTATGCAGCAATCGACAAATCCTGACCACCAGGTTTCCTCCTCTGACCAATTTTACAGTGTAATCCGTTGCGTCGCTGGTTTGAAGATCACGTCCATATTTAAACCCTCATGTCGGCAGGTGCTCCGTCCCCACCTACTGAACCAAGTTGTGTAAAACTGTTCTTTACTCTGGCCCAGCAAAGAACTGGAACCTGGAACCTGGAACCAAGAGCCTGTTTAAAACCAGTTTGGAGAGCTATAGCGGTGGAAAGCCAAAGAAGCCGTTCTGAACCAGAACCAGGTCATATACAAAATGGATGCATGGCTTACAGTTATTTTACCAAACCATCTGAGGTATTCCATTCACAAAAACAGCAACATGTGGCATTGGACTTTGGCTCAATACTTATGAGGGTTGAACTCAGCCAATCAGAGTGCGTATAGATTTCCATACAGTGGGCATTCTCTGCGTGGGCGGCCATTAAAACGCATCAAACACCACCAGCTTTGTTCGGTTTTCAGAGGGTTTTTTGTGTGTGTGTTTTTAAGATAAAAAAAAAGGTAAAGTGGTGTGCATGAAGTAATGCTACGGGCATTTTTTTTTATTTACCCTCCCCTAAATCTGATGGACAGCTGCTCATTATTTCCCCTTTCTTCATAGGCCCCTGATTGCATCTAGGCCCTGGTGTAGCCGCACCGGCGGCACCGTCGATGCTTACGCCTGTGGCTTATGGCATCAGTAATCCCTGCTAGCTTTTATGCAAGCAGATGCGTGCTGAGCTGTTGCCAGAAATCTCCAGTAGGGCTGGACGATATTCCCCAAATCTCATATCACAGTATAGCTTATTTCATATCACAGTAACAATGTACATACAATACAGCTTTTTTTTTGGGGGGGGGGGTATATTAGCATATAATTTAAGTGTTTCTTTTATTTAATTTTTAGCAGGATGTGTCGTTCATGTTAACATCTGCCAGTATCCGGGATTAGGCGCTTTACTGCAGTATTTTATTTGTCAAGATGTGTGCGTGCATGGACATGCAGCCCATCTTAACCTAAACAAACATGGAGGAAGGCAGATGGCAGACCGACGAAAGAAAAGACTGGTGTGGTCGCGGACCAGACAACTGAACATATGTCGGCTCTTGGGGACATCTTTCAGCACTACACCAGGTGTTGTACCAAAAGACGCCCCCAAGTCAGGATACTTTACAAACAACTGTTGTCGGTCTTTTTATTTAAAAACAACATGCATACGACAGAAGGTGTTCTTCTTTTAGGTGCAAGCCTCTGAGTTTGGGTCAGCTGGTCATCTTGTTAAGAATTTATTACCCTCGTCTGAAAGGGTTGGCCACCGTTCCCTCCATGTTTGTTTGCAGCGTGCATGGGCACGTGGCGCATCTTGATGTGAGACACTGCAGTAAAGCGCCTGTGTATATAATTTATAAATGATGGCGCTTCATATGAAGTGATAAAGATTTTCTATCTTCCAGACGATATCGTTATATCGCCCAGCTCTAATCTCCAGAAATCAAGCCGTTTACAGCTGTGGATTAACGTGACCAAGCAAGTCCAATTTGTGCATGACATTCTAGCTTGTTGTATTCTTTGACAGCCTCCATGTAACAGAAGACCAGCAGAGAAAAGGAAAGGGGGGGGGGGGGGGGGGGAAAAGGAAAGGGGGAGGAAAAAAAAGGGGGGGGGGGAGCAAAAAAAAGGAAAGGGGGGGGAGGGGGAGGGGGGGGGGGGGAGGGGGGCGGGAGGGTTATATTGCCAAAGTTTTTATTGGTCATCTTTTACTGTAGATTATCAGGGCTGCCAACAGAGCACTGCTGGTTTTCAGCCTAGAGGCTTTTTTTTTCATATGAATTTTACAAAGAAAATGACCGTTAAACATTTAAACAATGTTAAACTAGACAAAACAACGGTTGTCATGCATTATAAAAATTTAACTATGGAGAAAATATTCACAAATGTTGATCTTTTTTGGACTAGCAGCCATGTTGCCGGTGATTTGCAAATTTATCAACCCTTTTGTTTTAAGTGTGCACCTGAAAACCCCTTTGTTTGAAGGGGTATATAGCCTTACCATTTACCCCTACCCCTCTGTCCTAACAGGACTGAGATCCCCCTACATGTGAAAACGCAAAACAGAGGGGAAGGGCTAAGGGGAAGAATTGAGATTAGGCCTAAACCAATCACAGTGGGCAACCCATTGTAACTGTCAGACCCCACCCAATATCTGACTCTGGCTCACCCTGCGAGCTGTAAGCAGGACTTTCTCGTCCGTCCAGGGTTTGTTAAAAGCAGACCAAATAGTGTCACCCCAAGTCTGCAGAGAGCCTGACAGCACAGGACAATAAAGACTTTTAGCGATCACCTTTCTATGAACATTTAGATCATTCAGACTTAAAGGAGTGATGACATAGAGTTAAAAACTAGTTTATGTTGTTGGATTACTTTATATATAAATACTAAAAAAAAAAAAAGGGAATTTTAAAGGGGGAATTTTTTAAAAGGCACTCTTCTAAAAAAATGGGTGGGGATGATGAGGGACTTAGGCGAGAGGAATCTTTATTATTTTGATTCTATTCTTTTACTATTTGGATAAATAGGTGAGGGGGGGGAAAGGAAACTATAGAAACAGAAGAGGGGTAGTAGAATAGACAACAAAAAAAAAAAAAAAAAAAAAGGTAAGCTGGCTCGTCCTCCATGAGTTTAGATTTGGTTTAATCCAGAATAGGAACCAGAGTAATAAAAATAATATCCAAATAGAGGAGGGAAGGGGGGGGGGGGGGGGGGGGGTGAGGAAAGGGGGGAGAGGGGGGGTGTTTTTATAGGGGGATTAAGAGAAAATAATAATAAAAATCGAATACTTGAATACGAGAAAAAAAGAGAGAACTAAGACTTATCCCAACACAAGCATCATCATCAAAAACATAAAAAAACAAAAAAGCAGATTTAACTATTCTCAATATTCTCACTTGCTGATTTCCAAACAGCATGGGGAAATCGCAGAATCAAAAAGGTTTTCCATGTGCAGACTGAAGCCATGTGTGTGCTGAGGTTGCCTCTACAATGATCATTCTTGCCTCTATGAATGTAAATGAGTCCTGGTTCAGATTTTTCCTACTTTCTGAACCAGTAAACACTGTGTTTTCCATCATAGCTTCCAATGTGTACCATCTCTCAGTTTAGGTAATGTCAGATTCTGACTGATGGGCCCAAGTCTGACAGTGTGTTCAGAACTAATGCGATTTGGGCGTCAAGGGCGTCAGGTTTACATGCAAAGTCAATGGCTGATGTTCATCTAGGAGGCGTCGAAAACCCCGCGGTGTGTCTAGAGGCGTTTAGCGCGTCGAGTTTTGAGATTTTCAGAGTTCGACGCACATTACGCGCTTTACAGGCAGCAGACACCGGAGATGGAAAATCTGAACTTTGGCGTCTTGATGCAGGGTGTCAACCAATCAGAACGATTCAATATCATGGCGCAGACACACATTTTATGACAGGACGGGAAACACCAAGAGGAACCAGGGGAATCTCCTCTCTCTCTGAAGACAGAGGAGGATAAACTGTGATCTGTGTCTGGTCCTGGTTTCTGAAGGTTGGTTTGATGACCTGCTGTGCCGATGGAATGTAATGGGCTTATAATGCTGCCCCGCACCGGGACAGCGGGTTGTTAAACTGGGCTGGATCAAACAGCTGAAAGCGCCCCTCACCAGCATGCAGCTCCTGGAGTAAATGGTGAAACTCATAACACTCATAACATCTCGAATTATCTGGTGAAGCCGTACACAGAGCAGAGACACCCTACAATGATGTTCCCTAGCTTTGTTTATCACATAAAGCCGAGCCCCTCTCTCTACTGCATCTGCCATGGTGCAAACAGACCGGTGACAGGAAAAAAAAAAAGGAGAGGCCCCTCCCGACGCACGACGAGTGCACCTTGGCTCGACATCCCTGATAGGGGGTGTCAAGACGCTGGGAATCAAATGTCTGACTTTTTAGTGACACAGCGTCCAACTTTGGGCGTCAGGCATGTTTTTGACGCCCAAATTGCGTTTGGTCTGAACACACCATCAATGTTCAAGCGCGAACCTTTTACATTGACTGTAACAAAATAGTTAATAATAATAATAATAATGCATTTTATTTATAACGCACTTTACATCTGAAAAAGAATCTCAAAGTGCTACAGAGGAAAAGTTAAAACAAATAAAAGCACACACTGGTATGAATAAAGGCAATGTAAAAGCAAGACTCAGTAAAAAACACGTTAAGAACCTAATAAACATTATTGGAAGGCTTTTCGGAATAAAAATGTTTTTTAAAGTTTTTTTAAAAAGAGTCCACAGCCTGGGGAGCTCTCAGGTAGGCTGGGAGAGCATTCCAGAACCGTGGAGACGCAGCCTGAAAGGCCCTGTCTCCCATCGTCCTCAGCCTTGTTCTTGGGACGCTGAGGAGATGTGTGTCTGTGGAGCGGAGGTTTCTGCTGCTTCTGGGTGGACGGAGGAGGTCTTTAATGTATGCTGGTGCATTTCCGTGAATGGACTGAAATATGAGAAGACGGATCTTATATTCAATCCTCACATTAACCGGGAGCCAGTGAAGGGAGTGGAGAATGGGAGTGATGTGGTCAAACTTGCATCTCCTTGTCAGGATCCGGGCAGCGCTGTTCTGCATATTCTGGAGCCTCTGGAGGCTCCTACCAGGGATCCCGACAAGGAGCGCATTACAGTCGTCCAGCCTGGAGGAGACAAAGGCGTGGACCAACTTTTCAGCATCAACCAGACAGAGGGAGGGCTGATGCTGAGTGCTGATCCCAGCTGTTTTTGTGAGTTGTTTGATGTGATGCTCAAATGAAAGGTGGGGGTCAAATTTGACTCCCAGGTTGGTAACAGAGGGGGAAAGGGGAATGATCTGGCCACAAAAGAAGATGCTGGTGACGGAGGAAGATTGGAGTTGATGTGGAGTACCTATGAGAACGGCTTCAGTTTTCCAGCTGTTAAGCTGTAAGAAGTTGTTGGTCATCCACGCCTCCAGGCAGGCTGTGAGGGCTGGTGGGGTGACTGTAGAGGTGGTGGGGTCTGTCCTGAGGTAGAGCTGAGTATCGTCAGCATAGCAATGGAAAGAAATTCCATGCTTGCTGACAATGTGACCCAGGGGGAGCATGTAGATGGTAAATAGGGTCAGTCCAAGGACCGACCCTTGGGGACCCCACGAGTGACATGGTGAGGTCTAGATTTTGCCTCCCCCAGGGTCACATACTCAGCTCTACCTGTCAGGTAAGAATGGAACCAACTGAGGACAGTTCCAGAAAGTCCAATGTGTGTCTGCAAGCGGGTGAGGAGAATGTGATGGTCAACAGTGTCAAATGCAGCAGAAAGGTCCAGAAGGATTAGCAGGGAGGGAGAGCCCTGGTCAGCGGCCACCAGGAGGTCATTAGTGACCCTGACTAGGGCTGTCTCTGTGCTGTGGGCTGTACGAAAACCTGACTGGAATTTTTCGAAAAGTTCATTTGACTGTAGGTGGTCCTGAAGCTGGGCTGCCACAACCTTTTCCAGAAGCTTGGCAAGAAATGGGAGGTTAGAGATGGGGCGGTAGTTTGTCAGAAATTCAGGATTTAATGAATGTTACACCTTTACCCGATTTAAATGTCTACTAAGGCCCTTACTTTAAAAGAGACAAGTCCATTCTGGTTATAAATGACACGTATTGTTGTTTTACACAATATATTTGCATATTGCCAAATATGTTTGAGTTGCATAGTTTTATCTGAGTTCATGTAAAGTCATTAAATAAGAGTCGGTACCATTTACATAGATGCAACTTAAAATAATGTCACTTGTCTTTTTTAAACCCTCTGGCCATCTGAGTCACACTTTGTGGCTGCAGAGCATGAAAACACTGCAGACTTCCTGTTTGCGACCACATGTAGTTCAGAGGGTCTTTGGAAAGGTTCGTGACTGAAGCATGCTGCAAGCACACCTTTAGAACATCAACCACACAGAGATGAAAATCTCATTTTAGCCTCAGAGTCGGTGGTGTAGACTCAGCATGATGACAGTAAACAACCTGTGAAGATAAACAAGTATCAGTTCTCAGAGGAAAGATATTTTTACTCTCAGTGTTTTCTAAATGTTGTAATGTTGGTTTTGTTTGTTGTCTGAGAAAGCAGGTCTTGATTTGTACTAAAAGGGGGTCATCTGAGTGTGGTTGCCATTTTCTGCTTTGATGTAAATAGAAGTGGATGTGCTAATACTGCCGTATATTATTAGCTGAGTAAGAACACGGAACACAGATTTGTTCTGGACATCCTGCAGATTACTCACCAATGCATCAAGTACATTTCTGGAAGATCAGCAAGTGCGACTATGCAGTAAATGTCAGTGCATTTGCCGCCATTGTGCAGTGTAGTGGTGCGTGGTCGCGCTCAGCTGCAGGACTGGGGAGTGGGGCAGGGTGCAAGTAAGGGCATCTGCCTTTATCTGCAGTAGCATGCTGGGCTCCAGGGGAGAGAAGGTGAACAAGCTGCAGAGCCAGGAGATGGCTGGAGGCCATGTGAGCCCTGCAAATAAAACCTTTAAAACTGCATGCTGTGTCTGTGCTGATTGCCTGGGTACCTCTGACTGTAGCATAACTGCTACATGAAGATGTACAGATATACAGTATGTAGCATTCATGTCAACACATTAAGGAGCTGCTGTTTTCAGCATCTTTTGATTTCTAAAATTTTGCACCACCTGCTGCATCCTGCATACTCTAGCTCAGGGGTGCCCAAGTCCGGTATTCAAGAGCAACTATCCTGCACATTTTGGCTGCATCCCTTCTCTAACACACCTGAATCAAATAAATGGCTCGTTTTCAGGCCTCTGCAGAGCTGAATGACATATGCATGAGGGAATTAGCCGTTTGATTCAGGTGTGTTGGGTCAGGTATGTTATAAAACTTGCAGGACAGTAGCTCTTAAGGACCGGACTTGGGCACCCCTGCACGACCTGTTCCCCTGCACCTCTACTTTCACACTGCAGGAGACCGCACATGTTTAGCTGAAGTCACATTGTGATGAGCTTTCAGAAAGAGATCTGACTAAACTCTCTTAACTTCTCCTTAAAATTGCCTGTGTTCATGTGCAAAAACTACTCATGTAACCACACATAGGAACCAAATAATGTTTGCCATGTAAAAGGGGGAATCCTGAATCATGCACACACAGTCTGTGTGAATTTGTACCCACAATAAACTCTACAGCCCTGTATGAAGTGTGGACTTGGTAGGAGTGCACAGAAAGGGTTTGAGAGTGCAGGTTACAAGTGTGGGAAGACAGCAGAATTGGGACAGCGGTGGTTACACCATCAACTTGCACCACAGCATCAATTGATGTCATTGTTTCCAGCTCCAGCCTTGTTTCTGTTCCCGGTGAAGAGACGTCATTTTCAAACCTAAACTGAATGTTGTATTTTATTTCATTCGTTGTTGTAAAATATGTTGTAAAATTTATGTATTACCTCATTCTTGATCTAACCTGATTTACATCATTGGGTGGTTTAAAAGTACGCGGGGGGGGAGCTTTCCTTCCCTCATCCACCTGAGAAAAGGGAGAGAGATAGGGGTGGGTTTGGGTGAGAAGAAAAGGGGGGGAGAAAAAAAAAAGGGGGGGGGGGTTTTTGGGGGGGGGGGGGTGTTGGGGGGGGGTTTTTTTTATCATAAAAAAAAATTCACAGACAGAACACCGCTCGTCTAGCAGTCGCGCCGCCGCCTGTTGTTTGTTGGTAAATTTTTGATTTTGAGAAAAATTTTTTTTAATATTCCTCCATTTGGGGGGGGGTTGGGGTTGGCTTGGTGTGGGTTGGGGGGTGGGTTTTTTGGTTAAGGGGGGGGGAGGAGGGGGGGGAAAGAGAGGGAAAGTTTTTATCTCAAAACAAATAAAAAAGATTAAAAAAAAAAGATAATTGAAATGAATCGGGTTAATCCCCCCCGGGGGATAAAAGGGGGGGGGGATTCTTGATCAGCTTCTAAGAAACTCCTGTACATCCTGGAACTAACGGTATCATGGGGAAATGCTGTTGAAGAGGCTTTTGAGGGTAAAACCTGAAATATGCGGATATAGGCAGGTACGCAGTTGGCGTACTAAAATGTTCCCTGTAGAAGTCGGGTTCAGAGGATAAGTTGCCAAAACTACAGCTAGGCTCCTGAGGAGAATGGGGGGCAACATGCAGTGAAGTCACTCTTGGAGGCTGCGGAGCACAGCACTAACTGTCTGTGACTCTAGCTGGGCTGTGAGATAACCACTGGGGTAGAAACAGAGGGGGGCACACCTGGAACCAGGTGTTGCTGTTGAGCCATCTGGAGGTGTTGGGTTCTACCGGTGTAAATAAAGTTTACACAGGCCCCTGCCATGGGGGTGTGGGGGGAGTCCACCTCTCCTGAGGCCTGCGCCTCACAACCGCTCTGTGCTCTGGCTGGGGCCTCCCTTTGCTGCTGCCTGGGTGAATGTGTGGAGGTCTCTGCGGTGGGCTGGCTAGGGTCTGGAGTGGCTGCTGGTCTCCTGGGTCCTGGTGCCCCCCTGGCCTGTCTTTGATTTTCGTGGGGGCTTGTTTACATGGTCACATTTGCACAATCACCAATCACTCCTCATTCTTCCATCTAATGTCTTGTTCTCACACTAACGAACCTGCATGCTGAGTAAATCACTGTGATGTCATGTGGTGACATCACCAGTAACTACAGTTGTTCCTTCCTCTGTGCGGTCAGTGTCTGGTTTTGTGATTATTAGGGTGCATTCAGAAAGGATAGTCCGCGAGTCTCGGTCCATTTGGGGACTCGGTTCGGTTGGGGGCGGGGGTGGTCTTCCGGACCAAGTTTGCGTTCACGTTGCACTATTGTATTGCCAAACGGGCCAAGAATGAGAATCTCAGGTGGCGCTGCTTTCAGATTCACCATAGGCGAAGACAAGACGCACATACAAGAAGGTTCTCACAACTTCTGTTCCCTCCACTAAGCAACATTATTTTTGTACAAGGAGCTGGATATGCTTTCATCAGATCAAATATCGATTAAAGCTTTTACTTCCTCGTAACTCCACGTCTGACCATGAGCCATCTTTTTAAGTACTGCAGTCCCACATGTGTGTTTGTTGTCGTAGCATTTACCCACATTGTCCAACGTTTGATCCACAATGCCAATGCAATTTGACGCACTGGGCTTTATGCACAACTCTACTACTTCCTTCACTTAAGCCAGCTCCTTTGTTTCCTGTCTTTCATTACTGGACATTAATCCAGGTGTGTGTGGCCACCATCCTCATGGTTACTGAGGTCAGACACACCTGGAATAATCAGATCATCCAATAATGAAAAACAGGAGCTGGCTTAAGTTAGGAAGTGGTGGGGGAGTTGTGCATAAAGGCCATTCTCTGGGCGCAAAGCTGGAGGGTCGGGTGTGGGGATAGGGCCACGGACTGCACACAGGAGCCAACCATGACATGGCAAACCATGGGGAGAAGCAATGAGTGATTCCACCGATGTTCATTTAAAGGGGAGGTTAGAATTTTGGAAAGGGGGCCCAATAAAAAAGAGAGAGAAAAAAAAATATAAAACAAAAGAGGGTTAAAAAATATTATCCCCCTATTTTATATTCAGGGGGGGGCTGAGGGAAAGAGAGAGGGGGAGAAAAAAGGAAACTGCTAGCTGTCATAAAAAAAAATCTTATCCACTCGGAAGAACATACGAGGGAAAACAGGAAGAATATATGTGTAAAACCTGTGTTAAAATAAAAAAAACAGGTGTGAAAAAAAAAAAAAAAAACTATTTTGAAAAATAAAATATAAAATAAAAAGAAGGAATTACTTCTCTATCTTTCTCGTCGTCAATCTAACAAATAGAGAGAGGGAGAGAGATAGTTGGAAAAAAAAAAAAAATAAAATCAAAAAAAAAAAAAAAAAAAATCCTTCCCTTGAAGGGGGGTTATAATTTAAATTTTTATTTATAAAAAAATTTTCATCAGAGGAGGAGAAAAAAAACATCTGCCGAAAAAAAAAAAAGAAAAAAAAATTAAAAATTTTGCAAGAAAAAAAAAAAAAAAAAAAAAAAAAGGAGGATATTTTTAATTATAACAATTTTGGAAAACGGTATTACAAAAATAATTAATAAATAAAAAATATTGCGGGATGTGGGGGGGAGGATAATAATATAATAAGGAGGGTAGCAGAATCTAATTACTAGCAATAGTAATAGCGATGGGACCCACTGGAACTAGGAGAAAGAAAATGAAAATGTTGAAAACTGTTATAAGGATATATAGCTTTCTGGCTCATGTGGGAGTGAGGCCATATAATAAAAACCCCTTTAAGTATAAAACCAAGCAAAATTCAGTCTGGTATTGACAGTATTGATATGACACCAGTTCTTTGTTCAAAAAGATACTGTGTTTGGAAAATATAGATAAAAGTTGTGCATTCCTTGATATGGTATTATAACAGTGCAACACATTGCCAACAGGCCCACATTTCTCCCTCTAGACCTGGACAGTACCTGTCTGTAGCACAAAAAGACTGACGTCTGTCAAGCCCAAGGATCATTGATGCTTTGCAAATTCACCTCTCAACTTAAATGATAAAAATTGTTTTGTTGCTGTAACTCCATGTGCATTTTCCTTGAAACTGGACAAGAACATTACATGTAGCCTCCTCCACTGCTGAGGTGAAAAATCTTCATGTTTTATATACTAGGGGGGCACAGCTGCATCAGATGAAGTTACAGAACAAACTGTTTGTATTTGAATACAGAATACAGCTTTAGTTTCACTTTTTCTATATATATATACTTGTATGATCCCCGAGGGGAAATTAGGGCTCTGCATTTTACCCATCTCTGTACTGTGAGTATCAGAGAGCAGTGGGCTGCTACTTAAAGCGCCCGGGGAGCAGTTGACGCTACCACTGGGCTATCCACTTCCCCCAAAATACACTTCCACCTACCTTCCACTTCCACTTAAAATGCATTCTGTCCCCACTAAAACACACAGACATGCAAGCAGGGAGCTAATATTCTTTAATGTTTAATTTCTATATATGTAGACATTTTTTTTTCTTTTGGCAAAACAAAGATAAAAACAAAACTTTGGCAAAGTAAAAATGAAACATTTGGTCACATTGAAGAAACTTGGCTTTGATGCAACTGAATTATATCTGATTACAGTGCAAAGCTTTATATCCTGTATCTGCAGACGAAGTCAGTGATTTCAACTAATCCAGAAACAAATGAAACTAGCTCAGTTTTACCGCCTCACACTGGAGTACACATATTCATGGCTAGGTTCATCCCTGTCCCTCCTCGATCGGCTGAGATTCATGTCCCGTAGAGCAGCATAATGGAGATGGTCCTCGTCATGGTAACCCTAAGATGTAGAATAATAGCGTCATAAACATTTCAAACAACTGACATCTGTGAAATCGACCTTTTTAAAATCTTGAAATTTCACATGAGGAGAGTCTGTAAAATGGCTTGTGTCATTTCCCGAATTCATGCATGATTTACAGTTGTGCTTGATAGTTTACACCCCCCCCCCCTCCCCATTAAAGAAAAAAATCTGTTGCCAGTGAAATAAGTTGAAATTGACATAAGTAATAATAAAATTTTATGAAAATTATTACATTGATTTTGTATTGTAGTTCAACAGAAATATTCAAAACAAACAAAAGATAAAACACAAACAAGCATGATGGGTCTGTTTTCTGTGTCTGCACCTGTTGACAAGTATATTGGTCCACTGTTCAGGAGCAAGGTGCTCTAATTTCTCTGTGACAGGTAGGCTTTGTTAGTTTTTTTATTATTATTATTTTAAACTACAATTTAAAGTCAACGTTTTATTTTACTAAGTTACAATTTACTTTTTTTTTCATTTTGTTTTTTGAATTGCTATTGTGAATTTAGCCTTTTCTTTAATGGGAGGGGATCTAAACTTTCAAGTGCAACTGTGAATGTTGGCAGGAGTAATACTGGGCTGATTTGCTGGAGATCTTAGATGAAAAACTTTTCTAATGATTTTTGATTATGAATAGTTCAAACAATATTTTTAATAATGAAGGCAAGGAGTTTCTTTGTCTTCAACATACTACATACCAAGAACAAGAGCTCTGATTACAACCCTAGTGACTGCAGGTCTTCCATGTGTCCCTGCTCCAACACACCTGAATCAAATCAATGAGTCACAGTGCAGAACTCGATAGGCTTTTAGATCCATTTGATTTGAATCAGGTGTGTGTAGAGTGGGGACGTATTAAAAACCTGAAGGGACAGCGGTCCCAAAGGACCAGGGCTGCCCACCACTGACTTAGAACCTGGTACAGATCTGGGCATGAAAAAGTTCCTCCTTTTTCTGACAAAAGTGGTGCAGTGATAGTGGACTACTACTGCATTCATTTATGCTCTGAAATCGTTTCCCCTGGGCACACGCGTTTCTCTGTGCGATTGAATTAGCAGACAAGTCGCTGGTAAATGGCTGGTAAGTGGCTGGCAGTCGGCAGAAAGGGGAACTTTTTCATGCCCGCATCCGTAGGAGAGCCCAGCTAACGTCAAATGCTAACGTCTTACAGGTTCATCTTAAAGGTAGAGTCTAAAGTTCCTCCCTCTTTCTGTTAACACCATTCAAAATGAGAACCCCTCCCTCTCAGGATAATGGCCGCATCATTCTTCAGCCTATTCAGCTTCAAGCATCTCCATCAAGCATTTCCAACATGCACGAAATTAAGTCTGGCATACGCTGTGCGATTTTTGGCCGTTTTTGAGCCGATTGTCCAGTCCTGCGACAAGTTTGGTGATCGGGCCGACTCTTGGCCAAATCATGTGTCATGCAGTTTACCAGGGGGTCACGAGAGGCGATTGGCACCTCATGAGGAGCTCCTGATCAGAAATCGTGAGTCACAAGAAAATCAAACCTGTTTGATATTTGGTCGTGGCTTGTGAGTGAATTGCATTGCGACCCGGCTTGTCATTGCATGGAGTTCTCGTTGTAAAACCAATAGACCATACAGCCCACGTCTGCTCAGCCAATTCCTCGTCCACACGCGATGTCGTCGCCTTTTATTTTGACCCCAACGTGTCTTTGAGGACATACAGTGTGAGTAGTCAGATTGCATCCGAGCGTCAGTTCGTACAGTATGAGCACAAACATCGCAAGCTGTGAACTTGTGAACTCTGCGCACAATTTGAGTTGGAGCTGCGAGCACCGGTTGAAAAATCGCAGTGTATCCCAGGCTTAAAGCTTTTACCGCAGAGTAGGCTATTTTCTTTTTTCTGCTTTAGCCACCATTATTCTTTCTTTTATTTTTTTTCCTTCAAGAGTTCAAGTGCTCCAATTATAAGCTTATTCCCACACAGGGTCATGCCCTTAGCTCTGTCATTGGCTGGTGATACGAACATAAATCTCCATGTCCCGACCACATCAAAACAAAGCGAAAGAGCAAATTACAGACAGAGAGGGAGTTGCATTCAAACTCCCCACTGCATGCGAGTAAAAGCCCAAAGGTGTGGTTTGAGATGGATTTCACTTGCACAAGTCTTACATTTATTTTCAGGGGGAAACTCCAGACTCTACATTTAACGTTTATTGAGGCTCTGTTTTATAAACTTAAAAAAAAAAGGAGAAGAAAGCTTCTGGGGGGGGAGGGGTTAAATGAAAAAGGCTGGGGGGGAAGGAAATTTCTCCCTCCCAATAAAAAAAAAATAAAAAAAAAAAAAAAAAAAAAAAAAAAAAATAAATAATTAATTAAACAAAACATAGAAATATAAAAAATATACCTCTCCTCTCCGTTGCAAAGAAGGGAAAAAAAAATAAAATCATCTTATCCCACTGTTAGCAGGAGCATGTTGAAAAAAAGAGGAAAAAAAAAGGAGGGAAAGGAAAGGAAAAAAAAGGAAAAAAAAGAAAAAAAAAAAAAAACAAATAAAGAAAGGAAAAAAAAATAAGATAAAATAAAAAGAAAATAGAAAATACATAGAAGAAAACCATTGTGGGGAAAGAGAGGAGTAAAAATAACATCATCCAGCGGGGAGCGCTGATGACACAGAGTAAAAAAAATAATAAACGTCCCCAAATCATCCCAAAAAAAAATAAAAAAAAAAAAAAAAAAAAGGAAAAAAAGAAAATTAAAAAAAAGAAATAAAAAAGAAGGCAAAACAAAACACAAAACTAATCTTACCTTCTTTATTTATTCATGCAAGGAAATAGGGGAGATGAGAGAGATTTAAAATAAAAAAAACTAAATTGGAAGTAAAATATGGGGGCTGTCTGTCTTCTTTTTTTCTCCATAGCCTCCCTCCACATAACCCTACCAAACCTTCTTTTTTTCTTGTAAATTGAAAGGCCCAGGGGCATGGCGAGATCATAATTATGATAAAAAAATGTTTTAGGGGGGGGGGGCAATTTTTTGTGAATCCAGAATAATATCTTCTCTCCTCCAAACTGTCTCTAGCTACCTCTAGATCCCTGCTATCCCCTCCATAAATTCATAAACAAAAATCCCAACAGGAAGGGAGAAGAAAATTGGGGAGAGGGTGGGGGTGGGGGTAGTAAGGAGTAAATGACGATAAAAAAAAGTATAAAATATAAAATCCAAATACATAGAGAAATAAAACTAATACAAACACCTAACATGGCAGAGGTAGGAAAAAAACCACGAGGCCCTCAGCTCCACAGAGCAGCAAGAAGGAAAGGAGGGAGATAGAAATACTCTAGAATTCAGAAGAATTAGAGAGATTCTTAAACTTTCTTATTCTTTAAAAATTATAAGATTCTGATGATCACCACAGCCAAGTGGAAGCACAAACGATAGAAAAAACAGAAAAACAAGACAAAAATAAACAGGAAATGAAGAGAAGGTGAGGAAGGCAATGACCTGTCTCTCTTTTGCTGGCCAAAGAGAAAAAAAAAACAAAAAGGCCAAAAAGGAGGGGGGGGAGGTTGAGGTTCTTCCGCTGGACTCTCTCCGTAGTGTCAAATTACATTCAAAATCTAACAAACAATTCCATCTCCAACCACCCAACACAATCCAAACCCTAGTTCAGTGATGGGCGGGGGTGGGGGGAGGGGAGAAGGGAGAGAAAAGGGAAGGAAGGGGATATGAGGATGGGATATTTGGAAGAATAGATGTTAAGCCTTCCAGAAAGATATAACACCCGAAAAAGGATAAGGGAAGAGGGGAGAGGGGGGGGACCTGGTTGAGAAGAAAAGAATGAGTGAAGAGTACTAAACCAACACTACCTCTGCTGCCCTCTCCTTCCCCCCTGTAAAATCTGTAAAAATTAATTTTAACTTATTTTGATTTTCTATCAACCTACCAACGAACCAAGGAGAAACGGGGAAGAGGGAAGATGACTGGGATAATTGGGAAATGGGAGTGATGGGGGGAGTAGGAAGAAGGGGATGAGAAAGAGGGTGAGGTAGAGGAATGAAAAAGGGAAAGAGAACAAAAGAAAGAAGCGAAACGCACGAGATGGAGGAAGGGAGGGGGTAGGGATGAATGAGGGGATAATTTAATCAGGGATGAGGTAAACAAGAAATAAAATCTACAATGAAACAAAAAATAAGAGAACTCTGAAAAATATGAAAAATCTCCAAATCATCTCACTATACTCTAACCCACCACAAGCAGAAACCCGCGGGGAACAATGCGGAAGTTAGCTTTTCTCTACAGGGGCATAAAGTTTTCCTGATTAATCTCAAAGAAGATAAAGAAACAAAAACATGAAAAAAAGAAATGGAGAAAACCCATGAAAAGGGAGGAGAGCTAGGAGAATATGGTAAAGGAGAACTCTATGACTCCTTCAGGACCCCCAGTGTCCATCCAAACGTCACCCAAAACCTAGAGAATTCTCGAAAAAGGGGGAGAACAAGGGGGGAGGAAAAAGAGGGGAAAAAAGAAAGGAGAAAAAGAGAAGGAAAGGGCAGAGGAAAAAAAGGAGAAAATTATCAAAAACTAATCTATAATGCAATTGCTTTCAGTAGTGGGGGAGGGGGGAGGGTAGGGATGAGGTAAGTGGAGAATACCTAGGGATGAATTAGAGAGAAATCGGAAGTAAAATACATTCAGATGAAGTTAACCCATCTGATGGAAGTGGACATAGAAGAAGAGTTAAAAAGAGCTGCTGAAGGGGATTTCAGAATGAGAGATGGGGGGGAGGGAAGAGGGAGGAGAAGGCTGAAAAGTGTACCCCAAACTCCTTCCTCCTCCCCCACAAACCAACAAAGAGTCAAGGAAGAAAGGAGGAGGAAATTAATGTCGAAAAGCCACTCTTCCTTAAAAAGGACCAGGGGGAGAAAATGAAAAAGAAAAAAAGGAAGAAAAAGAAGAGGAAAAAAACGAGGAGCTTAGGGGGCGAGGGGAAAGGGGGATGAGAGGTGCGATATCCATGATATGATTGAACTGTTGCATAATTCGAGGTAAATAAAGGGGGCTTAAAATGAGGGTGAAAGGGGGAAGTATTGAAAGGGACTTAGGAGGAGATAAATAGAAAGGAAAAGAAAAAAATAAGAATATAATAATTCTCATAAACTTTACATAATTCTAAGAACAATTCAAGGCAATAACTGCGGCTCCATTAACTCCGACTCTGTCACAAACCAATCAAGCCAGAAAGCAGACAAAGGGAAGGCGGGAGCAAGGGAGGTAGGAAGGGGATAAGGAAAGCCATAGCCTAGAAACAGATGCTAAGGGTGGGCGTAGGAGAGGTAGTGGGGGAGGCTTAGGGAGAAGTGATGAAAGAGCTAATCCGAAAAAAATAACAAACAAAAAATCCAAGGAAGAACAAGAAAGAAATTAGGGCGAGATAACAGAAAGAAAAAGAAAGAAAAAAAGGGGAAGAAGAAGGGCAGGGAAGAGGCGGAGAGAGGGGAAAAAAAAAAAAGGGGAATGAGGGGAAGAAGGGATTCAGAGATAACTCAGTAACGATAGTTTGTAGAACAGAGAGGGGAAGAGGATGAGCTAAAAGGGATTGCTTAAGGAACTCATACAAAAGGGGCTAAAAAACTCTAAAAGTTAAAAGAAGAATAGGTAAAAGGAAAAGGGGGGGCTGGGGGGGCTAGGAGGGAAGGAGATGATTAAAACTCTCTAGGATATGAGAGGGAAAGGGAGGGAGAATAGGGTAGGAACGAAAAGAGAGAAAAGACTAATCAACTCAATAAACCCAAAAAAAACTTTGACCCGGATCGGAACGAGAATCTCCTCGAATTAAGAAGGAGCTTTACCAGAAGACTAAAACCCGGGAAACGAAACCTCCAGGCTACAGGCATCTAAATCCTCCCAACAACACAAGAAACCTGACAAAATAACACCCAACCCCGAAAAACATCCACCAAACCTCCGGAACATCACCAAACCCAAAACCAATCGAAAAACTCAAACAAGGAGAGAGAAACAACGAAAAAAAGGGCTAAAAAAAGGGGAGAGAAAAAAAAAGGGAGGGAAAAAAAGGGAACAGAAGGGAAAGGGAAAATGGGGGAAGGGGGGTGAGGGGGATGAGGAGAATTCTGTGGAAACTCCACGGCTCAAATCTTCACTCCCTCTTATTCTTCCGAACCTTTCTTTCCCTCCCACTTTCATTCCCTCTTAGGTCTCTCTTGTTACACTGTGCCCTCTCGGCCGCACACGGCGGAAGGGGCCTGGGGAACGGCGGGGGAGGCTTCAGAGACACCCTTTCTAATCCAATAATATCCTAAAAAAGCAACAAAAACAAACACAAAGGAGAGCAGAGACAGAAAACAGGGGGACAAAGTGCAAAATTTCTACCTAAACCACTTAACTCCATTTCTGTAACCCCCCATCTCGGGCGGGACTGGGTGCGGGAGAATCCTAGAATTCAAAAACAAGGAGATAAAACCAAAAGAAAAAAAAAAAAAAAAAAAAAAAAAAAAAAACACAAAAAAAAAAAAAAAAAACACAAAAACTAAAACAAAAAAAAAAGAACAAAAAAAAAACAAAAAAAGAAACAGAGAGAAAAAACCGAGAGGGAGGGGGGGGAGGGGAGAAGAGGGGTCGCAAGGACAAGAAGAAGAGGGAAAGGGAGGAAGGGAAAAACAAAAAAAAAAAAAAAAAAACCCAAAAAACCCCGAAAACCAAGAGAGGGAAGAAAAAGAAAAAAAAAAAAAAAAACAAAACACGACCCGCCCGCTTAGTGATGTCATGATTACATGCCAGTCATAAATTTGTAAATATGATGCAATCACTGCAGAAGAAATGCTAGTGAAAAACTATTAACAACTAAAATTAGCATGGGGAAAACATGTAGTTTTTCACAATAAGGGCCCGCATTATTTGGAGCCCCCTGTAGCGAGTAGGAAGCTCATCTTGTGCTCTGGAGTTCCCCAACTGTGGGACTCCAGACTTTAAAAAGTTAAGGAAGTTTTCCATATACATGTTAAGCATAGACATTCTCCATAAAATGCTGAAAAATATCAGTTTTTATAAGAATTTGTCAGGCGAACATGACTCTTTTTTGGTCTTTTTGGGGATATTGGAGCTTATAATAAAACAGAATTGCAGCAAAGCTCAGAATCTTTTTTCCCATGTCCTCCTATGTGTCAAGATACTCTCTGTCAAGTTTCATAGTTGTATGACTGTTTATACCACTGTAGTACCTAAATATTTGGAAAAAAAAAAATATATATATATATTTTTTTTAGGATTATGACATACAGTAGCTAATCCCAGTTTAACCCCTAAATGTAGGTGTTGAAATGAGACTTACCTCTGTATCTGTAGCCGAGGCTACTGAAGATCTCTCTGGAGGACCTGTTTATTGTAAAAACAAGAAAAACACTAAACCATTTTCACAAATACCAGCGAAGCTTAGGTAAATGCATGAACACATCCTAGTGCTAATATGAGTATGAATCAAAGAGTTGCATCAGTTAATGTTTGATGATGTTTTTATGTTTGAAATCTGAAATTAATCCACCTTTGCTTTTGTTGCTTTTTTTCTTGTACACTGTATAAGCCAGGAGAATCATCAGGATGTTGCTGAATGCCAAAGCACCACTCAACACATGCAGCAGGAACGAAGAGTCTCCCTTTCCTAAACAACAAAAAACAATAATATAAATGACCAACAGTTTGTTTAGGAAGTGAGGCAGTCTTGCTCTTCCTTTAGAATGAAAAAAAAACTTACTTTCAACATCCAGTTTGGTCCCGTTTCCAAACAGAATGTGTCCACATGAGACAACGGCGCAGTAGTAGGTTCCAGCATCGGACATGTCCAGGTCCTTCCTCAGCAGGTTGTACACACAGGTGTTCGTTTTTGTGTCCGGATTTCTTTCACACTGACCATTTATGACTCCAGGGGTGTAAACTAGTCTTGAAAGAGATTCTCCAGAGTCTTTGACCCAGTAAACTCTATATTCTCCATCACAAATCCCAGTATGTACGGTACAGCTCAGAGTCTTAGAGCCTCCTGGATGGATGGTCTCAGACTCTGACTGATGGACTGAAGATTGGATTATAGACCCTGAACCCTTAACATGAACAATAATTCCCACCAGATGTTCAAAAACATACGAGTAGCCGCTCACACAGTAGTAAGTAGCTGAGTCTGATGTTTGCACATTTGAGATCATCAGGTGGTTTTTGCCTCGGCCAGTTTCCAGAACAAATCTTGTATCATTGTTAAACTCCCCCTTCAAAGAGCCACTTGTATGATGCTTATAGTATTCAGATAGTAGCTCTGGTTTCTGACCCAGAGTTTGTTTATACCAAAAATAGACCACTGGAGAACCATCTACGTACGAACAATACAGTTTTATGTCCTGACCAACATCAGCTGACTCGAAACGTAAAGATGAAGAAGGCTTCAGAGCTGCCGAGCAAGCTGCAGAAAAAACTGAGAAAGATTTCAGATTATGACTGGAAGTAGTTTAAAACTAACAAAATATATTAGGAAAGATCAAACTTACTGACTGTTCCCAGCAACAGACATGTAAACATTGGAGGCGGCATTTTAGTGAAATTCCTGCTCACTGTGAGAACCTCTGACTTTTTAAAGACAGGACTGGGTGCGTTTGACCAACCAGAAATTACTGGGGAATCACATGATCAGAGCCTGCTTGAGTATTCATGTCAGGTGCTGAGAGGCATCATACAGGAAGATGTGAGAGCAGAATTGGGGGAAGGAAAGCATGAACACAAAGTCCACAGTGTGACCTCCTCTGATCATACAGAAGCCACATCTGAAGTTAGAGTGGCACAAATCTGACTTAGATTTCATAAACAGAAAAGTGTCTTCATGTTTGGACAAACTGGTTTCATCATTTCATCTAAATAGGGCTGGACAGACTGGACCAGAAAGAAACACTGGGGCAGTTTGCAAGAAGAAACACAGAAAACTTCATTTTAATGTTTAGTGTCAACATAGTCTATTTTTCAGGCCTTTTAGCTCCCACATCTGCACAGCAAATGGTACAACCACGGATTCATGTTTAACAAAATCAACCAGATGTTTGGAAAATAAAAAGAAGTTTGAGTCTTGCATGACTACGTACATACATCTGAGGATGGACCGGAATCTGTAGACCAGGATTTTTTTTTAAAATATTGCATTTCAGAAGTGCATGTAGATGCAGTTATATGGTAACTCGTGGATGTCAGATTTTAATCTTGGTATAAATAGGTGGTCTTGATCGTTTCCACTCAGCAAAATTTGATTGAAAAAACATCATGTCCATCCATTGGAAACATTGAAACAACGTTTTGATTTGGTTAAAAAGTGAAAGGTGAAAAGTCGTCTTTTGAATAGACATTGAAAAGACGTTTTTTGATGACTTTTCAACGTCTAATTTGGGGCAAAATTTGGACCAAATTAGACCGTCCAAACTCAGCCCCATTGTCAACGTCTATTTTTAGGCTTAAATACGGCTATGACTGACCAACCAGATTTAGCCCTTAAAACGTTGAAATGACGTCTTGTGTAAGGTGGGTTAGGTTTAAGGTGGTAATTTGTGTTGTTAGTCTTTTCCTTGTCTTGGGCTTGTGAAAATACCAAAAGTGTTTAATGTTATTGTGGCAAGGTACACAATGGAGGGCCCGGGTGGGATTTGATCCCCAGACTCCCGGGTGTGTCATGCGCTCTAACCAGTCAGCCAAAGGGACGTCCCTTTGGCCAAGTAGCTAGGGCGCATGATCACTCGGCTTCATAGTGACGGGACCGTCAACTGCCACATTATCGCAAATAGCTGTGATGCAACACAATCAACAACCAATAGCTCGACGATCTCTGACAGCAACGGAAACAAGTGTCAACCTCCAGAACCGTCGATGCTCAGAGTTGCAATATACGTCGAACAGAGCCAATGAAATACAGAGTTGCAACTCCCCAATACAACCACTGATGATGGTGAAAAAGCAGGAAGGAGATGAAAAACGGACTCTGTGATTAAAGTGGAAGTCCTTCTGCTTCTTCCTATTTGCCCTGTCCATCTCCGTCTACTCATTTTCCAGTTGTTTATTGTTGTTGTTTGCTTTGTTTTCCCTACGACCCAAATGATAATCCCATTTCCTCCTACTTCTTCTTCTGCTTTATTACAGTCGACAAACGTCACTTCCATTAGATGCGTAGGATGTCAATGCGCTAGATAGTCCGTTAGCAAGTGAACTGAGACTCCCGGTTTTCAGGCGGAGCAGTCGGCTTCTTTGGTGCACCAGAGTACAGTTGGTGTTCAGACTGCACCAAACGAAGTGGACTATCCGTGGACTCGGACCGCGGTCCGTTTGAAGCGGACCAAACTCTCAGAGTGTGAACGCACCTATGTTTCTTTAGTTTTTGTTTTCCAGGTGTTTCTGTTGGCTAATGGTTTAGTTGCTAGGTTCTCTTTAAGCTGTCTTTGTGTTGTGTTTTACACCGGTGTAGTTTTGGAGTTTGGGATGGCTCGGCCTTGTTTTGTGTCTGGTGCCGCTCATTCCCTTTTGGGTTTTTAGAATCATAGATTAGGTTTGTGTTGTTTTCCCCTTTTTGGCTCTCTTTAGTTTAGGCTTTGTCTGTCTTTAATTTCATTCATTTAGTCAGCATCATTCACCCCATCTCTGCTTTTTCAAGTTTTGTGTTTATGCCTTTTAATTGACCTTCTGAACAAATAAAACATCTTTACGCCACATGAACACCAGCCTTTTTGTTTGCATCCCAAAACCCTAGGAGAGCTGGGACGTAACAGCAATTTTTTCCGTTTTACACCAGGTGCTTGTAATTAGCTTGCACATTCATACTTAAGTAAAAAACATCAGGAGTCGTTCTGTAAAATCCTCATCTTGATGACTTCAGAACCCGAAAAGTAATGATCAGTTTCCCTTTTTTAAATGATTAAACAACCAAAAGGTAACACAAAATTCTTTGTTTTTAAACTTAGAAATATCGACGTTTTTATTTTTTCACCAATCATGAAGCACCAAATTCGCGTGCACAGCATTGTAGCAAGACGCCCACTTTGTTTGAGAGAATCTCCAGAAATCCTAACCTATCCAGTCTCTCTGAGGAGGAGGCCAAAAACCTGCTGGACTTTCTCTGAGACAGGCAGCCATCAGCTAACAGAAGTTTGCTCCAGAATAGTTCTCTCTTATTTTCTTTCTTTTACATTTTTCAACCCTCAACTTTGGGCGCGCCGGTCCTTGTGGTGTGGCTGCAACCACTCTGAACAGGGCTGCAACCACTCTCGAGGGATGCACCATAGAATGGCTGCAACCCGCGGAATCTGCCCACCCAGAATGGCTGCAACCACAGCCGGAAGACTGCCCACTCAGAAGGCTGCAACCCTCCAGAATGGCTGCAACCACAGCCGAAATGACTGCAACCCCTCCAGAATGGCTGCAGCCACAGCCGCAACCACAACCGGAATGACTGCAACCCCTCCAGAGTGGCTGCAACCACAGCCGCAACCACAACCGGAATGACTGCAACCCCTCCAGAATGGCTGCAGCCACAGCCGGAATGTTTGAGAAACTTTTGTAGCGTATTGCTTAGCGACTGGTGGATAAGCATTCCTGCGTTCAAAATGTTTTGTTTATTCATTTGTTTGTTTAATGTGCAACAGGGCTCAGATTGGCTGCTAGCTGACGCTGCTTCGCATCCACTGACAGGCGGTTGCATGCTGGCTGCAAATGGTTTCTGAATTTACACATCTCCCAGAATGATTTTTGGAACACGCGGGGTTCAGATTGTCATCAGCATCTTTGAAGTCACTGCAGCCAGCACGCGCCCCTGTTTCAGTGTTCACCTCCACTGACCGAGCGGTTGCATGGGCATGTTGAGGAATGGTTAAAAATGTTGTTATCGCTTGGGAACCTGTTACTCTGTTGTGTACAGTGGATGTAAACTGGCATTTTAAGCAGTTTGTAGGATAATCAACAAACTAGAGAGTCATGATCTCTCTTTTAAGAAATACAATACAGACGGCTTCAATGTATACATCAAGTTAGTGGCGTTCTATCATCGCTTCCGGTATTTGCCGCAGGGCATTTCAAAATAAGAGTCTTGCATGAGGGTTGCGCTATGTCTCACGTATGTGGATTAAAAAAAATTAAATTAATATATATATATTTATGTAAATATACATATATATATATATATATATATATATATATATATATATATATATAGAAAGAAAGGAAATGAAAGATAAAAGAAAGATGCAGTAGCAAAAAGGATTTCAATTTCTGTCTCCGTCTACAGGATGTGTTGGACGGGGGATGAGAGGACAGCTGCAGGGAATTTACAACAATCGACCACATCCTGGCTACTGCAGCCTACACGTGCTCTTATAATAGGAGAAAATGATTGTTAAACAAATAAAATATTGATGAAATATGAAAATATCGACTGGTGTCTAAAAACGGACACAAACAAAAGTAGCATTATTTTAAAGGTTGCAAAAAGACTGGAATGAGTTGACCTTTGACATCTATTAGTGAACTCTCATAGCACATCAGCAGTTTGGGACAGTAACTGTTTGGTAAGCACAGACCGTGGATAAAGTGGAGTAGGCCTATATGCTTTGACAGGAATAAAAAATTGTGATAGCAACGACCATTCCTTGTAGTATTAAGATCTTGTGTGGAGTAGCACTCGTAAATATTGTTATTTTAAAATACACTGTGGAAAGAACCGGAAGTGATGATAGAACGCCCCAACTTGATGCATATGTTGAAGTGTTGTAGCTACTGTAGGCTACTTCTTAGACGAGAGATCACTATACATGTAGCCACACAACAGAGTAACCACAAGTATTCCCAAGCAGTAGCAACATTTTTAACCATTCCTCAAAGCGCCCATGCAACCTCTCTGTAGTTGATGCGAAGCAGCGGTATACGGCAGCCAATTGAGCCTGTAGCACATTTAATAAATAAATAAATAAATAAATAAATATGAAAGCAGGGATGATTATCCCGGAGCTAACAAAGTTTCTCAAACATCCTGGAGGGTTGAGCAGTATGAGAATGGTTGCAGAAGTTTGGTGTGGTTGAGCATTGGGACGAGAGACAGACTGGGCGAGCGGAGCGTAGGAGTGGACGGGAGGCGGAGAGTGGTTGCAGTTTCCGACTGTGGTCGAGTATTTGGAGTGGCTGCAGTCATTCCGGCCGTGATCACACTCATTCCCCTGTAGTTGCAGCTTTTGGGGGTTGCAGTATTCCGACTGTGGTCGCACTCATTTGGAGTGGCTGCAGTCATTCCGGCCGTGATCACACTCATTCCACCTGTGGTTGCAGCCTTTCTGGAGTGGTTGCAGTCATTCCGACTGTGGTCGCACTCATTTTGGAGTGGCTGCAGTCATTCCGGCCGTGATCCCTCATTCCACCTGTGGTTGCAGCTTTTGGAGTGGTTGCAGTATTCCGACTGTGGTCGCACTATTTGGAGTGGCGCAGTCTCCGGCGGTCCCTCTCCCCGTGGTTGGGCTGGAGGGTGCAGTCTCCGGCGGTCCCTCTCCGTGGGCAGCTGGAGGGTTGCAGTCCGCTGTGATCAACTATCGTGTTGTTGAGTTGACAGGTAGGTGTTCACAGTCCCCGGGGGCGGTCGGACGGTCCGGCCAGTCGACTCCGATCGGTGGCTAAAAGTATTCATGGATGATTATACCCGGTTGTTTATTTTGTAAAGCACTACGAAAGACTCGACAACGTGTTCAGTCTTCCAGCAGCAGCAGCCATTGAAAGCAGTAGAAGCGTCTGAAGTCGTTCTAAACAGGGTCTCAAGATTAAACAGTGGATGCATCCACTCCGAGAGTGGTTGCAGCCACTGTTGTGGAGTGGTTGCAGCCACAGCCACAAAAGGATCTCGGCGTCACTCCAACTTTGTGTGTGAACTTCACTTCTGACAGCTACATGAATCTCAGGCAGTAAACTGTTTTTTCTTGGGGGTTACCTCTGAAACCTGACGCAGTTCCCACAATTGAAACATGTCATTGACAGACAACACTGCGATAAGTCCCAGTTCAACGCTAACTTCCCGTCTATGACTTGTTTGCTAATTTACTGACTTGTAGGGATGTAATGATGCATCTTGGCACGATCAAAAATCGGTACAAATGAGTGATGACTCGCACCAGTTGACAGAAAAAATTAATTGTGATGCGAGAGAAGTGGGATTTTTTTTTTAAAGAAATACGTTGTTATCTTTAAAAAAAAGTCACAGGTTGGTAATTAATTCATTTATTCAACGTCAGACGCCAAGTCTCATGCATGCATCACTATGTAGGTAAAGGGCACAGTACAAGGAAAGATTAGTTCATTAGTTTATTTAAAGAGATTTTACGTTTTGATATTATTTTGATGTGGGATTTGTTTTTAAAAATCAAGTTATTCACTTAAATGATATAGAGTAACTACTAAAAGTTGCAATTTTTTTTAATAAGACACAAAAACTGTGTTTAACAGTCTCTGTAAAGAAAGGACCTTTTTTTTGTCAATATTTATTTTCTTTTGTTATCTAAAATATTTAATCACACCAGTTTAGTTTACTTCTGAGATTGTTACTAAAGAAAGCAAAAGTTTTTCATTCAGGTTGCACTTTTTTATAAGAGGACACAAACTGTTTTGCAGTTTCTGAAAAGATTTTTTTTTCCAATGAATAAAAGATAATTTTATTTGATCATAATTTGTCTGTAGCACATTTTGATTTAAAAAAAAAATATGTGAGAAAACCGTATCATGAAAAAAAAAACAGTGAACCATGTCAAATCGTGAGTTGAGTGTATAGTACATCCCTACTTACTTGTCAGGGTTCTGTGTGGTACAGCATGTACTTAAAACTCAATATCAGACTCTGGGTCGTGCGCATACAGCTACATAACAGGGTGGTCCATTTTATTCTGTAAATCGGACTCCAATCATCCATCAGTGTTCACAAATATCTATCCACGTGAGTTATGAGGCTGATGTTACACAAAATCTTTGACCCTTTGGAATCTGACTGTTCCAGGGCAATGTCATAAAATGGGCATAAAACATGTCGATTGGTCAAAAGCTTCGGTGGTTCAGTGCAGTCAACTATTTTACTTCCATGTTGGAAATTAGACACATAAAAAAAACAAATATTTAACACCAAATTAGTATCTAGTAGCTTATTTAGCACTTAACATATTTAGCTAGTTGGCTTTTGGGACGTGAGAAAAGCATGATACAGCTCCTTCAAGACACTGAATTCCCTTTTCCCTCTGAGATCCTGCATCCTCATGCCCCAGCCAGGTCCCTTAGGTCGGCTGACCAGTTTCTCCTGAGTGGTCTGAGGACATAGACATAGCATGGGTGATAGAGGTTTTGCAGTGGCTGGCTCTAGGTTGTGGAATGCACTCCTGTTGCGGGTTAGGCAGGCCCCTTGCTGTTGGGTTGCCTCCTAAAACCCATCTTTATTACCTTACATTCCATTCTTCTTAAGTCACGTTTTATGATTTTATGTTTTAATTAGGCCTTATTGTTTTTATTGTCCTTATGGGTCTTATTTTGTGTGATTTTCTGAATTCTATTCTGAATGTTACATGTATTCTGTTGAACAGCACTTTTTGTGGAGTATTTACTGTGGTGAAAGTACTCGAGACTTAAAATTGGATTGGATTGGTATTTTTCCAGCGTCGAGAACACATTCCGCTTGTATGTCCTAGTTTAAAGACCCACAACATAGCTTTTAGCAAATTTCTCAGTGATGCGCCCCCTATCGAACTGGCATAAAATAGCATCCATCTTGCATTGTACCTGTACTATGAGCTCACTCCAGCCAATAAAAGACAGTCTTATCTTAATTCTTGTTCTGTCCTTTCCTCTCTTTCTTTTTCTCTCTTCCTCCAGTAATGTTTCCTTGCGTTTCTGTGCTGAATCTGCCATGGTGCGCATTGAAAAAACCTGTTGTGTTCATATCTGGCAGTGCGCAACCAATAGTCAACTGCGCTGCCGCTGGGCAGTGACGGCTGCCGGGGCGTCGGGGTGCCATCATGACGAGTCAGAAATGTAGATTTTTAAGGGCAGAAAGTTGTGTTGTGGGTCTTTAAGGCCCGTTTATGCTTCCTGTATTTGCGTAAAACATTACCTCTGCCCTCGTACCTCCTTGGTGTTGGAATGACTGAGCCAATGCATCCCCCAGAGCTCAGTGCACAGTTCAGAGTTCTGACATCAGCTTTAAGGCAGGTACACACTACAGGAAAATCAGCCCGATTCATGTCCAGATCTTACCCTTACAATCAAAGCCAGATTGGCTTCGATTGGCTCAGATCCGATTGTTGGATGTTTGCAAAAAAAACATTGCATCTGATCTTCTCATGGTGTGATGTGAGTTACGAGTGATTTTGTTTGATCTGATCAGCTCGGAAGGAGAGATCGTAGATGATGAACATGTTTAACTCATTGTTGATTTTTGATTTTATCATTTCTATGTTCAGCACTTTGGTTAACTGAGGTTGTTTTTAAATGTGCTTTATAAATAAATTTGACTTGACTTGACTGCTAGACCTTTTCCAACCACAGCGCTCCATATTGCCAGGATTTTTAAACATTTTCACTCTTTTTGGGAGATCCACAGAAAATTGTGTAGCCTACTATGCCAATACGAACACTGAATGTACCAAAGGAAAGTTTAGACTCTCTTCTTTTATCAGAAAAAAAACATTTGTTCCCAGCTTTTTCCATTCTGTAGTAATCAGCAGTAGAACATGGGTTTGTTGCAGCGAAAATGCCTGTTTCTGACCAAAAAGCTGAGAAAACTAGCTTTGAATGCTGAGGTCCGCCTCAAGTGGAAAAGTGTCTTTGATGCCAATATTTTTTTACTTTAGTAACACCTTCATCATCTGAACAGCTGTTTACTTCTATGAAACAACAAATACAACACAGAGAAAATTATTTACTAGCTAAATAAGCCACAACAAGTTTGGCAGAAACATATGGTCTCCCTCTACTCCTCCCCCTCTCCCACCTTCTCCTTCCACCGCAGCTTAGGTGCCCCCCCCCGCGGGAAACAACCGCGTGCTGTTGACATACTTTCACTTTCAGCTGGCGCACTTCGCTGCTGTATTTCCATCTGTGGATGTGTCTTCAATCAATCTTGTCACTGTCTGTCACCGATCATTTTTTCTACAAACTTTTCTCCTTCATCCACCTCCTAAGCTGCTTCGATTACGACGACGGGTCGCCATGTTCTCTCCCCCTCGCAGCAGAATCCAGCGCACTTCTTGGGCTAACAGCCGCTAACTCTAACAACACAGGAAGCATCATAGAACCGCATCACTTTCTGGTAGGTTTTTTTTAAGCTTGTCTGACACCGCCATCTGCTGGATCAGATGAAAACTACCGAAATAAAGATGATCCGCTCTTGGTTCTCTCTGACAAGCTCCGCCAGAGATTAAAACAGCTCTCCCGATTAAAACCCTTAATTAACGTGGAAACACGTGATTGGCAGTTAACGTTCGGATTTGAATTAACGTGTTTACACGTGAATGGCAGCCAGTGAGTTAATATTTGCGACTAGAAATCCTGGTGTGTGTTGTCTTCCCAGAGGACCCGAACACGCACAGTGTTCACAGCTGTGCAAAATCAAAAACGCTGCTCTCATTCGGAAATCATGTGGAGGCTCCCAGAACAACGGCCAATCAAAATGCAAGAGCTAACAGCTGACTGACGGAAAAGGAAGTAAACACAATAAAGAGCACACAGCCATTAGCTTACAGCTCTGCTCTCCGAGCTATCTAATGTTTGTGGCCATTTTTATTCACCTCCAACTCGCGGTCATACAGCCACATTCTTTTTACTCTGTGACTTTTTCCACAATGTAAGAGGCTGAAAAGTCCACTACGTTTGTTTATGCTAAAGTCTCGTCACTGAAGTCTCACCGCGACGTCTCGTTTGATATTGTGAGATTTGGGATGTTGACAGTGAAGGAGCCGATTCTCTGCTGTTAGTGTAGGGTGTCCTGTAAACCCCACACTATATAATCAGAAGAGGCCAATCTTGTGTGATTTGTCTTTTGTAATCATCAAGTGTGTGGTCTCTACATCTATGAAGGTCTCAGGAATCCTGTAGTGTGTACCTAGCTGTATACAATAACAAACATGGTGACTGTGAATGATGAAGGATGACGATGATAATGTACATTCTCAGAAAGACTTTAGAAGAGATTGCAATGATGATGGTGGTCTATGTGGTCATCAAGTATGTCAAAGCTTTTCCTCTTCTTCTTTCTTCCTTTCATGAGTTGCACATATTAGCTACACTGCCCCCATGGTATCCAGCAGTACTACTGTTTTTGCTGTGTCTGGGTATGCAACTGCCACCTCTAAAAACACACCAAATTACACATGAAAAGGATGCAGAACGTGAACGAATGGCTCCATGTCCATGTCATGGAAAGGACCTATGCACAAGGAATGCTGTCACACAGATGCATGAGGCATCTGTAAGAGGTTTTCAGGAGATGAGTTCCCGCTTTTATAATTTAAAGATGTGTTTTTACAAAGAGTTTTTTGCATACAAAGAGGGACAAATGGTTCAGATAAGAGGGGAAATGAATTTTGTGGTTCACAGGTGTCAACCTTATACTCTACAGAGTGATGTAGGAAGACGAGGGATGTTTCAGGTCTGAAGAGGGAAGTAATTGAATAAAATGGTCAGGTCTTTGGTCTCTATATGCCAACTGTATCTGAATTGGTCTTGTAGGAACAATGATTTGATTAGATTTTTAGATGCACAACTACTTCTCTAAACTAGTTTGGGCTAAACACATTTCTAAGGATGAATTAAATAAAACAAGAAAATTTCCTCCACATTGAGCATAAATGTGCCTTTTCTGTGAGCGAGGTTGACCACCTCGTGCCAAACTTATGAGGAAGATGTGATGTTTCATGAACACAGGCAATATTAAAGTTTTACTGAAAGCAGGTGACAAACAGTGTGTTTTTATCCATTAGTTAGATTTTATAAGCTATTAAACGCTTGCAGAATGGTTAAGCACTGACCTCTTTCATCAGGATCTTGTAGCAACATGGACTGAAAAGCATAGTTAAATAGTTTATATATTTTTTTACTTCTTTGAGCAAAATTTCATACAGTAGCAGAAATATTAATATGCTTGAGTAACGGAGTAATATATCTAAAACTACACAGTTCAGCTGACTCGTTGCCTGATAGTAGCTGATGGCATCATGTCCCGTGAGACCAGGCCTGCTCAGATGCAAGTTGTTGTGGCCTGGAGGCTTGAGGCTGATCTTCCTGTGTTTAACGCTGCTAGGACTCATGTTTCCACCAGTGGAAACTTCTGCAGTCTAGTTTATAACACCTTCACCACAGGAGTGGAAGGTATACAGTGAGAGTCTACGGCGAACTGAAAGGTGTGACCTGCACTTACAGGGGTATAAATAGATTGTAGGGGATTTTCATGAGTTTGTTTCCTCCTCTTTTCAGTGTTTTACTGTAAAAACAAAGAACTTGTGGCTGTAATAACACATAAATGCTGCAGAAAAATATGGTTTATTATCATTCAACATTATTTTACATACATTCAGTCGTGATTTTCTTGTTTAACTCTTTAACAGGAAATTAATCCCTCATTTTATTTTCTGCTCTTTACTCTGGAGTACACACAATGACTGTCCACGTTGTCCTCTTGACAAGGTTGTTTACTGCTCGTCTTCAGACTCAGAGCAGCATAATGGAGATGATCCTCATCTTGGCTCTGCTGATTACAAATAATAAATGATAAAATCATGCTACATACAGAATTAGAGATCAGAATGTTGACTGATGGCAAAGTTATTTGACCTACCGCAGTTTCTGAGGCTGCAGATCACGTCAGGGGAGAAACACAACTTGTAAAGTAAAATATGTTAACAATCTGTTTACTGCAATAAAAATTAATGATTCTCCAAACCTGACCTTTATAATTGGAGCACCGCTTTGATTTCAGCTTGAACGTGATGAAAACCAACGATAGTAGAACAATGATGGAAACTGCCAACGCTGCTCCCAGAAAATACACCAGGAGAGGAGGGCCGCTGGTGGAACCTCACAAAAAGAGAGAAAAACATTTATTCATCAGCCCCTTAAGCCCCAATGCCCCCAGTACCAACAGCTGATGGGCTATATGCACAACTCCAGTAGTCCCAAACTTAAGCTAGCTCCTTAGTTTCCTGTCTTTCATTACTGGACAAAGTGATTAATCCAGGTGTTTTTGGCCATTGTTGTCATAGTTGCCAAGGTCAAGCACACCTGGGTTAATTAGTTTGTCCAGTAATGAAAGACAAGTGACAAAGTAGCTGGCTTAAGTTCAGGAAGTAGTGGAGTTGAGCATAGAACCCATTGTGGCCAGACTTTGTTGGGTCATAGGTAATTTTAACCCATTTTGGGGTGCTGAAAGACTCAATTATTTGCAATTTCTTCCACATATCTTAGCTTTGTGTGCTTTGTTACAAACTTGAAAAGCGAAAAAAAACTACACTATGGTGTTAGCAGGCTAGCGTTTGCTGACGTGCCTAACTTTGTGCAGCTGAAAACACACAAGCATCTGAAAGCGTCTCCTTTCTTGGCAGTCCCCAGTTGTTCCACTGGAAACGGGAGGGAACAAACAAGATGCTTGTGTGTTTTAAGACGCACAAAGTTAGGCACGTCAGCAAACGCTAGCCTGCTAACGCTAGCAGTATATATACTCTACTAGCGTTAGCAGGCTAGTGTGCTACGTTGTTTTATTATAAAGTTCGGCCCTTCACTCCAGCGAATCGCTTTGATCCACTTCTTCCTTAGTATCACTTCAGTCGGTAATCCATGAAAATTCAAGTAGTGTTGGCATTTATTCAATTTATGAAGTGGAACAGAGCAGGGACATTGAACTGGCCTGAAAGAGGCCAAGTTCAATGTTAAATGTTTCAAGTTCTGGAAACCGGAACACGGAAGCGTGATAATCCCCTTTAGCCTAACTTTGTTTTTATGATAAATATTCTAAATGTAAGTTCAGAAAACTGTCAGGCTCTTCATAAATAAGAAGGATAAAGAGGATGGTGTTATGGTGGATCTGGTTCACCGCTTGGACACAACACCTGCATTCTCAAAATAAGCTTCTCTCATCCAGATGAAGCTGAATTGAGATTTTTAACTAGCAGCAGTAATAACTTTGTTTCTGGATGCTGGATGATAAAAACTTAAATCAAAGGTTTGAAAATGATCAGAAACTTTGTAAATAAAGAGGAAAAAGTGGGTTTTGGTGAATCTGGTTCACCGTTGGAATAAGAGCTTCTCTCTTGATAATTAGTCACAGACTTTCCCAGATAGTGTTTTGCTTTTTTTTTTACAAATGTGGTAATGACATTTTGTTAAACTGTACAAAACAATGAAATTTATCTTGCCTGGCCAGGCATCTCTCTGGGTGCTCAGCACCCCTAGCTCTGATCCTATCGCCTCTATGAAAAAACTGAATCAGAGCAGTTGTTGACTTTACTTAAAAAATTCATGTTCAGTTAACATGATTTTGTCTCATATTATTCAAACATAATTTGTTTGTGTTGCATGAACACAATTCATTTAAGTAACATGAACAACAAGCTATGATTAACTTTATAATTATTTTTTAAGTTAAAGTAACATATTATAATTATGTGCAAATCCTTGACATGAACCATTTCTTTCAGTGGGTATTAGGGGCATGGATGTCTGCAGTGTTTTCATCCACATTTTTGGGTACTTTTGGATAAAATGGCATTCTAAAAGAAATGTAACACTACAGAAAAAGATCTGGAGATAATTTTAAAGACACTATGTGTCTCAGATTCTTTATTAGATGGCGAGGACCTCAGTGGCAGAACAAAACCACCTCGCTATCTCCTTACTTTTGTTTTTGCTCGATTTTACTTCAGTACCATAAATCTGTGCAGTTTTATTTTGTTTTGTTTTGTTTTTTTGTCGACTACAACAAATTTTCAAAGGAGTTTTATACTATAAAATGCCGGCTGTAGATGGACGACCGCTCAACCTGGTGCTGTCTTGGAAAGGGTGCTGGAAATGCTGAGTAATGGGTGCAAAGACTGAATTTCCGTACACTTTATCTGTGCAATAAGTCACTTTATTGTAAGCTTTCAGTCCTAGATGCTCTGATGAAAGTCTTCTAGGAAGTGACATATTGCACTGATAAATTGTGCCAAAATCCTCCCTTTGCATACCGTAAAATGCAAAAATTAAAAATACAAAATCTATAATGTTTACTTTCGTTCCATCCTGATCTACTTTGCATAGTGGCATCTGTGCTGATGCTTTCATAACTAAATGTCACAAGCTTTATTTTGATACAAACATAGCTTACATAGGGTTTGTAATTAAATACCAATTCTTTTTGGGCATGCCATCTTCGAGCAGAAATCTCCAAAGACTCCTGGGGCTTAAAGGTTTATATCAACAGATACAGAATCAATGAGTAACTTCATGTCTGTTTTACAAATTGATCACAGAAGTAATTTTCATCATCACCTACCTACAATCTCCACCTGGGTTCCCTTCCCAAAAACAACCTCCCCACAGGAAGCCAGAGCGCAGTAGTACGTTCCGGCATCAGACGAGCTCGCAGACTCTATCACGAGGTTTAAAGTGCAGTTTATCCAACCAGAGAGCTTCGTACAGTGTCTGTTGCTTGGATGCAAGACTGCAGGCTGAGACCCACCATGTCTGAACCAGTAGAAACTCTGTTCTCCCGCACAAGCATCAGCAAACACTGAACAGCTCAAGTTGGCAGACTCTCCCCGTCGTAGAGGCTGCACCGTGGGCGGGTGGACAGCAGATCGTCTGCTGGACAGAGACTTTCTGACATGAAGGAAAACTCCTTGTCCAAATTCAACGTTACTGAAGACTAAAGTCCCGCAGTAATACATCCCCGAATCTGACAGCTGAGGGTCTGTGATCACCAGGTTGTTGATGCCTTCTTGAGCTTGTGCAATGACCTGAAATCTTTCTCTGAATGTAGGTGAAATGCTCACTTCTGTACTGTGCTTCATCCGACTCGAAATGACACGAGGTTTGCCACCCAGATTTTGTTGGTACCATGAGAGGAAAGTTACTTTATCATCTTGACAGGAGCAGCGTAAAGTCGTCTTTTCCCCAACTGTAACCATCTTAACCCCAGCATCCTGAATTATACGTGAAGTTTTGTTACTAGAAACCCCTTGACCTGCAAAGAAGGCATACTTTTGTTATATGCAAGTCCAAAACCTTCATAAAATGAAATTGATGCCACAGAAAAAGTTTTTAAAAATGTGTTGACTACTTACTGATCTTATGGAGAAACAAAAGAAAAATCCAAAGTGGCATCATCTCTGAAGCTCTGCAGTCCGTATGCTGCCTGCTGACTGACAGCATACGACTGCACCTTACTCTTATAGAGGATGAAGGCTGTTTGTGATTGGCTTAGCCCACAGGTTTGGTCTAAAGTCAGACATTTGATTCTTTCCAGTCCAAATGATTACCGTGGAGGTAGAATGGGGTCATTTAACTCATTGTGTTTGATCATTCTTGTTTTGTACCACAGGCTAACACTTTTACCAAGAAAAGAAGATCTGGCATTTTTGAGCAGACAAGTTTCATAAAATGAAGTTTATCAATGTATTGTACTAGGCGTTTGTTTTCATAATAGTCACAAAAACCTTAACGCTCTCAAACATATGAGGACTTCCTGAGAACTAGGGTGACTAGACATCCCGCTTTGTGTGGGACAGTCCCTCATTTCCATCACTTTTGACACGTCCTGTGTATTAGAGGATAACTCTCTTTTTTTAAAACCTGGATCTTATCTCTGGGAGTCTAAACGGCATTTAGGGGCCGTTCCAATACACCCCTTAGCCCTACTTTTTAGCCCTACCCCTAAATTTTGCACGTTCCAGTGAAGGTAGTGCTGTCCCAATTCCTCTTTGTTTGTAGGGGTAGTGGACACAACGAGGAGTAGTGGGTACGAATCTAGCCCTTCAGAGTGAGGGATTTCAGATGCTGACTTGCTTTGAAAGGGCCAGAGAAAAGGGAACAATAGCAACCTCTGAAGCGGGACAGGACTCACAAATGTACATATGTACAGATTACATATTTGTTCATACCGTTAGCCAGGCTAGCCATGCTAGCTAGGCTAAAATACTGATGAAAAGCTTGTGAAAACTTTTCAGCAGTATACAAGAGGCAACAGTCGTCAATGGCGACTTCTTCTCCGTGTGGTTGCTTTGTTTATTAATCAACCGAAGCATGAGGAATGATGGAAAAATGAAAAACAATCACAACTGTTGACTCCATGTTGCGGCTGGGTGTGCTGTTATGGTGAGACATATGTGCAAACGTCACTACGCAGTCACTTGCATGCCTGAATGTAAATGCAGCAAGTGGTGACCCAATTCCTAAGGAAGATTATAAAGCCCTACCCCTTGTGACTTCAAGTCGAGGGTGTAGTGGTAGTGGGTAAGGGCTAGTGGTTGAAAGTAGGGGGAACACTGGGATTGGGTCTTACTCACCAGTAAAATTTCTGTATTACTTTGACTCCTTCAGAAGATATTATGTTGAGTCGCCCTTCACGTACCTCCATATAATAGTAGAAACGGGGCATCCTCTATATAAGGCATTATCTGCAGCAAAACCCCTTCATTTCACCAATACTTTACGTAGAATGAACGAACGAATGAGTACTTTTGTCCTGTGAGTATAGATTTAGCTCTCCGATAGTTATTGTGGGGTTTTTCTGCACTCTACAGGCCATGATGCACCTGCTGCAGTCCAGCTGAGAAGAGCTGCTTGCAACCTAGACACCACCAAACTGCAATCTGCGAAAATCTGAACTCACAGGACAATAGTACTCGTTTGTTCATTCATTGAAATGAAGTTTTCCTGCAGATAATGCCTTATATATGTAGAGGCTGCACTGTCTTTCCCATTATATGGATGTACTCCGAAGGGCGACTCAACGTAATATCTTCCGAGGGAGTCAAAGTGATACAGAAATTTGACCGGTTGGTAAATGCACGTATAAACTCCTAGAAATAAGGTCCAGGTTGAAAAAAAATAAAGTTATCCTTTAAGACACTTCCTTGCATTGCTACCATTTTGTGTTAAAGTCTGTAATTTATAAACCGGCTGTGGATATGGTGAAAGCAGTGAGAGCCGTCAATATACAGCCTGTCTGGCTGATTTGAATGAGAAGAACGTCAATCAGACTAGGAGACAGAACTTTAATGCATGCAGGTTTGTATGTTTACAGTAAGCTTTCCGTGTGGCACGGCATGGAGCGCTACATGAAACAGCATGAAAAATCCCAGGGAAATGACGTGTTGCTCAATGGAAGGCTTCTCAGTCAATGGACAGGATCCTGCTAAAGCCTATAAGATTTTAGTACAGACAGATAACAGCTGATAAAGTGTGTTTACCAGCCAAATTGTGTAACACCCAAACATACTGGTCAAAAGATTGTGGAAATAATATCAGTGCCAAGTAAGGTATGAAATAAGGCAGCATTGATCATTATTGCAGACTCTGAGATACCAAAGTGGTCGTAGGAAGGACAGTGGAGGCCTTGACCGCTTTTTCTGTTTGATTGCATATAGTTAATGTGTGGTACACTCAAAAATAGAGGTACGAGACAAGAACATTTCTGTACCTGTAGGCACATTTTTTTACAAATGTTCTCTCAAAAGTACAATATTGGTCTTTATGAGGCCTAAAGTGTACCTTTTAGCTATGAAAAAGGGGTCCAAAGTAATATAAAGTACAAATTTGTACCATTTCAACAGTAAGGGTACCTGCAGCATTGAAAAATGTGTGTAGCTTGTACAATAACTATAATTAGCAGTAATTTAAACATTAGTACAGTATAATTATAGTTACTATATTATGATTTTCATAATAATCATAGTAATCATAGTAATAATTGTATGTATAATTATGTGTTTGGCCTAGTATTTATATAATAATTATTCATTTATTATTAGCATCTTTGATTTTTGTCATAATCTCTATTTTTTTTTTTACTTTAATTCATTATTTTTCATTGGTTTAATTGTACTTTAACTGGTACAGTTTGATAAGGTACAAAAATGGACCAGGACCGAAGGGTACAGAAATGTCTTTCAAAAAGGAACACCCCCAGTGACAAGCGTTTGTACCCTTTAAAAGGATAAGTTTCTTTTTTTCCGACCTGGACCTTATTTCTAGGAGTTTACACATACATTTACTCATCGGTAAAGTTTCTGCATCACTTTGAGTCCTTCGAAAGATATAACTTGATTCACCCTTCCGTGTACATCCAGTAATAATGGCAGAGATGGGCAGCAACAATGTACTGTAAGACATTATCCTGCAGCATACAACTTCATTTCATCAATGCTTTAAGTAGAATGAACAAATGAATGAGTACTATTGTCCCATGAGTTCAGAGTTTCGCAAATTGTGTTTTTGTTGTTGTCTGGGCAGCGAGCTGCTCTTCTCAGCTGAACTACGTAAGTGCACATTGTGAGCGCGCTGCCCCGAAAAGTGTCTAGAACTACCTGATAACTAACGGAAAGCTAAATCTGGACTCACAAGACAATAGTACTCATTCATTTTTTTAATTCTACTTAAAAGTATGGGCGAAAATCAAGGAGTTTTACCGGAGGATAATGTCTTATATAGTCGCTGCCCCGTCTCCACCATTATCACTGGATGTACACTGAAGTGTGAATCAAGTTATATCTTCCGAAGGACTCAAAGCGATGCAGTTTCAGTTTGAATAGTGTTTACAAACAGAAACAGGGAAAAACTCCTAATTCTACCTTTAAAGAAAGAAATAAATCAACTGTCCATGGAATAAATTGAAATTGACAAAAGAAATAACTAAACATATATACACTGCCTGGCCAAAAAAAAAAAAGTCGCCACCTGGATTTAACTAAGCAAATAGGTACGAGCCTCTTATTGGATAATTACTGCATGAGCGATTATCTTTCAGCTGGCAACAAGTTATTAAACCCCAACTGGTGCAATGAGTTGCTTCTCATTTCCTAGACAACCATGTGGAAAGACACATCCGTGGTCTTGGAAAAGATGATAGTCTATCTGAGAAGGGTCAAATCATTGGCATCAAGAGGTGAAAACATCTAAGGAGATGCAGAAACTACTAAAACTGGGTTCAGAACAGTCCAATGCTTTATGAAAAACTGGAAGGATAGTGGACCATCGTCTTCCAGGTAGAAATGTGGCCGGAAAGGCAGATGAAGTGATGCAGCATCATGCCTAGTGCTACTGTATGAGCCTGTGGGGGCAGTGTGATGATCTGGGGTTGCTGCAGTTGCTCAGGTCCAGATTCAGCAACAGTATGAGCTCAGATAATGAGGTCAGCTGATACCTGAATATACTGAATGAGCAGGTTATTCCATCAATGGATGTTTCTTTCCTGATGGCACGGCCATTTTCCAAGTGACAGCGCTGGGCCCAAGGACCAAGCGCCCGATAGCAGCCCCTCCACCCAACCCAGGCGGCCCAAACAAAACCCAGCAGGACCGGACCCCCCAGACGACACCCCCCCAGCACAGGCCAGCCCCCACCCCCGACGCCCCCTGCCCCACCTGACACCAGGATGCTACCACTGCAACCACCCCCCTGCACCACCACCACACTCACACACACACACTCCCTGCCCACATACCCCCAACACCCACATGCACTTCCCCCACACACATGCATCCACCCGCTCCACTCTCCGACCTTACATACCCACACTCACTCCACCCACAACACCCCCCCTCTACCCTCCACATATACCCCCCACCTCCTGATACCCTCTAACACCCACATGCACTCCCCCCACACACCTGCACCGACCCCTCTCTCCACCCCACACATACTCCCCCACCTCCCTATACCCACAATACCCCCATACACTCCCCCTTTACATGTCCAGCCTTCCCTCTGACCTATCACACTCCCGCCCCTCTTTCTCCAGCCCCTCACGACCATCCCTACCAGACACTCACAAGCATACGCCTCCTTCCTCCATCCCCCCTTTCCTCAAACCACTCACCCACATCTCCCTCTTCCAGCCCAAATTCCTCCCTCCTACATTTCCTCTTTCACGCTCTCATTCATTTGTTCTCACACACCCACCTCACTCTTATCCTTGCCTCCGTGCCTCCTGGGTAATAGCCCGGGCCCGGGAGGGAGCCGCGAGCTCCAAGCCCCCGGCACATTCCTCCCCTCCCCACCCACCCTCCATCCCCCAAGCTTCCATTCTGCTTGCTATGATGCTGGACAGGACAAGTAAAAAAGAAAAAAAAAATTTTGTCCTCCCCAATTCAGGAGATACTGTTTTCACAACGGAAGGATTTAATAATTGGAAAAAGGCTATGTTTACTGATGGTGGATTTGCAGCCCATGCAAAATCAGAGCAACACTAATGCGATGTTTGCATGGGCAGATTACAAGAAGACAGTTGAAAGTGGCTGCTCTCTTCCAGCCTCAATGAATGCGGAGTATGAGAAACTGTTGAAAGAAAACTGAGAATATCTAAAAACTGTGGCAGACACGTTGGTTCTTACAGCTACACAGAACACTGCACAGAGGGGAAATGATGAAACTGAAGGGCACAATAAAGGGAATTTTCTTGCAATCATGGAGCTCTTAGCAAAGCATGATCCCAAGATTAGGAAAAAAATTACTACTATCAGAAATGCAACATACCTGGGCCATAGGACACAAAATAAAATGCTTGACTGCTTAGCTGATATGGTCCAAACTGAAATAATAAATTAAGTAAAACAAAGTGAAGCTTTCAGTATTATCATTGATGAGTCTAAAGATCTTCGCAAGAAGGAACAGATGGTTTTTGTTATCCGATACTATTACAATGGGGCAGTGCATGAAAGCTTCTTAAATTTTGAAGCAGCAGAGAGCTTACATGCTGCTGCGCTCACAGAAAAAGTAATCCATATGCTGCAGAAGCATGGCCTTCACTACAGGAAACACTTAGTAGGACAAGCATATGATGGTGCTTCCGTTATGAGTGGGAAGAACACAGGTGTGCAAGCTCGTATTAAAGCTGAGGCACCTTTAGCTTTCTATGTGCATTGTAATGCTCATTGTTTAAATTTGGTACTTGTAGACGAGTTAAATCCATCAATGAAGCATCCTGTTTTTTTCCCTTTTACAAAAGCTTTATGTATTTGTGTCAGGATCACATGTACACCAAAGATGGCTAGAAATCCAGCAGGAGATGTATCAGGAGCCCCCTAGAGAGCTACAGAGGCTTATAGAAACACTGTGGGCTTGCAGATAGGAACTTTCTTCAGAGGGAGCTGGTGACTGTTCTGTTGATGTGAGAGGTTTGCTTGCTCAAATCGATGAGAAGTTTGTTGCTCTTCTTGTAATGTATACTCAGCTGTTTGGTGAAGTCCATTATCTATCAGAGTCTCTGCAGTCCACTGAATTAAATTTAGGCACTGCAGCATCACTTGTAGATGCTCTTGTCGACACATTACAGAGCTTTAAATCAGATCGTGCACTCTTTGATGAAATGTGGGAAGGGGTTATGTCCTTGACACAACAGTGTTCAATCAGTGTTTCAACTCCAGCTCGTGAAGTCACACCAAGCACCAGGCTAAAAGATTATGTATTTACTCCAGTCACTCAAAGAGGACAGTGTTCAGATGAGGAGTCATTTCGTGTAGGATCATTTCATCCAGTTATTGAGGTTCTCCTGTCTGAGATGAAGAAAAGCTTTTCAAAAGAAACATGTGCCCTAATGAAAGGATACAAGCTCTGAATCCCAGTAGTCTTACATTCTTGGTTGAATAAATAGTTTTTCCATTTGCTTTGCAGTATAAGACCTGAAATCTGAGATGAGGCAGCTTCAGAGAATAATTGAGAGGAAGATAGCAAAAGGGGGTAAAAAAAAAAAAAACCTCTTGTTTGTTAGAACTTACAGTCTACCTTGAACCATACAGTGAGGTCTTTGTTGAGTTTTACAAACTATGCAAAATTGCTCTTGCTCTGCCAGTTAGCACAGCATGATGCAAGCGTAGTTTTTCTGCACTCAGGTTGATCAAAACTCATTTAAGAAATAGAATGAGTGATGGGCCTTTGGGAAATTTGGGAGTCTTGAGTATAGAGTCAGAAAGGGCAAAGGCCATCAGCCTTGATGTGTTAGTTGATTTATTTGCAAGGCGACACAACAACAGGCGGATCAAACTCTTCTGAGCTGTTCATGTTATGAACACGATTTTATTTTATGTTTTCATTGTCATGTAGGGTCCAGTGAGTTTTCTCTGTTGACCAATTTTCTCTTTTTGGTCTGAACAAACAGAAACCAACAATGTAATGAGAAAGTGAATAAATGTCCCTTTCAATGCAGATTCAGTGTGCACATGCTCATTATGGTTGTCACAGTAAGTCCAGCTGTTTACTGAAAAATGCTTATTTTGAAAGCACACAGTAGCTAGACAGTAGCTGGCAAGTGGCATCTTGGCAGCTGCAAGCTTGACTTTTCTCAGTTCATGGGCAGTTATTTTGCGCCTTGGTTTTTCCACACGTTTCTTGTGACCCTGTTGAGTATTTTGAATGAAACGCTTGATTGTTGAATGATCACGCTTCAGAAGCTTGGCAATTTTAAAAGTGCTGCATCCCTCTGCAAGATATCTGACTATTTTTGACTTTTCAGAGCCGGTCAAGTACCTCTACCAGAGCCGGTCAAGTACCCCATTTTGCCAAAGGAAAGGAAGTTGCCTAATAATTATGTTTGCCTAATACACCTGTTATAGGGTGATGATGTCATTAGACCACACCCCTTGTCATTCCAGAGATGCACATCACCTGATATGCCTAATTGGTAGTAGGCTTTGGGCCTATACAGCTTGGAGTAAGACAACATACATAAAGAGGATGATGTGGTCAAAATACTCATTTGCCTAATAATTCTGCACTGCCTGTATATATATATATATATATATATATATATATATATATATATACTGTATATATATATATATATATATATATATATATTGTCAGTCAGTCATTTCCTGTACCGCTTACCCAATTCAGGGTCGCAGGGGTTGCTGGAGCCTATCCCAGCTATTATCAGGTGAGAGGTAGGGTACACCCTGGACAGGTCCCGTCTGCAGCAGCGCCAACACAGAGAGACAGACAACCATGCACGCTCATTCATTCCTAGGGACAATTTAGAGGGATCAGTTAACCTAACATGCATGTTTTTGGACGGTGGGAGGAGGCCAGAGTACCCGGAGAGAACTCGCGCATACACGGGGAGAACATGCAAACTCCACACAGAAACGCCGCTGTTGGAATTGTTCGAACACCCTCCCCAGCCGGAATCGAACTAGCAACCTTCTTACTGTGAGGCTGCAGTGCTAACCTACCTGATTTCTTACTTTTTTGCATGTTAGTCACACTTAAATGTTTCAGATCATCAAACAAATTTAAATGTGAGACAAAGATAACACAAGTAAACCCAAAATACAGTTTTTAAATGAAGATTTTTATAGGTCAAATCCAACCCCCCCCCCCCCCCCCCCCCCCCCCCCCAAAGTTAATTTAAAACATAAGTTAACTTTGGTTTATCACATCTTTGGAAAGCTGAGTTCAATTTCTCTAGCCACACCAATTTGGATTACTGCCACACCTGTTGTCAATCAAGAAATAATTTCAATAGGACCTTCCTGACAAAGTTAAATAGACCAAAAGATCCTCAAAAGCTAGACATCATGCTGCGATCCAAAGAAATTCAAGGAAAAATGAGAAACAAAGTAACTGAGATCGATCAGTCTGGAAAAGGTTCCAAAGCATAGACTGTATATAATTACTGGACGTAGCTTCCGGTCTCTTCTGAATAGAGAAATGTGAAGCCAGTTGGGCGTGTCTTACCGTCGCCATCTTGCCGTGTCACGTACGTCGTCACTCCAGGAAAATACTAAAATGGGCACAGCGCGGCCGCGGGGCAAATGATTGACAGCTGACGTACTGTGGGCTAAATGCTAACTGAGCTAACAGGAAACTAAGAGGAGCTAACAAAGATAAGCCCCCTAAGCGGCATGGTTAAGGTAAGACATGCTTAGACTTGCAATTCGCTGACTAAACACCGCCGTTGTGCGACTCTGTAACAAACTGAGACCTTATTAAGAGCAAAGAAGGAGCTAACTAGGAGCCTCCGGTCGGCAGGCGGAGCTTCCGGTCTGCCGCATGTCAATCATAAGGACACGCCCTTAATTATGTGTAATTTGAAGAATAAATAACATCTAAACGAATGAGTTATAAAAAAATTCACCCCCCTCACAGTTGACATGAAGGTAAACGTGACCTAATAAACCTAAAATGATTTTTTGAACCAGGCTGTAAACCTGTTTATTTCTGCTGTGAAGTCGGCGTTTTTAACATGGGAGTCTATGGGGATTTGCTCGCTCTTGGAGCCAGCCCCTAGCGGATGAAGGGAGGATTACACTATTTACAACGCGGAAGAGAGCTTCACTGTTCTGAGGCGGAGTTTGCCCCTTGTTCCAAAGCCATTTCTAAAGCTTTGGGACTCCAGAGAACCACAGTGAGAACCATTATCCACAAATGGTGAAAACATGGAACAGTGGTGAACCTTCCCAGGAGGGGCCGGCCGACCAAAATGACCCCAAGAGCACAGCGACGACTCATCCAAGAGGTCACAAAAGACCCCAGAACAACATCCAAGAACTGCAGGCCTCACTTGCCTCAATTAAGGTCAGTGTTCATTACTCCACCATCAGAAAGAGACTGGGGGGCAAAAATGGCTGCATGGCAGAGTTCCAAGACCAAAACCACTGCTGAGCAAAAAGAACATAAAGGCTCGTCTCAGTTTGGCCAGAAAGCATCTTGATGATCCCCAAGACTTCTGGGAAAATACTCTGTGGACTGACGAGACAAAAAGTTGAACTTTTTGGAAGGTGTAGGTCCCATTACATCTGGCGTAAAAGTAACACGGCATTTCAGAAAAGGAAAATCATACCAAAAGTAAAATATGGTGGTGGTAGAGTGATGGTCTGGGGCTGTTTTGCTGCTTCAGGACCTGGAAGACTTGCTGTGGTAAACGGAACCATGAATTCTGCTTCTACCAAAAAAATCCTGAAGGAGCATGTCCGGCCATCTGTTGGTGACCTCAAGCTGAAGCACACTTGGGTTCTGCAGCAGAACAATGATCCAAAACACACCAGCAAGTCCACCTCTGAATGGCTTAAGAACAACAAAATGAAGACTTTGGAGTGGCCTAGTCAAAGTCCCCACCTGAATCCCATTGAGATGCTGTGGCATGACCTTAAAAAGGCGGTTCATACTGGAAAACCCTCCAATGTGGCTGAATTACAACAATTCTGCAAAGATGAGTGGAACAAAATTCCTCCACAGCGCTGTAGAAGACTCACTGCCAGTTATCACAAACGCTTGATAGCAGTTGTTGCTGCTAAGGGTGGAACAACAAGTTATTAGGTTTAGAGGCAATCACTTTATCACACGGGGCAATGCGGGTTTGGATTTTTTTCCCCCTTAAAAGTAGAAATCTCCATTTAAAAACTGCATTTTGTTTTTACTTGAGTTATCTTTGTCTTACATTTAAATTTGTTTGATGATCTGAAACATTTAAGTGTGACTAACATGCAAAAAAGTAAGAAAGTTGGTAGGTTAGCACTGCAGCCTCACAGTAAAAAGGTTGCTAGTTCGATTCCTGGCTGGGGAGGGGTTCGAACAATTCCAACAGCGGCCTTTCTGTGTGGAGTTTGCATGTTCTCCCCGTGTATGCGCGAGTTCTGTCCGGGTTCTCTGGCCTCCTCCGTCCAAAGACATGCATGTTAGGTTAATTGATCCCTCTAAATTGTCCCTAGGTATGAATCGGAAAGGGGGCAAACACTTTTTCACACAACTGTGTAAATATACATATATATATATATATATATATATATATGTGTAGTAGTAGAGATATTGATGTGAAATTTTCACCAGATGTCGGCAACAATCCAGGTAATGCACACATACAAAGAAATCTAAACACATGTCTAAAATTACGTTATGTGTAATATAGTGAAATGACATAGGGACACTGGTGAAAATTTCAATGTCAATAGCTCTCCTAGAAATATATTTTCTGGAAAAAGTTGGTGTTCATACCCCCCCCCCCCCTCCCCCCGCTGTATGTGTGTGTATGCAAGCATTTACTGCCATCACAAAAATCTGGACTTTTTCTCTTTTATAGTATGTTTTAAAAACTTTAAAACTGGCACCTACATGGTGAAGCTAACAAGTTTAATGTAAGTAAGCGGTGGGGAACCCTGATCCTCAAGGGCCAGTGTCCCTTCAGGCTTTCCATTTCTCCCTACTCTAGCACACCTGATTCAAATCAAATGGATCTAACAGCCAATCAAGTTCTGCACAGACACTCATTGATTTGAATCAGGTGTGTAGAAGCAAGGACAAGTGGAAGACATGCTGGGTGAGGACCAAGGTTCCCCACCCCTGATTTAAGTTTATTAAAGAAACCAGCCTTAAATCTTCCCTTTACACGACAGGAAAACTTTGTAAAGTCTGAAGATTGTTTAAGACTACAATCAGATATTTGCAGTCTAAGGCCTTTTCTGTCAATCTGTTCCATTCACCTAACTCTCAGATATTAAAGTGGTGTGATGGGATTTCGTGCCATTAAATATGTATCACTGAATATATGCAAAGTTTATTTTCCTATTATGACAAAACATTTCAGCCCTGCAGAGCCCTGGCCAAATTTAAGAACTGAATGTGTAGGTGGACATGAGAAGTACCTCATCGAGGTCTGATTTGCTCAGTGGAATAGAGGCAGTATAATTCCAATAATTTCCTTGTTATGTGGTAGAGAAGATGAAATACTAGTTAAAGGGTGAATGATGTGGAAATGGTATGGTTGTGATGATAACTTGCCAATATTTGCATTATCAGCACAAGCATGTATACAAATATACTTTAAAATTCTAACTAACACTATTGTATAAGGTATTCATAAGCTTTGCAACAGGTTTACACAATCAACGCAAATAAAAATGGCGACTACAGCCTGTAACACATTTGTCTTTGATCTCTGTGGTCTGGATGTTCAGGTTTCAAAACAGCTGCGGTAAAACATGTACGACTGTTGATCCATTTAAGGCCAAGCTTCACTGAATAACAAAGCCTACTTCCTGAGATGTGCATGGTGACAATGAGATTGTCTAGAGTTTCTCAGAATGAGTCAAACCTGAAATGGAAAAAAAAAACCTGCTGTTCTTATTTTAGATAATGGCGAGTCAGGCCACATAAAGTGTGAAACCAAGGGGCTGTGCTTACCGTTAAAGGCCATCAGCATGGGCAGGGTGGGTGAGGGGTGTTAATAAGATTTCACTTTTCACCCCATCTCTCTTATTCTGTACACTACGATCAATGTGACCTGCTGTATCATTCACACGCCAGCAGACATTCATAATCTGGCCTTCAAAACTTCAGTGATGATTTAAAGGGGATTTTGTAATTTTCTTTTGTTTTTTTATCAAAAAAAAATAATTTGTTTTAAAAAAGTTTTTTTTTAATTAATAATAATCTCCCCCAACAACAAAGGGTTTCTTTTAGTTCTAAAATTTAATTTGTTTTATTATTTTTCAATTGAGGGGGGTGGGTGGGGGGGGAGCTGGATGGTATCTTATGTTTTGGGGGAAAAGGGGGGGGGGAGGAAACACTACGGGGTACGATAAGTTTCGCTCAGTAGGTAATGACAGTGCTCGCCGGGGGGGGAGAAAGCGACTCCCGGGGTGGGTTCCGGGGGAACGTGATGGGAAAAAACGAATCATTTAAAAGAAGGGGGAAAGGGGAAAACTGAGGAAAAATGCACGCACGAACCAAATGGAGAGGTCCTATAACTCGGCACTTCACAAGGCGGGATTCACGGGGGGGATGGAGGGGCTGGGGGTTCCGCGACAGAGCAAAGGGCATTTAAGCTGTTTGCAGCATCGCTCGCTGACCAGCCTGAAAGTCTGTCAGGAGATAGACTTAGATGTGTGTTAGACCAACCCAAACAAGGGACATGGACACTGCAGTGTGCAACCAAAGATGTCCGACTATCTGACTCATCTTTGTTAAAAACATCTCTGCTCGGACACGCGAGCAGTCTCCTCAGAACTTCGTCAGACTACAAGCCTCCCAGATCTTCTGCACAGGCTCTCCAAATACAACTGATTCATCTTTCTACACTTTCTATCTTTTAATAAATTGGAATAAATTAATTTTTAATTCTTTAACTCACCATGGCTTCTGTTAGTTCTTTATTTTCTTCCATGACAGCAGTTATCTACTTGCTCAGCGTCTCGGCTACTTGTATTACTGGGGGCTGCTGACCCCGGAGGTGCCCGGGTTGCTGTACTTTGGGGAAAGTGAGGCTAGGGGTGATTGTCGAGTCTTGAGCAGGGGGAGCTTGCCTGGGTCGTTATGGTGGGTGGCAAGGGGAATTAGGGGCAGTGGGTGTGAAAGCGTGTGGGTTTAGGTGGGTATTTGCTTGTGAGGATATTGAGGGGCAGGGGTGTGCTGGGGTGTGTTGGGGTATTAAGGGATTATTGGAGAGTGTGTGCGTGTTTTTGTTTTTGCTACATTGTGGGGACATTTTCTGTATTTTTACCATCAATATGAGGACATTTTGCCTTCATGGGGACATTTACCTGGTCCCCACAGGTCCAAACCCCCTTTTGAGGGTCAGGATTAGGTTTTAGAGATTAGGTTACAATTACGTTGTGGTTAGGGTTAGAGCAAGGGGTAGGTTTAGGCAATCAGTTGTGGTGGTTAGAGTTAGGGTAAGGAGCTAGGGAATGCATTATGTCAATGAATGTCCCCCACGGGGATAGAAAAACAACATGTGCCCTGTACCTGGGTTACCTGAATTGAGCATTGGGGTGGGTGCTGGCCTGTGTTGGGGGGCTTTTTGGGATAGTCTGGTCCTTGGGATGGTCTGTGCTCTAAGAATAGATTGGTTGAATTCAACCAGTCTGGTTGGTAGTTATGTGAATGACCAATCTTTTGGTAACCAAAAGAACCAACCAGTCTAACAAATCTATTGGTAAACAAAAGATTGGTTAGGTTAACCAACATTTAAGATATACTCACCAGCCACTTTATTAGGTTCACCTTGCTAGTACCAGGTTGGACCCCTTTTGCCTTTGGAACTCCCTTAATCTTTTGTGACATAGGTTCAACAAGGTACTGGAAACATTCCTCAGAGATTTTGTTCCATATTGACATGACAGCATCACGCAGTTGCTGCAGATTTGTTGGCTGCACATCCATGATGCGAATGTCCTGTTCCACCGCATCCCAAAGGTGCTATATTGGATTGCGATCTGGTGACTGTGGAGGCCATTTGAGTACAATGAACTCATTGTTATGTTCAAGAAAGCAGTCTGAGATGATTTGCGCTTTATAACACGGCGTGTTATCCTGGTGGAAGTAGCCATCAGAAGATGCTACAATGTGGTCATAAAGGGATGGACATGGTCAGCAGCAATACTCAGGAAGGCTGTGGTGGTTAAACTATGTCACGTTGGTACTAAGGGGCCCAAAGTGTGCCAAGAAAATCTCCATACTTCAGTTGTAACAAGTGCTTATTTGAGTGAATGTTGCCTTTCTATCAGCTGGAACCAGTCTGGCCATTCTCCTCTGACCTCTGGCATCAACAACGCATTTGGGCCCACAGAACTGCTGCTCACTGGATATTTTTCTCTTTTTCGGACCATTCTCTGTAAACCCTAGAGATGGTTGTGCATGAAAATCCCAGCAGATCAGCAGTTTCTGAAATACTTAGACCAGCCCGTCTGGCACCAACAACCATGCCACATTCAAAGTCACTTAAATCACCTTTCTTCCCCATTGTAATGCTTGGTTTGAACTGCAGCAGATTGTCTTGACCATGTCTACATGCCTAAAAGCATTGAGTTGCTGCCATGTGACTGGCTGATTAGAATTTGCGTTAACAAGTAGTTGGACAGGTGTACCTGATAAAGTGGCCGGTGTGTGTACTTGGTCAAAGTGACCAATACTGGTCACTTCTTTACCAATACTTATCTTTTGGTTGTTGGTCGGACACAATACTACCAATCGGATTGGTCAAATTCAACCAATCTCTTTTTAGGGTGTGGAGGGGTTGGTTCGGTCAACGACTGCCACCCTTGGCTTCCTTGGGGCCTGTGCATCATGGCTGCTCACCACTCTGGCTGGGGCCTTCCTCTGCTGTCGTCGGGCAGATGCATGGTTGTCTCTGTGGTGGGTTGGCTGGGAGTTGTGCACTGGGGTGGCTTCTGGTCTCCTGGGTCCGGGGCTGTGTTTACCTGTATCCTTCCCTGCTTCTGATCATTGCAGAGGCCCAGTTGCATTTGCACATATTCATGCCACATATTTGCCTCCACATTTACTAACTTGGTTTTCTGTTTCTTTACTGGTGTGGAGCTGTTTGTCTCATTTTTCCCCATTTAGACTGAAGACCTGATGGTGTTGCTTCCTATCTGATGTATCCTTGCCTCTTTTCTTCAATTCGCTTTCACTCTTTACGCTTCCATTTACCTCTCCTTTCAAGTTAGAAATAAAAGTCTTTAACATGTATGTTAGGAATGAATGAATGAATGAATGAATGAATGAGCAATATTGATGCAACTATCAAAGCTAATTGTTGACTCTACATATGCAGCATGTTGAAGGTTTTAATTGTCCAAAACTCAGGTTCAAATTCATTTGACATGAAACTCTTCAAATGTATTCAGCTTTATCTTTGCATATAATCACTGCTATCTCAATTCTCTGTCGGTAACATGTTGTAGCTGACTGTCCCCAGACACTAGTTTTGTTCAAAACCACATATTATACTAGTAGTAAATAACGATTAAACATTCATTCATTCATCATTTTCTGTACCGCTTATCCAGTTCAGGGTTGGGGGGTTGCTGGACCCTATCCCAGCTATTATCAGCAGGGTACACCCTGGACAGGTCGTCTGTCGCAGGGCCACTAATTAAATACTGTATGTAAATTCTTAACTGTACTTCTGTTTCTTGGTTTTTTCAGAGGTTTCACTTCTGATCCGAAAGGCCAGTTTCAACTAATTGGTGGGGAGTTTATAGTTATTTATTATGGACTCATTTATGCTCCTTTACATACAAAAGTAGGTATTCAAGCATCACCAAACATCTTTCTCCACATGTGGTCTTTACATAGGTGTGGCTGTTCAGCAATACATCCACTAGAGGGCAGTGCAGAGTTCACTCTGAGTTCTGACATCAGTTTCAGACAGTAACAATCATGGTGACAGTGGAGGAAGTCATGATAAGGTGCATTCTCAAGGCAAAAAGAGGCAGTGCTGTAGCTGGTGGTGGTCTGTGTGGCCATCAAATGCATCACAGATTCTTTTTTGTTTCTTTATGAGCAACACTTTATCCCAAAGTTTCTAATTGTACTACTCAATTTCCTACGTCTGTGCATCCATAAGCTCTCTAGAAATGAACTGAAATATGGATATAAAGGATGCAGAGAACTCCATCCATATATGTATTTAATATTGTAAAAATATAAATTAGCCTTAAAGACACACTACAGAACTTTTTATGATTTTCTCAGTGATGTGCCCCCCACTGACGGCATCCATCTTCATCCTATCTTGACTGTGAATTCACTCTAGTCAGTAAAAGAGTCTTATCTTGACTCTTGTCTTCTGCCTTGTTCTGTCCATTCCTCCTTTTCCTTTCCTCTCTTCCTCTTATAATGCTTTCTTACATTTCTTTGCCAAATCCACCATGATATGCGCTCAAAAACCCAGTGTGTTTATATCCGTTTGCTAGGGTTCATGGTACTACATGATATGCTCGCTCCGTCAGGGTGCTGATCTGCAGGGACCCTGAAAATTGACCAAATTACGCATGTAAATGACACTTAGATGTCAGAATACTCTGGATCAGTCTTTTGCATAAATGAGCCTTCAAAGTGTTCACACATTAAAGGTACAGTGTAGTCGGTGAAGCAGAATTTTATATAATTAAAAACCCTATTTTCTCTTAGTAGATAATTACTGTAAAAAAAAAAAAAAACGCTGTAATATTTTTATTCTCTTGCAATAAGCCATTTATATCTACGAGCTGTGGCTCCGCATACATGGCAGCTGCCACCATTTTTTGTCTCTGAAGACCTCAAAGTTAGTAGATCATAGTAGTGAGTGAAGAATAATTTCGGTTGTGTGTTTGTTTCACTCCCAGTATGTTTCTCCTGAAAGCCAAGACTTGAGAGAATGATGAGAAAAGGCTTGGTCATTAGTGTGTCATTTCTACAAAGTACTGTTAGTAATAAATTCTGTTTTCTTGTTTTGGTTGGCTTTAATGATGCTATATTTATTGCATCATTAAAGCATTTTACCCTCATAATCTGACAACTGAGGTTGTTCTGAAAGAAAAATATCTCTGATTGTTGACTGGTATTAAAAAGGTTGAGCTTCCATATGAATTTTTATATTTTCAAAAAAAACCTAGACAACAATACTAAAACATAGCTTTGAGTTTCAAGGGTTAATGCTAAGTTTCACTCGTTTGTTCTGTCCTTGTACAAAGATCTTATGTCTCATTTGTTCGCTCAAAATGATTAAAGTAGGTCAGAAACGAAGAGGTAACACGTTGTCGTAAAAGTGGATTTTTTTCACTGTACTTCTGGTCCTAAAAAAAAGTTAATTCAGGTTAGTGCAAATCAAATACGTTTCCTGTGTGGTACTTCGATAAACAAAGAACAAATGCCTCCTTTGAGTCTGAATTTTTAGTTTATTGAAACATTTGAGTTGCAGAAAAAGAGCATAGATTAAAGAAGTGATAGTGGGGCCTTCACCAACCCCTCTCTATGGCTCCTCCTCCTCCTATCAGGGCCTCGGATGAGCTGCATCAGTGATGCATTTTCAGTGTTTCTTGTTGTTCATGTGTTGCATCTGCAAGGGTCTACGTGAGAGAGGAGTCGAGGAGCAGAACCAGTGACGGTGAGGTGGTTGGAACGAGCAAAGTGCATCAGAAATGCAGCCACATAGACATCCTGTCAGGACGGAGAAGAGGTGGAGCTGTTAAAACCACTGGGGCTGAGGTCGTTGCTGGTGGTCTTGACCAGAGCGAGAACTCAGAAGCATGAAGTTGTTTTTCTTCCTCATCAACCAGAGTTCTGCACCGCCTGAAAACATCATCTCTCCGTGACACTACATGCAAATAAAATCTTTTTTAATTAGTATAGAGTGATGATGCCAGCGTATCCACGGGGTTAAATCTGTAGCTAAATAACATAATGTAGAGAAGTGTGTTTATGTTGACGTAGCTTGTTGCTTGCATGGTTCAGACACGAACTTTAATGTCAGTCGACCACAAGAAGTCACATGAATGCATCAGTTTGTGGGTGGACAACAAACAGGACACGCCTGCCAGGCTTTTAGCTTAGAAACATCCAGATTCACCACTTTTCTTTCTCTGCTGTTTTCTTTTGTCTTTAAATAACTCTAGCAGAGTCAGATATACTGTCTGCCACCACACTTTAAACAAGCCTCTCTCAAACAAAATGTAAAAGAAACAGACACAAAGCAGCTCATGTCAGCACACACACCCCTGCAAAGCTCCCCCCCCCCACACACACACACACACACGCACGCACACACACAGAACCCTTAAGTCCCTTCTAAAACAAATTTTGCCTCTTTAATTAAATACAACATAGAAAATAAACATCTGTCCTGATGCTGATGTGAGGTAAACATGTCCTGGGGATCCATTCGCATCAGGAGTCCCCCCCACCCATGACCAACCCGAGACAGGGCAGGCCCAGGTCCACCACAGCCATCATGCTGCAGTGCAAGGGCCACCCAGACGAGAGCCGTCTCCATGGCAACAACCCCACAGCCCGAGCTCTACTAGCCCCAGCATGAAGGGGTTAAAATGAAAAACAACAACAAATAAGAGCAATACAAATAGTAGACACATAAAACTGCATTAAACAAAATTGTTTTAGTTAAAAAGCATAAAAAACAAAAACTAGAGGAAAAATTGATAATTAAAGCTAAATAAATAAATAAATAGATGACAATATGTTATTTATTTTTACTCAAACAAGTAAAATCAGTTTAAATCTTAACGTAGGTCTTGAGTCTCATCTTAAAACCATCAACAGTCTCCGCAGCTCTGACGTTCTCCGGCAGGCTGTTCCACAGTCGAGGACCAGAATGATGAAATGCCTCGCTGTAAGTTTTAGTTTGAACTTTGGGAGCAGCTAAAAGGCCGATACCAGAGGACCTCAGGGTCCACGAAGGCTCGTAATTTAAAAGCAAGTCAGATAAATAAGAAAGCCCAAAACCATTAAGACATTTATAAACCACTAAAAGAACTTTCCACACTTTATGTGACGTTCTAACCACATCTAAATGTTGTAAAGTGTGTTGCTCATTTGAAGTGTTCAGCATCATGACCGAGCACCTCTGTGGGGTCTGCTGTAGGTGGACTGCTGCCCCCTGCTGGACAGCACATAAAATCAATTTGATACTGGTCAGTTTAAGCAGATTTACAGTGTTTACCTGAACAGTTTTACAAAGATTTTGAGATGCTTTAACTGACTTGTTTTTTTAAAATTGTATTTCATTGTCTTTTCCACAGTGAAATTTTTTACAGTAACAAAGAGGTCACACAGGAATGAGCACTTTGGTCAGAATTGACTATCCTTGAGTGTCCACACTTGTAATATGACCAATAATTTGTTTGCAAACACACACACACACACACATACATACATATATATATATATATATATATATATATATATATATATATATATATATACATATACACATATATATATGTATACACACACACACACACATACTGTATGTGTGTGTGGATATATATCTATATATATGAACAAAAAACAACATTTAGCATCAAACCAAGGTGTAGTTTACTTATTCTATGTTATCCTACTTGTCTAATCTTTCTCCATCACAATACCTCCACTTAATGATCCTAAACTTCTAAGAGTTGATGCAGGATCAGACTATACAAATTTTTCCCGATTTTGGCCCAATGGAGATGTTGCAGACAGTCGCTCACTGTCGTCCCCGATTCTGTGTTGTCGGATCGCAGAATGTCGCATCTTCACTCCATGTCGTGTGACATCATCAGCAATTGGCGATTTGACGTCTGTGACACTTCACGACCACGACGCAGAAAGACTGGCGGGTCAGAATTTTTGGTTTTGTCCATCTAGTGTGACACGTCCCATGACGTGTCCCTTTATATCGACCAATAGAGCGCCGGCACACAAACAACAATGGAGGAAAGGAGGAGAGACACAGCTGGAGCGGTGGAACGGAGATTTGTAGAGCTGGCATCAGTTTCCTCTTTGATGTGCAGAATGGAGACTCCATACTCCTGACGTAGCCATAAAAACATTGGGTATACCAACAAATACTGGGTGTGCCAAATTTATTTTCAACAGTGTTACACCCCCATGAACATTCAAGAGTGTATCTCTCTCGAATACATTAATTTATTAACTCGAAACATCTCCACACGATGTGTGTGTTCCATCACTAATAGTCAACAGTAGTTCACAGCAGGTCCAAACGTGCACGTATGTGACGCTCAAATAGATCAATGACAAAGTCATCGAAAAATCACTTTGTGTTTAAATAAAAACACCACAAAAACATAACGGACATTGAGGTGAACATGATGAACATATTGAGATATGACACACTCATGCGCGTACTCATGCACTCTCAGAGCCATAATCCACATTACGCATGATCATCAAAACCATCTGAACACACCTGTTAGGTGCAGAGTAAGTCACAGCGATGCTGCTGCGCAGCTCGCAATTTAAAGGGAAGACGGGGGCTTGGCTGCATTTATTATTCCATCATATGCCTGATTTCATGTGGTTGCTGTGTTTTCCAACCTGGTGGAAGCAACGGTGCTGATCAGAGTCCAGTTTCTCCACGAGTTCTTTTTCAGAGATGAGCAGCGAGACGCTTTTCAGTCTCTGTGAGCATCCAGAATACCAGCAAACAGTTCATGTTGGGAAAAATATCTTTGTCACATGAGTCCGAAACTTCAATAATGGACGGGAACTGATGTCCCCTGTCCACTTTCCATCATGAGTGACCCAAACAGTCAATTTAGAGGCTCCACACCAAGTGACTGATTGACAGCTGCTTGTCCCGCCTCCCCGTCTCGTGTCGTCTTTTGCAACACCACGCGATCAGAGGCGGACTTACCATTAGGCAAAAGTAGGCAATCGCCTGGGGCCCCCAAACAGAGGAGGGCCCCGACCAGCTGGGAAAAATCAGACTGTTCATTCATAGCGCATTTTCTCCCCATCATTCTCCTTCATACACACATACACAAGTGTAATGGAGGCCTGATACATGTCCGCCGCTCCTCCTGTATCTATGTCCTCTGTCCCTGCACTTTATTTGCCATTACAACAATTTAAAAACCAGAGCCAGCAAATGACAGAAAACAGTGGAATTTTTCCCCAAACAGATGATGTAAGTTGAATAAAACTGCTCTGTTAATGATGACTGACTAGTTAGCATGTAAGCTAGCTGGTTAGAAAACTGTTGTTACCTAAGTTTCATTTAGTGTTGGGGAACAGTAACGCTGTTTCTTTTGCCAGTAACGATTACTATAACACATTACTCTTTAAATAAAATAGCTTAGTCACTGTTTAACTGTGGTATGGTGGTCTGCAGAGGAAACTTTGGGCTGGTTTTCTGTGAAGTAACTTGGAAATACAGTCAGTCGCAGGCTGGAGGTTTCTGGGCTTGCTTTCTTAAAGTCCACAAATGTATAAGGAAATATGTAAAATATAATAAAGCAGGAGTAAGACGTAGATAGGAGGGTCACCGCACAGCATGCTGCCCCCAAATACCATTTTTATCTGCGAGGTTCACGGACATCAGTTTCACTGTCTCAAGAAGATGAAGATGAAAAATTATTCATTTATGTGTGATTAAAGTATGTGTGGTCTTGAAATTATTTGTCATAGTTTGATTTTCAAAGCCCTAATGGGGTCCAACACATGAAGGCTGTATGTCCTCCTTTACAGCAAAAACATCTGTTCAACACAAACATGTTAGTTTAGTCATATTAACACATTTTTTTTACATTTTTATATTATTTGCTGCATATAGAGTGTAGTGGTTCTCAGAAAGGGCTGTGAATATTACTTTATTGACATGCATCAGCAGCTGCTTCATGTGTTTGCTGCTGAAATTGCGTTTTTGTTTTTTTGTTTTTTTGCACCTTCAGTAAAACATAAATGCCACAGACTTCAGCAGCTTATTTTTAATTTTACTCTTTTTTTTTCAAATCATTGCTGGCCTCACTCACAGATTAGTGTTGAGCTTTGTGTTTGAATTACATTTTTTTTTACAACAATGAAATTAACCTATAAGGACGTTTTAAGAATTAGAGAAAACATTACCTTTTGGTTAAGCAATCATAACTGAGTTACTTTTTGGATTAAATAACTTGTAACTAGCTAGTTACTTTTTCAGTTACCACCACAACACTGGTTCCATCCCCTGCTAATTAGTTCATTTTAGGAACAAACTCAGTCCTCTTTCACTTCTTTGCAGAACTTGTGCTCATTATTGTTTTCCTTATATTTAAATGAAATCTTTCTGCTACAACAGAGAGAGGAGGACAGGGAGGAGACATCAGACCAGAGACCAGCAAGGATGATGATGATGATTATGGTGATGATGCAGGTCTTCACTGGTAAGGGAAAGATTAAAACTTGTTGTAAAAGACATCTATTGGAGGGAGAAACCAGGTAGGGTTCTGGTAAAATGTTTTTATTTGTCTTCAAAAACCTACTGTAAAGAGGTACTGTACTGTAATTTCTAAAGCTTCTTGTAGCTCTACAGTTGAGTCAGTAGGTGACTTTGAGAAGAAATAGATCAGAAAAATTGCATTTGGACATATACTGGTGCTATGTCCGAAGCTTATTTCTCACATTCTACTCTTTATTTAGTCTAAGTTTCCTATTGACAGGTCCAGATTTGAAGGGCCCCCTAGTTAAGTTCGCCTTGGGCCCCCAAATTGCTAAATCTGCCACTGCACGCGATGATCAGACGGTTGTCTGTCTGGTGCCATTCTCGTAGCGTGACCACTCACAAGTAACAACACACCGTCTGATTTTATGACACAATGTCTGTTAATCTGACATAGCGACCGTCGTGAATGATGAGAAAAGTCGTGTAGTCTGATCCTGGCTTTAAACAAACTCAGGTCCATGTTGTCTTATGTATTGTAACCATCCATTCCAGATATTATAAAATTTATCAATCGTTACGTCCCAGCTCTGCTACGGTGTTTAAGAAGGTAACAAAAAAGACTGGCTTCCAGATGGTAAATGGTGGAGTAAAGAGGTTTTTGTTGTTCACAAAGTAAATTAAGGCATAAAACACAAAACCTGAAACTGGAAAGGAGATGGGGCTTTAACTTTAGAAAACTCACCACTGCTGGTTTATTTATAACCTCCAACTGCAGAATTTATTTGGGGGTCTTTCATTTTGTAAACATGTCTCAGTGATTGATGGTTTTTTGTTTGTTTGTTTGTTTATATGGCAATAATTTTGCAGATTTACTCCTGGCTTCATAATATCTTTGTTTTGTGTATATCAATTTTTTAAATTTCTTTGTGACAAAATACAGTATCATTTATCTCGGCCTTCTTTTTTTATTTCTGCCGGAATTTTATTATCAATTCAATTCAATTACCAAATCAATTTTTAAACATTTACTCCGCAATTTCCTTTTCAACATCACCCTTCATTTGTCCATGTAGCAGGCTTGATTTAGGATGCCCCAGTTATTTTCAAATATATTGGACAGTGATCAGACAGGTCCATCATGCCAATATCACAGCTGTCTATTCCATACTAATCCCTTATGTAAACTAAAAAATTATCAAGCCTTGAATACACAGAGTGTGTTACAGAAAAAATAAGTATAATCTCCTATAGAGGTTAAGTTCTCCTGCTGAGCTCCTCCTGATGAGTCCAACAATTAACTGAGTTACTGTGATTACTTATACTAAAAAGCAACGCCTTGTATAATTCTTAAAAAAGCTTCCAATAATGTTCAAACTTAGTTTCAGTGTTGTAGAAAATTTAATTCAAAGCTAAACACTCATCTGTGAATGCACAGTACAGTCAATCAGATGGTGGGTGCGCGTGCAGGCAGGCTGTCTCTTGTAGGGATGGGCATATCGATACCTTGGAGTCGGTACTTCAATACCAGCCAGAAAAATATCAAAATCGATATTTTTTTAAATAATGTGATACCAGATACAAAACATGCAATTTGTTTCTACTTCTAAGAGTTTTACGGAATAAAATGATGAAAGGAGCCAGATTTTGAGATTGGTGGTAGCCTATCAGATTCTAGCTTCTGTATCACATGATGGTGGTAGCCTATCAGATTCTAGCCTCTGTATCACATGATGGTGGTAGCCTATCAGATTCTAGCTTCTGTATCACATGATGGTGGTAGCCTATCAGATTCTAGCTTCTGTATCACATGATGGTGGTAGCCTATCAGATTCTAGCTTCTGTATCACATGATGGTGGTAGCCTATCAGATTCTAGCTTCTGTATCACATGATGGTGGTAGTCTATCAGATGCCATGATGATGCTGCTACTGTTAGTGATGATGATGATTATTTGTTGTCTTTCAGTGGTTTATTGCAGGTTATTGTACATTATGTTTTGGTAAATGTGTAATATTACTATTACATTTTCTATTTTAACATTTTCCACTTAATAAATTTGATTATTTTAGGTAGTATATGTTGTCATTTGATAATTGAAAGACGTTTTTAATCTATTTTTGTTTAATTTTATCATCACTATAATTTATTATCGTTTAATAAGCATTTCTTTCCAGTTCTTCTGTTCTCAGGTTTTACTTATATCCAATATTGCCCTTGCATTCAAGATATTAATGCAAAATGTACAATCACGGGATTTTCTTATAAAGGACAAAAAGTATCGGTATCAATATTGGTGAAAAAGTGCTATAAACTACTGGTATTGTATCGACATGAAAAATTTCTGTATCGCCCATCCCTAGTCTCTTGAAGAGCTGAGAGACATCATGAATCCAGAGCGAGCAAGAGATCGAGAGAGAGAGAGAGAGAGAGAGAGAGAGAGAAAGGCAAAACACGAGGAACACTTGAAGAATTTTGTGAATGGTGGAATACAGAGGTTCTACATTTATAAAATAGAAAACCCCTAGATATGCAGCATCTTGTTTTCAGAGGGTCTATAGATGGATCAGTTCAGCACTTTCCAACATTAACGCTACAACTGCAGCTTCAGTAACCTCAGGTTACTAACCTCCACCCTCAGCTGCATTGTGGCTTTTATTTGCATGGTAATAGGCGACTAATAGCCTATTGAATTGGAACTCATATGACACCACTGCTGTAGACTAATCATTATCTCAGTTAGGTATCACACGATTGGCCTTGAGGTTGTATCATTACCAAATACATTAAGATGGGTGCAGTTAAAGCTACGGCTGGGGCACACTTGAGTTAGTAATGGGCGCTCTTTCTGTTTTGCAGCTTGCAAAGGGGAGTAAGCTCAAATAGTAGAGCGCTCGCTGCGCAAAGGCTGGGGCCCAATCTTTGAGCCCCCCCCCCCCTCGAAAGCGGCGCAAATGACGCCAAAGGGGAAGAGTTTTCACAGAGTAGCGAAAGGAGGATGCTCTGGTAACATTCTTATACATAAGAAGTCTTTTGGGGAATACGGGCATCGATCCCATTGCCTCTCACTTACAAAAGACTTTGTCTGTCTCTTGACCAAACCGTGAGGAATGGCTGTTTCAGCAATTGGGGTGACTGACTGATTTGCACAAGGCCATTAAAAATAAGACAATAGTCATAAGCCAGAGCAGCTCAAATGGTAGAGCGCTCGATTAGCATGCTAGAGGTAACAGGATCAACACCCGTATTCTAATGTTCTAGAACTAAAAAGAAGAACCACAGAACAGGAGAAAAAGACCAGTCAGACAGGCTTAATGTGATCCATGGAAGGACCAGCCAAGGTCCCATCATGGAAACAGGGGAACTCTTGAGTCGCTACTACTGTTCAACCTCCACATCAGTGACCACTGATTTGTGTGTGATTGCAAAATGGTTGAAAGATTCTTGTTTGAGATTAAATGTGGGATAAAAACGCAACATTTTTCTCAAGTCTTCAAAATTGCAAAATCTTTCCCACGTTAATTTTATGAAGAAAAGATTAAAAATGTGGATGAGTTCAGATACCTCGGCATCACCTGTAGCTGTGAGGAGTCTGTTACAGGTTCAGAAAGCTCTCCCCATGTCAGTTACTTCAGGAACAAACTGCTGAAGTAGTAAGTTGTGAACATGTGATCATATTCTCTCTGTAGCCAGTCAGCACAGTCCTGTCTCTAAGGGGTGGAGTATCTGTTAAAGCACTTTTCATTCAGCAAGGTCATTTCAGTACGATGGCATCTTCAAAACTTCTCCCCTACCTGACATGTCTGCTCTTATGTAACATGGGTGAGTTCAGTCTATTTATATATATATGTGTGTGTGTGTGTGTGTGTGTGTGTGTGTGTGTATATATATATGTTAAAAAAAAGAAGTGTTTTACAAGCTCTTTATGACATTTAATTTTGATGTTATTTATATTTCTTTAGAATATATGGCAGTGAAAAAAATCAAACTCATCTTGATTTGCTTTCAATTTTTTTCCAGTTCAGATGAATGAAGAGAAAAAAAACACAGACTGTGCTTCAAGAGAGAAGCTTCATATCAGCTAACGTTGGTGAAAACGTGTCTTTACAATGTCTTTATGGAGACGATGCTGGAAGATATTACTGGTACATCCAAAGAATGGGAGAGAAGCTGGAGGTTGTGTCCCAAAGCTATAAATATGAGACAAATGGTCAATTTTACGGTGACTTTGAGAACAACCTACGCTTCAACCTGGAAACTGAAGCTGGTAAAAGCCAGTTAGAAATTTCAGATGTACAAGTTTCAGACACGGCGACCTACTTCTGTGCAACAAGTCTTTCTTATGTGTTTGAGTTTGGAGAGGGGGTAACCGTGATGGTGAAGGGTTCTGGATTGAATATCCACGCTTCGGTCCATCAGTCAGAATCCAGAAGCATCCAAACTGCAGGTTCGGTGACTCTGAACTGCACATTGTACAATGGGACCTGTAATGGAGAGCACAGTGTTTACTGGTACAAAGACTCGGAGGAAAATCACCCCGAGATCATTTACACCCCTGGAGAAGGTAACGATCAGTGTGAGAGAGATCCGGACACAAAAACAAACATCTGTGTCTACAAGCTGCTGATGGAGAACCTGAACATGTCCGATGCTGGAACCTACTACTGTGCTGTCGCCTCATGTGGACACATTCTGTTTGGAAACGGGACCAAACTGGATGTTAAAAGTAAGTTGGTTTCATTCTAAGGACAGTTATTGATGGTTACTCATTGGTCAAATTTTAAAGCTAAGTGAAGTAAAAAGCTCTATTTCTGGTGTGTGGTTTTGCAGGTGAGGTGAACTCTCTGCACTTCATTTATTTCCTCAGTGGTGGTTTGACTTTTTCCACCATTCTGAATGTTTTACTGGTTTTCTTACTGCACAAGATGTACAAGAGAGACAACAGCCAAACTTCAGGTAACTAATATATGATATAAATGGAAGCTAAAACTCTGTCTTTTCACTCAGGAAGCTTTTTTCTCTCTTACAGAGTCTCCAGTTTCTGCTCATCCTGCGCTACAAAATGCAAAGGTTATTATTTGCTACTGTAGTTGAACTGTTAAATGTAAACATGCAAATAACTGTCTTTGGGGATCTTTGATCTTTTCATTTATATTGTATTTCCAGGATTACCAAGATGCAGCCGACCTACATTATGCTGCTATAAATGTTGACCTGCCAAACAGATCAAGAAGGAGGAGGAAAAACACTGAGACTGAATGTGTTTACTCTGTAATAAAGAAGTACACTGGCCATTGCTGATTAAAGAAAATGGAAATGATACTTGTGACTCAGGAGAAACACATCTGAAATATGAGTTTAACTCTTCTCCTAATTTCCTCGGTTTGTCTCAGAATTCATCAGGACTAATTTACAGGTAGTTTCACTTGTTCTTATTCTATTTGCGCTTTATTCTCTGAATGTTTTACGTATGTTGTGTGTGCCTTTATGTGTGTGTTTTTAAACTGTGCAGCGTATTGATTAACAGTTTGCTTTTTCTTATTTTGCTTCATAAATAAAGTTTCTTTGACTAGATATTTGTCGGCACCATGTTCAGGGCACAAAGAATAAGATGCTAGCCACTGATCCAGAAACACTGACCAGCCACTTCATCAGGTTCACCTCACTGGTACCGGGTTGGACCTCCTTTTGCATCATAACTACCTTTAAGGCGAGACGCTACAGGCAAATAGGGTAAAAAAAAAAAAAAAAAAAAAAAAAAAAAGTAACTAACTGATATCAACATGAAACTTTCCTGGTTTATTCCTCACATTAGGACTATCATTTTTTGTTATGCAAGTTTTCTGAAATTCTATGTTCAACTATGCAAATGAGGTGTTATATGGTCAAAAATGGGCTAATTTGCATACATTTCTCGGAAAAAAAATTAAAACACAGGATTAAACCATGTTCAAAGCCATAATAAAGCCAATAGTTTTTACAGAGGGAATTTTTGGATATCTCTAGTTATCTTTTCACAGTTTAGAATATACTGTCATGAACCAGAAAAAAAACTCATTTTGGGGCATATTTTGGGGATGAAATTATCTTTAAATCAGGCTGTCAATGAGATATCAAAAAATCCTTCAGTAAAAACTTTAAGAATACAGTCAGGAGCAAAACTTCTAAGTTTGATTTCTGTAAGTGCTCTTGAAGTGAAGATGTTTTACCCCGAGTATAAGAGAAAAAACTCATTTTAAGAAAACGGCAACTTTATGCATTTTGAGGTAGCATTAGACAAAGTATCATAAACCTCTAAAATGTTGATTTTGAACAGATTTTTTTTGTTTGTTTTTTTTACACTAGACTGAAAGAAAACATGATAAAGGAGGGAAAAAAACGAAGGGTGATGAAAAAAGTGTGCTGAGCCCCGGCAGACCAAACCAGACGAGAGCACGCGTTCATTATCTGCAATATCGGCAGAGTAGGTGTCTGGTTTGGTCTGCCGCTGCTTCTGTAGTGTCGTGAACTCGCATGGACACACATCGGGGAAGTGAAATGTACAACTGTTTAAGCTATAAAGATATACTAAATGCTGTTGTTTTGAGTAAATTATGGAGGGCATGTTTGGACTTGCTTTTAACTGCTGAAAACCACCATTTTGCTACTCTGCTACAAACTGAGACCTTACCGAGAATAAACAAAGAGCTAAGGAGCAGCCTGCTTCTGGTCTGCTGCCTGTCAATCAAAAGGACACGCCCCTAATTATGTGCAATTTCAAGATTAAATAACATCTAAATGGATGAGTTATAAAAAAAAAAATTCACCCCCCTCACAGTTGACGAAAATGATTTTTTGAACCAGACTGTAAACATGTTTATTTCTGCTGTGAAGTTGGTGTTTTTAACGTGGGAGTCTGTGGGGGTTTGCTCTGTTTTGAAGCCAGGGATCAAGGGAGAGCTACAATTTTTTAGCACTTTTCTGATTTCCGCATTGGCCTCACTGGCTGAGTTTCCATTAAACTTTTTCTAAAAATAAAAGGATATTTCTTAAATTTTGAGAAAGTACATTTTCGATATGTAGATGTTTCCATTGAATGGTATGAGCTGTAACTCTGGTAAAATCCCATCCTGCAAGACTCCACTTTGAGGAGGATGGAGATATAAACATGTGTTTTAGAGCTGCTGCTCATCAGGAGATGAAAGCAGCGGATGAAGATTCAGAGGTAAAGTCCGTATGTACGGAGCCTCTGATCACATCAGCAGGGAAAAACACTCGTGGCGACTTCCAGGACAGACGCCCGAAACGTAACACAAATGAAAACCCTCAGGATCAACTTCTGGAGTGTGGATGTGATTTCTTGATCTTTATTCCACTTTTATCCGCACCAGTTCCTGACTGATGTGGTGATGCAGTCATACGATGTTACGTCACGTTTTATTAAATCCTGGTGACGTATAATTAACATGTGGGAACGAGATAACCGAGTCGTGGTGTTACAAATGTGTGGAAACGACATAAACAGTTGGTGGTCAGTCGTTAATACATGAAGAACTTAAAGCATCTGTATAATTTCCTAAATGAACTCAGCTTGCTGAGTTACGGTGATTTGGGGATTTTTCATATATGTGACTGATAAAACTTCCCTCATCACTCCGATTTCACAGTTAATGCTTGTAAATAATCATATTCATCATAATTAAGAAGGAATAACTGAATTTTAACCCCTCCACATCACACCTGATGGCATGTAATTGCAAAAAAAAAAGGTGTTTCCATTATACTTGTGCGAAAAACTGCTTTGTCGAAATGTCTGAATTTATGCCTCATGAAAGCGTAAAAACTTTTTTTGCAGTAATTGAGAGGGTTTTTTTTAATGTAGGTGTTTCCATTAGCAGTTTTTAATTGAGATATTTAGGTTTTGTGCAATTCCAGGTGTAATGGAAACCCAGCTACTGTTGGCTACAGGAAGTATTCGCTTGCTCGGCCTAAAATTATCCAATATTATTTGTAAGTTTTATTGATGTCAGCACCTTATTTGACATCTGAACTTTAACAAGAATTATGACTGAAACCGTCTTCATCAGGACATGAAGAGAGTTTAACATACTTTTTATCTTAAATATTTTTATCACGTATTTCTGGCTGTGAATCTGCAGGACCAACTGACAAATGTAGACAATGAAGACACGTCAGATCATTACAATCTGATCATTGTCATTTTCTGATCACTCCCAGATATTTTTAGTGGTCAGGTAAACAGACTCAGTGTTTTATACAAATATCTGAGAAAGTCCTTAATATTTGGGGGAAAAATTGTGTTGTTACAAAAACTCTGAAATGATCGAACCGATTCAGGAAATTTGTGGTTATCTCAGCCCTGCACCCAAGTATATAGGACACACAAACACTCACCCAAACCACAGGCAAACCCTGAGGAAACACTGGCGTTAAATATAATAAATTATTTATATATATATATTTATATATTATATAAATATATATAAATATATATATATATAAATATATTATTATATTAAATATATCATTCTGCCAGCAACCATCACCTAAAGAACAAGACTAACTGACTTTTGTTTTTTTTTAAAAAAAAAAAAAAAAAAAAAAGTGAGTTTTACAATCTGTTTCTTCGGGGATGAATAAAGTATTTTTCATTTTCATTTTTCATTTCATTTCATTTCATTTCATTTCATTTCAGTTCATAACAAAGATCAAAGAGCTCTAAAACAATAACATACAGATAAGAGAAAAAATACTCATAAAGGAATTCATAAAATAAAACTGAAAAAGATTTCTTTTTTAAATCTATATACAAATAAATAAGAATTAAAACAGTAAATAAAATCAAATAAAAATGTAGTTAAAAGCAAAGCTATAACGGTAGGTCTCGAGCCTCTTTTTAAAACCATCATCAGTCTCTGCAGCCCTGAGGTTCTCTGGTAGATGTTCCACAGACGAAGACTGTAGTGATGGAACGAAGTCTCGCCGTAAGTTTGAGTCCTCGCTTTGGGAACAACTAGAAGGATCTCAGGGTCCGCCAGGGTTCATAGTTTAAAAGCAAGTCAGATAAATAAGAAGGCCCACGACCATGAAGACATTTATAAACCTCTAAAAGAACCTTGAAATCAATCCTGAAGCGCACGGGGAGCCAATGCAGCCAATTTTAAATTGGTGTAACGTGTTCCCACTCTGGTCCTCGTCAGAACTGGTGCTGCTGAGTTCTGCAGTAACTCTAAACTACACTGCCTGGCAAAAAAAAAGTCTCCTATTGGATAATTACTGCATGGGTGATTATCTTTCAGCTGGCAACAAGTTATTTAACCCCAACTGGTGCAATGAGTTGCTTCTCATTTCCAACACAAGCATGTGGAAAGACACATCCATGGTGGTGGAAAAGACCAGGCACTGACCAGGCAGTGTAGAAACAGACGTTTTGGGAAGACCAGAGAGCAGTGCATTACAGTTATCTATTCTACTGAAAATGAAAGCATGTATCAGCACCTCTGTGTGGAGTTTAGAGTTATTTATTTATTACGGGCTCATTTCTGCTCCCTTTACATACAAAAATAGGTACATTCAAACATCACCAAGCATCATTCTCCACATGTGCCCTTTACATAGGTGTGGCTGTAAGGATGCAGTAGACAGAGAGGACTCCATCCATATGTTGTTTAAGTAGAAATTAGGCTTAAATCCTGTTTATTCTCTCCACACTCAAAGATGTCCATTGCAAAAGTCACTGCTTTCATTCTACCATGCATCCTTTACATTACAATACTCTGCATCAGTCTTTGGCATAAATGGGCATTAGTGTTCACATATTAAAGGGACAGTGTGTAACAACATCAAAGATCAATGAAAGAAAAATTTCACATAATTAAAATGTGTTTTTAATGGCATCTAATTGCTTAAAAAACACTAAGCGTAATGTTTTTATTCTTTTGCAATAAGCCACTTACATCTACTAGCTGTGGCTCCGCATACATGGCAGCTGTTACCCTTTTTGGTCTCTGAAGACATCGTAGTTAGTAGATTATAGTAGAGAAAAATAGTTTCTTTTGTGTGTTTGTTTCAATCCCAGTATGTTTCTCCTGAAAGCCAAGACTTGAGCGACTGATGAGAAAGGTTTGGTCACTGTTAGTCTGAGTGTTATTTCTACAAAGTACTGTGTAATAAATTCTGTTTTCTGGTTGCGGTCGGCCTTTATGGTGCTATATCTATTGATACATTCATTTTACATCATTTTATTCTCAATTTAAAAACTGAAGGTGTTCTGAGAGTAAAAATCTCTGATTGTTGACTGGAATTAAAAGGCTTGAGCCTCTACAAGAATAAATATATAATATATATATATATATATATATATATAAATATATATATGTACACACACAGACAAAAAGACAGACAAAAATACTAAAACAGATTTGAGTTTCAAGGCTTATTGCAAGGGTACAAGGGTTTCACTAGTTTGTTCTGTCCTTGCATAAAGTTACTTGTCTCATTTGTTTTCTTAAAATGACTAAAGTAGGTAAGAGGTACCACCTTGTGGTAAAAGTGGATTTTTTTTTCACTGTACTTGTGGTTGTGAAGTAAATGGGCTCTATGCATGACTCCACTCCTTCCTGAACTTAAGGTAGATCCTTTATTTTCCTGTCTTTCATCACTGGACTAACTGAATAATCCAGGTGAGTCTGGCCAGTTACTGAGATCAGGCACACCTGGATTAATCAGTCCATCCAGTAATGAAAGACATGAAACAAATGAGCTACTCAGGAAGTAGTAGAGTCGTGCATAGAGTCCATTCAGGTTAGTGAGGACCAAATAATTTTCCTGCATGGTACTTCGATTAAAAAAAAAAAAAGAACAAATGCCTCCTTTGAGTCTGAATTTTTAGTTTTATTGAAACATTTGAGTTGAAGAAAAAGAGCATAGATTAAAGAAGTGATAGTGGGGCCTTCACCAACCCTCTCTATGGCTCCTCCTCCTCCTATCAGGGCCTCGGATGAGCTGCATCAGTGATGCATTTTCAGTGTTTCTTGTTGTTCATGTGTTGCATCTGCAAGGGTCTACGTGAGAGAGGAGTCGAGGAGCAGAACCAGTGACGGTGAGGTGGTTGGAACAAGCAAAGTGCATCAGAAATGCAGCCACATAGACATCCTGTCAGGACGGAGAAGAGGTGGAGCTGTTAAAACCACTGGGGCTGAGGTCGTTGCTGGTGGTCTTGACCAGAGCGAGAACTCAGAAGCATGAAGTTGTTTTTCTTCCTCATCAACCAGAGTTCTGCACCGCCTGAAAACATCATCTCTCCGTGACACTACATGCAAATAAAATCTTTTTTAATTAGTTTATAGTGATGATGCTAAATAACATAATGTAGAGAAGTGTGTTTATGTTGACGTAGCTTGTTGCTTTCATGGTTCAGAGACGAACTTTAATGTCAGTCGACCACAAAAAGTCACGTGAATGCATCAGTCTGTGGGTGGTCAACAAACAGGACACGCCTGCCAGGCTTTTAGCTTAGAAACATCCAGATTCACCACTTTTCTTTCTCTGCTGTTTTCTTCAAACAACTCTCTCAAACTCAGATATATTTATTTATACGGCGCTTTTCATACAGTAGCACAAAGTGCCTTACATGATAAAACAAAATGTAAAAGAAACAGACAAAGCAGCTCATGTCAGCACCCCCCACCTCCAACCTTTAACCTTTAAGTCCCATCTAAAATAAATTTCTGCCTCTTTAACAGAATAAAACTAGAAAAGCACTCAGAGAGCGCAGAATCCACCAAGCAGCTCTCGCAATAATAAAGAATCCTTCAAAAAATTCCTGGATGCAGAAGGTGATCCGGATCACCAACAAAAGTTAATGGGTTTGTCTTTGGACTGAGGCACACGGCTGGTGAAAACTTCACGTCAATCTGTCCAGTACTTTTTCTGTAAATTTACTGACAGACAAACAAACCAATGCTACTGAAAACATTACCTCCTTGGCGGAGGTAAAACATAATAATTAAACCTAATAGATGAGAATAAACATACCATTAAAGTAAACAAGTAAAATCAGTTCAAATCTAAGGGTGAATCCCATTTCACCCCTTGGCCCTACCCCTTAGCCCTTCCCCTCCGTTTTGCGCGTTCATGTGTAGGGGTAGGGGGTGTCCCAATACCTGTAGGATGAAGGGGAAGGGCTAAGGGGAGGGCTATATACCCCTTCAAACGAAGATTTTTCGAGAGCACACTTCAAACGAAGGGGTATGAAAATCACTGGGACGACGGCTGCTACTGAGTCCAAAAACATCCACAAATGTAAATATTTCTCCATAAATAAAGTTTAAAAAGTGTGAAAACCATTATATAGTCTAGTTTAATGCTGTTTAAATGTTGAACGGTCATTTTCTTGCAAAATGCACATGAAAAAAAATCGCGAGTACTACATTGACGCTTCAGTTATATAAACGGCTGAAAACCAGCTGTGCTCTGCAGCCCGATAATCTAGATGATCAATAAGAAATTCGGCAGCATCGCTGCTGGTCTTCATGGGATAAAACACAGGCAGGGATGTCATGCAAAAATCAAATTTGCTTGTTAATGTTAATCCACAGCTGTAGACGGCTTGATTTCTCCAGATTTGCGCCAACAGCTCAGCGCACATCTGCTTACACACAAGCCAGCGGAATCACTGATGACGTATGTGATTCTTAAAGGGGTGTCCCAATTTGAAGGGGTTGACTTTCACCCCTACCCCTAGTAGCTTCGTTTTAAGTGCAAGGGCCAAGGGGAAGGGGTAAGGGGTAGGGGTGAAAAAGAGAATTGGGATTGGGCCTAAGTCTGTCTGGATGAACATAATGATAAAATGAGACCTCGACACAAGTTTTAGTTTCAACTTTGAGAGCCACTGAAAGGCCAGTACCAGAGGACCTCAGGGTCCACGAAGGTCCTCGTAGATTAAAAGCAAGCTGATAAATAAGAAGGCCCAAAACCATTAAGACATTTATAAACCACTAAAAGAAGTTTAACAAACTTTATGTGACGTTCTAACCACATCTAAATGTTGTTAAGTATGTTGATCATTTGAAGTGTTCAGCATCATGACAGCACCTCTGTGGAGTCTGCTGTAGGTGGACTGCTGCCCCCTGCTGGACAGCACATAAAATCAACTTAATACTGGTCAGTACCTGATCCTGAACATTTTCACATTGATTTTGATGCTTTCACCCACTCCTAAAGTTTAAATGATACCAGGTATTAAACTTATCTGCTCTACTTTTATAACCCTAAAAGATCACTGAGATCATCCACCCTGATCATCTTAATTCTAAAAACGAATGTTTTTTTAGTTTGGGCTTTAACTCAAGTTCACGTTGAGTGCTATGAACCCATAAAATGCCAAGTAAGGGCTTTATTTTTCCTGCTTTTTCTTTTTTTTAATTCATTATCTTTAAAGAAATCACGTAGAAGCTTGACCCTGTCATGATAATCCCAGTCAACATCCAGACATGTTTCTTTTTTTCAGAACAGCCTCAGTTGTCAGATTAAAATCATGTCAAATGAGTGTATCAATAGATATAGCCACATACAGGCCAACCAGAACCAAAAAGCATAATCTATTCCTAACAGTACTTTGTATAAACAACACAGATCAACAGTGGTAAAGCTTTTTCTCATCATTCTCTCAAGTCTTGACTTTCAGGTAAAAAATATTGGGATTGAAATAAACACACAATAGAAACTATTCAGGTCTCGAGCCTCTTTTTAAAACCATCATCAGTCTCTGCAGCCCTGAGATTCTCTGGTAGATGTTCCACAGACGAAGACTGTAGTGATGGAACAAAGTCATAGGGTTCATAGTTTAAAAGCAAGTCAGATAAATAAACACACAATAGAAACTATTCACTCTTTTACACCTTTTTTTGTGCCTGGCATTTTTTCCTTATTCATGCTACTATTTACTTCTGTCCTCACAAATCCCTCTCCAGCTCAACCCATGTTGGTGCCACCGTGAATCAAAACATCCTCTTGTCTTTATTCCAACCATAGAGGACCATTCTTAGGCCCGAGCACAGACTGTAAATCATCCATCTAAAGTCATTGCAGAAGGTGTTGTGTGAACCTTTGTTGAAAGATTTTATGATTTGAAGTTGCTCCTCTGCTGCCTGCTGGTACCAGCTCAGATGCAGGTGCTGCTATTTTTAGATGTTAACAATGACAGCAAATGAAGTTAGATGCTCTGATTTGGAATTTCACCCAGACATGCATATTTATTTGACTTTTTTTATCATTTCAAAACATCCAGTCATTTTTTCAGCTGCCGTTAGTTTTTTTTTATGACCTGAAGAGATTAATATTGATCTTGTAGATCTTATTATTGACACCATTGTTCTTTGCAGCTGAACTTTGTTTTACATTCTGTATTGAGGCTGTTTGCATAAAGATTTTGCATCGCTGCAAGATGAGTGTTCTCCATGAATCCCCAACTAACCATCAGAGGATGATCAGTTTTGCATCGTCTTACAGTCAGTAGATGACAAACCTCCTGCGGTGTGATCAGCGGGTGATCCAACTGGTTTGGATGGGTCATGAAATTCATGTTAAGATCATTAAATATCCAGGCTTTATCAGCTGTCATTACTTTTTCTCTGCAGGGACAGATTTGTGGCCTGGACTGTTTTTTACTTTGGTAGTTTAATAATATTTACCCATTCATTTTTGAAGATATGTTTATATGATTATGTTTTGGGTAGGGATGTATATCGTTATGATTTTATCGATACCGATACCAATATCGATACTCCTTATCGATACCGGTATTTATCGATTCTCTTATTGATACTATGACATAACTTAGAGTAAATAATGAAGACATTACAAGATGTTACAAGATCCAGTGGTGGAGAATATTTGTTCAGATGATGTTGAAGAAGCCTGGACATAAAAGTGGGTGAAGGACAGCTGGGAAAATAAGGGAATTGTGTCTGTCTTAGTCCATCATTGTGATTATTTGACTGCGTAATGATAACTCGATGGTTAGGTAGATGTACAAAAAGTATCAATAAGAGTATCGTTAGTCCAGAATCTTAACGGTACCCTGGTATCGTTAAGATTAGGGACGGGTACCAAAAGATGCGGGTACTGGGGTATACATCCCTAGTTTTGGGGCTGCACGGTGGCGTGGTGGTTAGCACCACAGCCTCACAGTAAGAAGGTCGCTAGTTCAACACACACGCACCTTACTGCATGTACATTTTTTAAAATGTGATCCAACTTCAGTTGCACATCCCTTGGACTGTGAGCCCAACAAACTGTATTTCTAATAACTGCACAGCACTCTGTTATAGTCTTGTACAGTATAATTATATTTTTATTGTTATTGTTGTCATGTCTATTATTTTATTGTTTATCTTATTTCTTTATACACGGTTTTCACACTTTAAGAACTTCTTGTGTGAACTTTGTATATGTTGCTGCTAATACACCAGAATTTCCTCTTGCAGGTGCAGAGGCTGTTTCTATTCTATTCTATTCTATTCTATTCTATTCTATTCTATTCTATTTCACCCTTTTATTCTGTTCAAGGTTCTTCTATCCTATTCTATTCTATTCTATTCTATTTTATTTCACCCTTTTTTCTGTTCAGTTTTCTTCTATCCTATTCTGTTCTATTCTAATCAAGAAGTTGCAAAACATTTTTTGTCTTCATGTTGACCTCATAATCAACAATAACTCACTTCACCATATTTTCAATGTTATAGCCATAAAAATACAGTTTAACTGTTAGAATGGTAATTGATAATGAAGATGAAGGATTTCTGATTAAAGCTGGTCGTGTGATGTCGCTGCTCTCCAGTTACTGGTCATACGTCCACACCAACGCCCAGCTGCAAAGCAACAACTGCTACAGTTCATTGCTTACTTAAAGTAAGGTTGGGAAGAAATCATCATGAAGGTTGAAGATCAAATCAAGATATTGTGAAGTTTATCACATCAAGTCTCTTCCACAATCTTGCGTACTTACAGTAAACTCAGATTTATCAAATTTACTTTAAATCAACAGGCTTCAAGTTAAAGGGGGACCAGACTGATGGAGGTCTGGACAGAGCTAACTAACTGAACATGTTCTTCAATAGGTTCAGTTCCCCCCCTGCCGACAACCCAACACTCCACACACCCTCCATGAGCCCACAGCTTTCCTGTCCCACCTCCACTCTGTCACCCTGCACCTCAGTCATGGACCTGAACACAGCCTCATCTCCCTCCACATCAGGACATCCTGAGACCTCTTTTGCCTCCACCTCCAGCCTGACTGTCTCCTGTGACCAGGTCAAGAAACAGCTAGAGAAACTGAATTGGAACAAGGCTGCAGGTCCAGATGGTGTCAGTTCCAGAGTTCTCAAGACCTGCTCAGAACAACTATGTCCGGTTCTCCAGCACCTTTTTAACACCAGCCTGAGACAGAACAGAGTTCCTGTGCTGTGGAAAACATCCTGTCTTGTTCCTGTCCCTAAAAAACCACAACCAGCTGAACCAAATGACTACAGATCAGAACCAGAACCAGGACCAGAACCAGATGACTACAGACCAGTTGCTCTGACATCTCACATCATGAAAGTCCTGGAGAGACTCTTACTGGCTCACCTCAACAAGCAAGTGAACACCTTTCAGGACCCATTACAGTTCGCATATCGTAATGGGCTTGGGGTTGAAGACGCCATCATCTTCTTGCTTCAGAGAGCCCACTCTCATCTGGAGCAGTCAGGCAGCACTTTGAGGGTCATGTTCTTTGATTTTTCAAGTGCATTTAATACTATTCAGCCTGCTTTGCTATGTCAGAAGCTCCATAACTTCCAGGTGGATCCTCCACAACCACCTGGATTAACAACTACCTCACAAACAGACCACAGTTTGTGAGACTGAAAGGTTGTGTGTCTGAGATGGTGGTCAGCAGCACTGGAGCACCACAAGGGACTGTACTCTCACCATTCCTCTTTACACTGTACACCTCAGACTTCCAGTACAACTCTGATCCTGTCATCTGCAGAAATACTCTGATGACTCTGCAGTTGTGGGGTGTATCAGTGATGGACAAGAAGCCGAATACACGGAACTTGTCAATCAGTTTGTGAAATGGTAACAATCAGCTCATCTTAAATACCAGAAAGACTAAAGAGATGATTGTTGACTTCAGGAGGAGCAAGAATAAGCAGCATAGTCCTGTCTACATCCTGGAAGAGGAGGTGGAGGTGGTGGAGAACTACAAATACCTGGAGTTCAGCTGGACAACAGACTCGACTGGAAATGCAACACTGACTACATCTACAAGAAAGGTCTGAGCAGACTCTACTTCTTAAGGAAGCTGAGATCATTCAACGTCTGCACCAAGATGTTGCAGATCTTCTATAAATCTGTTGTGGAAAGTGCAATCAGCTTTGCAGCATCTGCTGGGGCAGCAGCATCAGAACCAGAACCAGGACCAGAACCAGAACCAGAACCAGAACCAGAACCAGAGACTTGAAGAAACTAAACAAGCTGATCAAGAAAGCTGGTTCTGTGCTGGGGAGAACTCTGGAGCCGCTGGAGCTGATCGTTCAAAAAAGAATGCTGCACAAGCTGATGAAGATGATGGAGGATTCTTCCTCCCCTCCACAACACGGTGAAGAATCAACAGAGTGTTCAGTGGGAGGCTGCGTCAAGTTCACTGTAGGACGGAGAGATACAGAAATTCATTCCTACCAGAAGCATCACCCTGAAGAACAAGACTGACTGACTTATTATTGTTGTAATTTTATTTAATATGTTCTGTTATTTAAAAAAAAAAAAAGAAAAAAAAAAGAGTACGAGCTTATTAACATATTGAATTTCCCTTCTGGGATAAATGTTTTTCATTTAAAATATGATATACATATATATATGTTATATATATATATATATATATATATATAATGTATATATACAGTATAGTTTTTCACTCCTGTGTGTGAATGTGCGTGACCTGTATTACACCACAAGGGGGCTCCAAAGGGCAATGAATCTTGTAAAACCCAAAGTACTACAGGGTCTACATTGTTTATAGTTCAATTCATTAGTAGGGTTTCTTTTTGTTTTCAACTTTTAAGTCCACACAGAGAGAGCTGTGATTTATTATAACTACGTTTTAAATGACAAACACATGATGGCATGTTAAAATGTGTTTAGTTGCTCTATGCAGACTTCATAATATGGAAGGTGTGTCCTTACCAGTCGGCCAGTCTTGCTGTTTTACCCTGCAGAATATTTGGTAACTATTTGGTTTCCCTTCTTTAGTTATTAACAGTCATTGCCAAAAATGTTTTTATTATTGATTTATCAAGCTTTTATTTGTGGTATCTTTAAATACAGTTTGACTTTCAGTGTTATGTCCAACCTTCTTTTTTTAAATCTGTTTTCATGGTACTTTAAAGAGATCATTCATCCTTTTCTGGCTCTCAGTTAAAATATTTCTGCTAATGACCATAATTTAAAACAAATTTTAACACATTTCTTATCATTTTGTTGTGTAACTGCATTTCTGTGAGGAGGCAGCTTTGATTCTTATTGCTCATTATGAACTGAGATGCAGTTGTATTATGTTTCATCAAAGCTAAAGGCTAACAGACTTTTTTTATTTGACTGTCATGAATAAACTAGTTTTACTCTAAACTACTTCCACAACTGTCTTCAGTTTTTATAAGATTTACTATTATTAATTTCAGACAAATTTAACAGTCCAAGAATGGTATCTTTACATTACCTCTGTTCAACTAAAACATGTTTAAAAGTCCTCTTGGGACTGCACGGTGGTGTGGTGGTTAGCACTGTAGCCTCCCAGAAAGAAGGTTGCTAGCTCAAGTCCCAGCTGGGGAGGGGTTCAAACAATTCCAACAGTGGCCTTCCTGTGTTCTCCTTGTGTATGTGTGGGTTCTCTGGGCACTCCGGCTTCCTCCCACCATCCAAACACATGCATGCTAGGTTAATTGGTAACTCTAAATGGGGTTTCTCAGTCCTGGTCCTCAGGGACCTCTGCCCTGCATGTATTCCAGGGGCCATATTCATCAAACTTCTTAGAATTAAAGTGCATTCCAGGTGTCTTGGAACCCGTTTTTCCAAGGTAACTTTCCAAGGAAGTAGCGTGATGAATTTGTTTTTTCCAAGATACAAGCTCATAATTTGCATTGGACCCTGAGATTGTACATTTAAAGATGGCTGCATCCATTACCATTGTTGTGTTTATTAAACTTCTATATAAAATAACTTCTGTACATAATTTTCAACTGAAAACAGCATTGAGTTGTTATTGAATTTTACAGTCTCACGGCAGTTTTTTTTTTTTTTCTTTAAAATGCAGTATATGTTTGTTTGTCTATTGAATTGACCAATCACTGACGTTTATTGATGGCTGTGATGGCCCAGCCTAAACCATCAGTGTTATCCCCATAATTACGCTTCCTAAATATTGCAGTGAAAACTGGTGGGCACCTAAAAGACAGCTGAAAACACCTAATAAAAAAACAACCTCAGTTTTGCTAAAAAGTGTTTATTCTCTTGTGAGGAGGTTTTTACAGTTACGTGTTGATGCAGCCTACATCACCCAAAAGTCTAGGGGAGACCGGGGACAGTTGTAACATTTTTTTTTACATTTCTGTATCTTAATTAGAGCTCTTTTAGTTCAGTGTATTCAAACAATTATGCAGACTAGCTTCAAGTGTCTGAAATAAATGACAAAGTAATTTTCTGTGCAACACAGACAGAAAATACATGGCTCAATCTCAAACACCAGAAGTAAAATCTTACAACTGACCCCAATTCTGGGTCAGTTATAACGTGCACTGGGGTGAGTTGTAACATTATGAAACAAGGACTATGAAAATTATTGCAGATAGCTGATGAAAAACTTTACATTCAAAAATTTTGAACAGAGCTTTTGTGGCCCCACAGAGCAAATTAGTTAAGCAGCATTACATCTTAACATCTTATAATATAGCCTATAATAAGATTTTCAAAAGGTGCAACTGTGCATGACCTTCAACAATGAAATACTGTGTTTTTTCCAGTACTAAAATAATACAATGAACAAATTGTGATAACGTGCACTGACTTTGACAGCTGAATGTGTTGGTATGTGGGGTGACAGGGTTGTGTGTGCCGACTTTGTTCGTCAGTCAGACTGACCGTGAGGACAGGTGAATGGCTTTGTGGACGCACAGATGGCATGTTATGCACTTAATCCAGATTTTTAGCTTAGAGTTCTGAAAGTAGTCCATGCAGACGATACACAAATGAAAAGCTTTATCTGTTACTTGTGAGGGAGCAAACTCACATTCCTTAAATATGGCTGGATTATATGGCCAAATTCCACTGCACTGGAATCCAGCTAGAATATTCCTCGGTGTAGTTGCTGCTGGAAGTGCTGTCTTTGCGAGACCTGGTGTGTCATATGTTGTCATGGTCTTTCTATGATTCATCTTTATCCAGGAATCATGTGCTGTGTTCAGCATCTTTTCGAGTGGCTCAAAGACACTTCAGTCAAGCAGTTGAAGCTTGTGACTGGTGTGTGGAGGGAAAGTTAGCATCATAATACCACTGCTTTTGCAGAAGTCACTGGCTGCAATAGAGAGGTGTGAGGAATGATTATCTAAGGTCGTTTTCACACATTTTAGGGTCGATCCAGGCGCTGCCGCAGCAGTGAAAAGGTTACAATGTTTTAATTTTCAATACGGCTCCGTTTCACATATGCTTTTTTATCACTGCGCCCAGCAGTAGCTTTACAGACTGGAGTGTCGTGTATCCATGGCAACCAGGCAGAAGTAGACACGTCCTAGCTGTATAACGTCGCTGTGTTGTAAACGAAAATGATGGAGTGTGTTGAAGACGAGACAAGTTGCATGTGGAGAACAATGTTGTCATGTACTCGGGGCAGATTTCCAGACAAACCAGAGCAAGAAGCAGATTGATTCTGCTGAACCACGAAGCCCAAACACAATATGATACTAAACGTTACAGTTATGCATGCCGTAACCCTGTTTGTAATATAACACAGTCAATATCCCAATAGCACAGCTGCCTACAGATACCAGTTTAGTTTCAGGTCGACGCAAGCCGCTCCGAAACCACCCCGTTCAGCCGGACCGAGAGCGGGCGAGTTAGGTCGACTACCAGCGCGAGTGGCGTGTTCACACAGACCCTGTTGTGCATTGCCAGAGCGGGGGGGCGGCTTGGGGGGCTTAAGCCTGGAATGATTCTTCAAAAGCCCCGGATCTTTTATGAGGTTTCTTTTATCTGTTTTTTTTATTATTTTAGATTTGATTAAACAATTTCTCATCAACTACAATGTGTGCAAAACGTAATAAAAAGGGGACGCTGTATGTCATTACTAGGCTCCCCCCTCTCTAAACTTGGTCTGGTCCAAACCTGTGGCGTTTGTGTGCCACGCGCGCCTTTCGCATTGCACCTCACAAGAGCGCACCACGGTGCGCAGCACAGCCCAGCCTGCAGCAGCTCCCACGAGCTCATTGATTCACAGCACCAGAGGACGTTAATCTATAATTCATCTGGTAGGTAGTGGTCACGCGTTATATGTAAACAAACCTGTCATGAATGACGATGGTGTGTCCGTTACTTTTCCCTTGAAACTTATGCCATTATACAGTAAGCACAGATGCGATTGCTTCAACAAGATGAGTGAACATAATTATTGAAACAGTAATATGGTGCATTTAGCACTGGTTTATAAAACAAGTACAGTCATGGGCAAAGCCCAATAAATTTTCCTAAATTTATAATTACATTTAACTAACTTTTGAATATATAAAAGCATATACAGTATATATTAATCCCAATTTGTGTGCCAATTAGGAAATTAATTCTCTGCATTTAACCCATCTCGGGTTAAACCTGAGAGCAATGGGCTGCTATTTAAAGCGCCCGCAGCTATATATACTTTTTTTTTTAGTGATTTGCCAACCATGGACATCAGGTCCTTTTTAAAAAAAGAGAACAGCTCAGGTGAGAGAAAACAACTAAAGACAATTTTACAATGATATCATATGTCCTATAACTTTGGATAATAATAATTTGCTCTGCTTGATTAATGAAAGACAAAAAGAGAGAGATGGTAGAAAGAAAGAAAAATGCCAGTAAGAGCATTTTAGAACACACTTTCCCTAGTTTGTGTACTTTCTTTTGAAGTTGAGGTTAAATGATGTCATGTTTAAATGTTGTTCAAATAGCAACAGCACAAACACCTTACCTGGTGATGTTGCGGTTTCAGCCCACCACAATATGCAGATATAGCCTTTTACATGTTTTACCTCCAGAACAAGGTACAAATAACCGTATAATCATGTGGAATATATTTGTGTGTCAGTTTTTAAAATAATATTTTTTGTGGCTCTGGTTGATCTTTGTGTGTTTGTACAAAGAGGGGAAGATAACAGTAAGAACACAGATGTGGAACAAGAACCAGGTTTAAAGAAAAGAAGAAGAAGATGGTATATTTTAGGATATATTTACTTTGGGTGAAGTAGCATTTTTAAAAACAGTTTTTTATAAATATTAATTTGGTTAAATTTATGAATATATCCCTGAATGAGTCCTGGTTTAGTCCTGGGTTAGCCTATACCTGGTTTTGTAAATTCTGTTCTGACGAGTCCTGGTTTAGAACTGGTTCTGTGAATTCTGTTCAGTGAGTCCTTGTTTAGTCCTAAGCCATATATTGGGTGGGGTGTCCTCTCCGGGTCGGGAGTGAGGTCCTTCCCCAGGTGGAGGAGTTTAAGTATCTTGGGGTCTTGTTCACGAGTGAGGGAAAAATGGAGCGGGCGGGAGATGGACAGACGGATCGGTGCAGCGTCTGCAGTGATCAGGACTTTGCATCGGTCCGTCGTGGTGAAGAAGGAGCTGAGCCAGAAGGGGAAGCTCTCGATTTACCGGTCCATCTACGTTCCTACCCTCACCTATGGCCATGAGCTGTGGATCATGACCGAAAGAACGAGATCGCAGGTACAAGCGGCAGAAATGAGTTTCCTCCGCAGGGTGGCCGGGCTCTCCCTTAGAGATAGAGTGAGGAGCTCGGTCATCCGGGAGGGACTCAAAGTAGAGCCGCTGCTCCTCCGTATAGAGAGGAGCCAGATGAGGAGGCTCAGGCATCTGGTCAGGATGCCTCCTGGACGCCTTTGATTCAACTGTTTCTGAGCAGAGAGACAAAGCTGACAGACCATAAACAGGAACTTTGATTCTCACTCTGGACATTCACATGGCCTCATCAGTGCACAACAGATCATATTATACACCCAAAACCCCAGAAAAGTGAAATTTGATGTCATGGCACCTTTAATACATTAACTTGAAAACATAATGTAGTGTTATGATTATTAAAGAACGTGGGCAGGACATGTGAAACGTTATATAGATAAAGGCAAATACTGAATCATTTTTGGTACCACACTGGAAGATTAAGTTATTACTTTTTGGTGTACTGGATCACACTTGTAACGATTAATCTTTTTGTGGGCTAAGCCCCTGATAATGACAATGGCCGCGTTTCCCAGTTAAGATTCTTCTTTGGATTAAAGAAGGCCTCAAGGAAGCTCTTCCCAACAAAGGATCGCAAAGATACGCCCGTTTCCCAGATTGCTTCTTTCGCGCGTTCTTATTTCCTGAGAAACGTCTTTGCTACGCTACATCTTAAGAAGGTCCTAACAGAAGCTATCCACTTCCGGGGGTGCTGAAAAAAAAGCAATCGAGGTCAGGTATACCGATCGACACCATTCATTTAGTGTGGAGGTTATTTTCCGACGCTGATATTGAGCCCATTTATACGTTTATGTGTTTGTGCAAGAAGACAAACTGTTAAAAATATGCATGTGATTACCAGTGATTGCAAATATTCATTGAAAAGCTCATTGTATATTGTGTAATTGGCCAAATTGTGCTAAACAGGTGTAGGCGATTGGAAATTTACAGATGCCCTATAAATAATGGTCATTCTGACGCTATTTGTTGACGTAATGGCTGAAGGGAACCCCACCAAGAGGATGAAGCGCTCTCGGGCCTTCACGCCAGAGGAGATGGCGATTCTGATTGAAGAAGTGGCAGGTAAAAAAAAGCATTCTCTTTGGAGGGACAAAGGGGAAAAAAGACATAGAAGCAAAGGCCAGGGCATGGCAATCAATAGCGCTGAAAATGTCCCCATCCAGCCCTTGCAGTGTGCGCGACTGACACCGACGCCTTGCTGAGTCCGGTTCCATCCCCCGCTACCTCCAGAAAGCTCCCCACCGCGTAGAAACGCAACGCAGCCAGGCACTGCACCTCTGGGCTCAGAGCAAAGTTGCACCTTGTGGGCCTCCTGATGTGTGGAGCAACTATTTGAATGATCCGCTCGATTTAGTCGCGCGGTAGCCTGTAACGCATCTGAATAGCGCGATGACAGCACATCTAGAGGACTGAAATGCTGGCGCATGAAAGCATGTACATACACAGTGTCACTCCGTCTACGGCGACGCTGTTGGTTTGCTACCAAAATTTGCTGTAAAGCAGCCATGATGTCTGATACGGGTATGCGTAAATGGCCATGCTTTTATTGAGCGAAGCAGGTGCATCTCATCATGAACAGCTGACAAATGCGTAAATATGACGTGAGTCCTCATAGATTGCGTATAATTTGCGTACAATTCCTACCGCAATGTTTTTGTTTCTGTGGTTGATACCCACAGCTTTATCTAACGTAAGCTAAGTATAGGGAGGCCTATCTTGCCATAATGATTAAACTTAACCACAATATTTTCTGTCATTCACTCGGTAACTACAGTTTTCTTCCATCATAGATGATTGACATTATGACATGAGTGAGAAAACATGACTCAAAATACAACAACTGATCCGTGAATAGGTCCATTTTTAATAATTTCCATTTTCTACTTTTTTTTCACGGGAAATAGTGTCGTTTCCAAAAGTGACCAGTAGATGGGCCTGTTGTTCCCTTAGCAGGGGGGAACGTTAAAGAAGGTTCGAAAGAGTGGGTCTGGCCGCTCCTGAAAATAAAGAAGCTCCTGAGTTAAGAGCGCATCTGGGAAACGCAACGTCCAAACAAGGCACCTTTAAGAAGTGACTTAAGAAGGACCTCAGCGTTAAGAGTGTCTTAACTAATCTGGGAAACGCGGCCAATGTCTAGCTCTGCCCCTGCTGTAGCGCCGTGTTCGGTACCAAAACCTAGTTAGGTTGACCTTAATGGGTCCTGTGTGAAAACGACCTAAGAGGAGTAGCACTTCTTTCTCAAGGCTGGCTTTGGTGGCGTTTGCGAAGTGCTTGAGGAATATCATGAAATCCTCCTCCTGCATCCATTCAGATTTATTTCCACTTCCAATACTGCCTATTGGCCCAATCTTTTACAAAATGGTCTGCATAACACATGCGAGGGAACACAAACATGGGAGGAATTGTGTTGCAGATGGGATTGACAACACATGCGATTGATAGCAATACATAATGAGGGGTAGGGGGTATGGATCTAGCCCTTCAGAGCGAGGGACGTCAGATGTCTGTAAAGTATGAACAAGTTGACAAAAAGTTACAATATAATCAGCAGGATGTTAAAATGGCCAAGTTATTGTTTCATAAAAACAAACATGAACCAGGCAAAAAAAAGGTACCCACTGAACTCTATTTGTTTTTATCAAATCTGAACTTTTTTCAAGTACAAGCAGCCCCCTACCATACTCATCCCATATAGGCCCCTATTATAATCTTACTCCAAACAGGCTTGATAAAGTGGATGTAGCCTCGATACCAGCAACCTTAAAATCATTGCTCCTGAACTATATAGCTGTTCATGAACTGGGTAACCTCTCCATCACATGTGATGATAGATAAACAGTTTAAATGCAACAGCTCTACATTTACATGATAGGGTTCAGAATGGGTATGTGATTCTAACAGAAGACCTTCTCTTTATTAGAAAATAAAGGGGTGGAAAAAGAAAAATTAAAAAAAAAGAAAAAGAGTGGAAAGAAGAGGGGGGCGGGGCAGCATTTGGTGAAAACATGAGCATGGATCCATCCTGCTATGTATCACAGATTCAGGTTGCTACTACTAGTATAAAGCCACCTAGTACGTTATGCAATATTGGAACTATTGTTGTGTTAACAGGACCTTTAATTTCTTCACAGATCACCTCGCATTATCTTCAAGCCTCTTTGGTATGATGCTTAAATCGTAATCAAATCAATTATAGCAAGATGCCTTGCGTCCCAGAAAGTAAAACCAAAAGAAAAAGCACCAAATTACAGGATCTGAAGAGCTGAAGAGTGTTTAGCAGTTCTCCATGAGCTGCCTTACTGTGGTGGAGGGGCTTGAGTGTTCAGAGGATCTTTGAGCTATGCTGTCTGGGGATTTGTGCCCCCGTTAGGATCCCCCATGACAAACAGGTCTCTATGGGGAGGTACCAGAAAAAGCACAGCTCAAAAGCTTAAGGAGAAAAAGTCATTGGAGCCCAGTTTTCCTTGCCAGTCGCCCATACGTGGGTCACTGAAGCCCCCCTCTAGAGCCTTTGCCCACAGGGCCCGGACAGGCTCAGCCTGAAAGGATGACATGGGCCCCCCTTACTTTGGACTCCCTACCTGCGGGTGGTGCCGTAAGGGTCGGGTGCAGTGTGAGCTGGGTGGTAGCCAAAATGAGTTTCCTCTGCAGGGCGGCCGGGCTCTCCCTTAGAGAAAGGGTGAGCTCAGTCATCCTGGGGGCAAAGTCAGGATGCCTCCCTGGTGAGGCGTTCCAGGCACGTCTCGCCAGGACGAAATCGTGGGGAAGACCCAGGACTGCATCTGTCTGTTGGCCTGGGAATGCCTTGGGATCCTCCCAGATGAGCTGTTGGATGTGGTCAGGTAGAGGGAAGTCTGGGCTTCCCGGCTTAGGCAGCTGCCCCCCGTGACCTGACCTCAGAAAGCAGCAAGAAAATGGATGAATGTTTCCTAGTTGGAATGAAATTCTTTTCCAAACCTCATTACTGTCACCATGGCAATATCCAGACAAACCCAAATTTGACTAAGCTTGTCCTTTCCCTTTAAGTTGGTCAAGCTGAGCTGTCTTGCATCAACACAGGTTTCATTTTAAAAACAGATGTCGCCGAAATGCCAAATTCTGAGACCTCACCTGAATTTTCAGGACTAAAACTTTTGTTTCACATGATCAGAGTTGACCTTAGCAGAGATAATGTTCATATATTGTACAGAAGTATACAATAAATGCTCATCCTGTAGCCTACGTTTGTTTCAAGGAAAGTCTGACACTTTGTTGAGCGACATCTTTCACTTTTTACCAACATTACACAGCTTGACAAACCCCATGTTCCTTCACAATGCCATCAAAAGTATTAAAATAGGCCGTGTAGTTGCACATATTTCATGGTGAGCATGCAATATTGAAGCAGAGGCCTAAAGATAGACCTTTTTAGTGATTTATTCCTTTGCCAAATTATTGCATACCTTTAGTTCCCATGTTTAAGTTGGAAACTTATCGTCACAGCATGATGGGAAAAAGTGTGAGTAAAGTATGAGTAAAAGACAAATGTGTTGGACATTTGTGCCTCTTTAAATTCCAAAATTGGTAAGGTTAAACTTCTAAGCTCTTTCGTAAAACTGAATGTCATGCCGACATCCATTAAAAAAAAGTTTTTTATTGAATGGTAAACTGATACTGCATCGCAGGAAAGAAGTAACCATGGGGCCAATGAGAGCTGGAGCATTTATAAGACAAGAGTCACTTGTATCGTTTCATGTTTTATTCAGGTCAGAATCCAAAAATTAAAATATCATGCAAGATACTTTACATTTCTAACACCTGCCAAAACTATGGTTAGCAACTATCAAGTCAAAGTACTTTTGAAATACTTAAAAGGTTTAAAAACAAAAGGTTGTGTAACTGTTTCCAGTGTGGATTTTGGTGAGGATTTCTACAGGTCCGTTCAGTCCACACAAGATGTTTTTTGTGTGCTTTTCCTGCTGTATTTAAAGACTACTAGTAGTATTCAATTTACTAGCAACACCTTGAATATGGAGCGTTATCATTTAACTAGTTAGCGTTCTTCACTAGCAAATACACTGGACCTGTAGATGAAGCAACTAAATGTCTGTTCCGAATGAGCTAGAAAACAACCAGTAGCCAATTTGTTACTGATAGTAGCATCTCTACTTCAGTAGTACTTCGACTTACCTGTTCACTGGGAGGAGGGGATTTCCAGCAGCCCATTATGTCTTTCCATTATATCACGGTAATTTAGACTCCCTTGTTTCCTTTTCTTTTTTTTTTTTTTACAAGTTTTGACGCGAAAGCATAAAATATTTCATGTCAATGTGATAACTTGGACAAGCTCGTTACTCCGTATTTTACCAGACACTAAAAAGACGATCACAGAAATCTTAAAATGATGCGATGTTTTAGCGGCAAACACTTTGATCGCATTTGTAGGCAATCCTCTGAAGGTCTGAAATGTTAATCTGTCTTGTTATGTTACATCTGATTAATTCTGGCTTTTTGTTTGATCACAGAAACGTCACAGAGGTTCGGCTTTTGATGGGACAACGCTCCCTGAAGGAAGCAACATGCTGGTTAGATCTTATCCCAAACAACTCAGTTAAATCTAAAGTCATTCATTTTACTTTGAGTTTGTTTTCTATAGTTACACTGATCACAATTACTCTGACGAAGAAGAGGTATAGCAGACAAAAAATAAAATGAGAAAACACCGCCTTATGAATTACATAAAAAAAAAACTACTACAGAAAAATCATCAAAATAATCAGAAAAAAACGTGTAAAAACTGTCCCAATCATTAAAGAAAAAAACAACAGTTGGCGACGTCAGCAATTTGTTTCTTCATGTGAGCATCGCAGGGAAAGAAAACGCGCTCAGCCAGACAGGAAGAGGATAAGAATGGCGTGCATCAGGAGGCGGGCGGCGACGCAGTCGGACGACGATCCTGAAAGAAGAACAAATGACACAAATAAACTACCTGAAACGTATAATGAACACGAACGTCCATTTTTAGCATTTTGATGGTTGACGTCAGTCAGAGCTCTTCCAGTGGAACAAACTCCACATTTAACGGACGTTTTCACACTTTTAGAACTGATACTAATCGTTTACCTCACAAGACCTGCAGTATGTGGGACAATACTTTCTTTTTAGATGGTCGCAAACTATGAACACCAGTTCAACTCAGTCCTGTTCTCACCTTCAAAGGACGAAGTCTCGCTTAATAAGCGTAGCGTGAGGGCGGTGGCGGAGGCAGCCGGTCTGCGTAGGGGTCCCTTGCACGTGGAATTCCATATGCAGGGACCCGGGAGACCGGGGAGAGTCGAGAACGCTCGTAGGAGTAGCCGTTACCGGCAGAGGGCATCGGTGCGCTAGGCGCCCTGCTGATGGGGCTGCGATCTCGGGAATAGTACGATGATGGAGGAGGCGGTGGGAGGGGTCGACGCTCGTAAGGGTCAAGCGACGAGCTCATGGGATGGCCTCGGACGACGGCTGAGGGTGGAGGGGGAGGAGGCGGGACACCAGAACGCTGATCCTCGTAGGGGGAAATGCCATACGGACGGGCTCGGTACTTCTCATAGTAATCTACTACGCTGTATCGCTCCCTGTCGGTCTCGTAGGGACGGTCGGGATAAACAGGTCGTCTGGGGGGAGGCGGTGGCAGAGGGGGGCCGGGGTAACCTGGGGGCATCATGCGGCCCCTCATGTAGCTGGGTGGAGGCGGCTCAGGACGCTCCCCTGGATAGTGTGGAGGCCAGTAGCCGCCCCTGTCTGGGGGAGGAGGGTAGTCTTCCTGTTCATCATACTTGGGACGACTCTTGGAAATCTGGACGTGGATGCGTTTTTCTGGAAAAATGGACAAAGTTTAAATTAAATCGTACATTTTATAATGACATCCAACACAAGGCAACGTGTCATCATACAGGTGCTGGTCATGAAGTTAGAATATCACAAAAAAGTTGATTTATTTCAGTAATTCCATTCAAAAAGCGAAACTTGTCGATCATATTTATTCATTATACACAGATTGATATATTTCAAATGTTTATTTTATTCAATTTTAATGATTAAACGAAGCAGTCTACCAGGAAGCTTTAGAGTACTTCACGTTTCCTGTCAGTTACGATCATCAAAATGAAATTAGGTAAACATTTCAAATATATAAGTAAATAATTAGACTGAATTACTGAATAAACTTTTTTATGATATTCTAATTTTATGACCAGCACCTGCATCTTTTTCGTCTTTACACGGTTGTTCCTCACCTTGAAACTCAGAGTTATCCAGACCTTTAATGGCATCCATGGCCTCGTCATGGTTGGGCATGTGCACAAAAGCAAAGTTCTTAACCACGGCGCACTCTGTGACGGTACCGTACTCTTCAAAGAGAGCGCGGAGCTCGTCGTCACATCCCTTCTCCACGTTAGCTACGTGCAGCTTCACCGAGCCCTGGTTCTTCCCGTGGCTGGCCTCCACGTTGATCGGAGTGCCGTGAAGCTTGTGCAGGTGCAGATTCTTGATGGCTTTGGTGGCAGCCTTGCGGTCATCCATGTGGACGAACGCAAAGTTTTTGATGATGGCGCATTCGGTGACGGTACCATACTCCGTGAAGAGACCCTTGATTTCATCCTCGTTCGCCTCTTGGGGCAGATTTCCTATAAAAATCTTCACCATCTTTTGGGATCTGATTCACAGAAAAATAAAGACAAGTTGTTCGTTAAATGAGAGGAGAAAACAAAATGCTATAATCAGGGTTCTTACAGGTTTCAGCAAGTTAAATTAAAGACCTTTTAGACCTTTAAAGGCATTTAGGAGTCAAATTTAAGACCAACATGATGCATTATCATCAGTAGGGCTGTGTGATATACTGATATATCGCAATATGATATTTACACGAGAGAGATATGATATTTACACATATCATTATATCGTGGTATTAGTTGTGCAAATTTTTTTGCTTTATGATGATTTAATCATGATAGGAAAAAATATTGATGCACTGAAATATCATTTTCATATGCAATACCATATCTTTATTTAAACATGCCGTATCGATCTATTTTACTAATGAAATCCTGTGAGACATTTTGTCACAAAATCTCATGAGATTTCACGAAATACCGTGAGATTTGTAACAACTATGAAATCTTGCAGCATTTCATGAAACCTCATGAGATTTTGTAACAAATCAATGATATTTTGTGAGATTTCATTTGTAAAATAGATCAATGTTGCATTTTTTAATATAGATATGGTATCGGCATTTGAAAATATTGTGATATTTCGGTGTATTGATATTTTTTCCCACCCGTATTATTTAAACTGCCAAGAGGATAATCCTCCAAGACTTTTACAAAGAAATCATAAAAAAAAACTGCAACTATCTTTAATTACTTTGATATAACAAACATTTCTAACCAGTGTTTTGTCAGTTTCATCACTGCAGTGGAGCGATAACCTTTACACTAAACATGCTTCAATACTAAAAAATAGCTGTTTGTTATGAAATGAAACCTTCAGACAAATTACGGTACAAATACCGGTGTGTATATATATATATATATATAGTAATCTAAAATAAATATATTGTGATTTGTAATTTGGTCCATATCGCCCAGCCCTGATTATCAGAAACATTCGAATGATCTCAGAAATTAAATACTTTGTTTTTATTGCGTTAGTAATTAAACAAGAAATTCCTGGAATTACAACAGACTTAACCAATTAAGTACTTAAACTGATAATAAAACAGTTACCTTTTAACCCAAGGAAGCTTCCCAATACAACATTATCTCTATAACCAGTCGCAACTAAGATTGTCTCCATAACTGTAGGACATATATATTAAAAAAAACAAAAAAAAACATATGATAACATAGTTTTCAGGCCACCTGTAACTACAAACTGGTCCATTTCTTGCCTGCAGCCACCACATGAGTTGTAGTTTAAGCACCACTTACCAACACTTGTAGCTATGTGAACCTCGTAGAAAGACTAACAGAATCAACTCCTGGTTGAAGTGTTTTATTCTGCATAGTCTACGTGGCCAACACTTCTCAAGAATGAATAAAAGTAAAAATTTAAGACCTCGGATACAAATCTGGCACCTTTTGAAGGCCTTAAATTCATTTAAATTTAAGAATTTTAGACATTTTCAGACTTTTGAGACCCTGCAAAAACCCTGTAGCTATAATTTGGTCTGAATAAGGAATGAGAATGGACCGTTTAATTAGATCAGGCAAGTTTGGTCATAAAGAGCCGCAGTCTTGCAGGTTTTTAATGTTTCTCTGTTTCCAAACACCTAAATCAAATGAATGAGAAGCGATTGGATCCATGTAATTTGACTCATGTGTGTTAAAGGAGATATACCTTGAAAACCTGTGAGGTTGCGGCTCTTTTACGGCCTAACTTGCCTACCGCTGGCTGAGATGCTACCTCAATTTACATTGTTGCGTCACTCGTTTCAGTTTCACCACAGCCTAACGAAACAAATGGAGAGGTTTGTCGCTAAATGTCAAACTTTAACAAAGGTTTTATATACATAATTCTCGGTGCCGTATCGTTAGTGAGGAATTACAAGCCCCGGTCACGGATTGAGGTAATTTAATTGCGTAATTGTTAGCTTATGCTAGCTTCGATTAGCTTGTTGTACTACAGAAGCACAGCAGTGAACTGGTTGTAACAGAAAGACAGAAGAAAATTCAGAAATACGGAATACGGTCTTTGATACTCATTACATAACTGATGTTTTATTCATACCTTCCTATTAGATGTCCTCACGAAAGAAAACGGTCCCTCTACCGGCTACTATCTTATCTGTCCGCGCGGAAGAACAGAGGCGCCTCGTCGTCTTTCTCCTCGCGCTCTTCGGGCAAGACTAGGCTTAAAAAAAACAGCGCCACCTGCTGTACAGGAGGACCGACTCATAAAATCAAATGTTTAAATATAATTGAATTTATTCACACAAATAATCAATATGAACATACAATGCGCATTTTTATAATAAAGTGAGTGTGAAAGTGTCATTCCAAGGACTAAATGAACCTTTTGATCCTTCCTGGCCGAAAATGTTATATCTATAGTTCACCGAGTATATTTCTGCAATATGGGTGTATCGGAATACTTTGAGTTGTATTAAGTTGCATTATGCTCTAATGTGTAAAAAAAAAAAAAAAATCTGTGTATGTGATACTTATGAAGAATGAATGAAGATGGCACATCCCAAAAATGAAAAAAGCATCAGGCTTGCCTAAAAAAAAGAGAAAACTTTCAGGATTTCAGTTCGAAGAAAATATGACAGCATAATCACTGCAAACATCAACAAAAGTGATGTAGAATATTACAGTGGTTTTAGTACAGCTCAGGTGAGGCCACCAAATTGGACAATTGGAAAAACTTACCCCAAAGATACCCTTTTGGACGACCTTGGGTTAAGTTTAAATTCCTTCTTCATAGGTTCCCTCTATAACTCATTAACATGAATTATTTTTCTCGTAAGATATAAAATCAAATTTTATAACATGAGCAAAGCGACTGTATTATATTGTGATCTGTTATGCATGTCTGACGAAAATCAACTTTGTGCTTTTCAGGAAGTTTATCCTGTGTCTTTCCATTGGATTTGATATTTATTGTTGCACTTTTCTTCCTGTCCACAAATTAACATTGCATTAAATTGTGGGCAGGTTGTTGCTGTTGCTCTTCTATCAGCTCAGATCTGGAAGCCCATGATTAGAGAATAAGTGAGAAGATGCAAAAACATAACAGGACAGGATCAGGCAGACCGTGGCCAAGCAGCCGTCGCAGGGCGCACCTTCGCAGAAAGAAAACGGTGACATGAGGAAAGATGGGTAGGTGGTAAAAAAGAGGTCTCCAAACTCTCCACGTACACAGGTGGAGACCTTAGAGACAAAAAAAAAAGACACACCAATACATAGAAGCACAAACTCAGGCAATCACAACATGAAAGACACACTGTGGGCAGAAGGTAGGTGTATCCCCTCCAGACAGCCAGACGGGGACGCTCGTGCACCCTCCAGGCCCAGTCTGTCCAGAAAGGCGGGAAAAGAGAGTGGGCAACGGAAGCGTTGAGTCTTAGGGGGTGTGTGTAAGGGATCTTGTGTGTCCGTGGAAGCGTGTGTGTGTGTGTGTCAGGCTGTGAACCAGCCTGAGTTCACACCCAGTCTCTGTCCACAGATGTTATGGTGGCCTTGGGGGTGCTGGCCAGGTGGTCCACTTCCCGTGAGAGATGTGCGGGGGAGGGAACAGGGAGGGATGCTGAGAGTCCATTCACATAACTTTCTCGGGGAGTTTGCAGAGACAGCCCGTGTTAACCCAAACACAGGCCTCTCCTCAGGGTCGCCAAAGCAGATAGCAGAAGATGTTTTGAAACAGGTCAGACGTGGTGGTGTCTGCCTTGAGTCCGTAACAGGTCTCCATGGCAGCATCAATCAGCCGAATCAGGGGTCAATTTTCCAGGAGCCGTGCCAGCTGCTCCACAGATGTTCCCACTTCGTGGACGAGATTCGGAACCGCAGCCAGCGTGCCAAGCTGGGCCTGAATGGCATCTAGCTTGCGATGAATCTCATGCAACGCCAGAGTCTGAGTGTTAATAGCACGGCTCATCTCCACACAAATGTCAGGCAGCGTGCCAGTAGCTGCCAGCAGCCCTCCAACTTTGCGATAAACCAGGAAAATGCCCACACCAATCAGCAGGAACCCGGCTATCAGAAATCCAAATAGGTAGAGATCTTCAACGTCCTCGATGGACAGCACCGACAGACACATGATCTTCCATTTGCCCCAGGAGTCAATCACATATCCCGCCGGGTGCGTACCGTCGGGGCAAGGAGCGTCACCCCGTCCCGCTCTCCGGGTGGAAAAAATTTGATCAATTGCATTGAGAGACCAGTTGACCAAATCCATCGTAGTCGTTTCAGATTCAGAAAGTTATGTAGACAGAGCCTCAGAGTCGACCAGACAGGAGAAGCAGGGAAAATAAGGGAGGGAGGGAGCAGAAGAAAAAGCGTCCGCCTCCGTCGAGAGCAGAATGGGAATGATGAACCCAATACAGAATAGCGTTGTATATTTTCCACAATAATTCATATTAGGTTTTATTTGGGACAATTATCGGCTTAACATGTTGAATTTCATACAGTGCAACATAAATTTTTAGTTTTAGCTTGTGACCATCCACCCAGAATCATATTTTGGCCCTCCAATGGAAAGAATTTGGACCTTATATCTGGGAAAATGTAAATAATATATATAGAAGGAATCCAAACTTTCAAACCTGAGGTTGTCCAATAGGGTGACTTTGACAACAGATGTTGCCAAAGTATGTCAAATTGTCGGCGGCCTCACCCAACATCACCCCTCCCCCCAAAATATTTTAACACAGATAAAAATAACTTCATAGATTAAAAATAATTGAAGGAAAGTAAATCAGATTGTTTTAAATTATTTATTTAGGATCAAAAATGGTCAATACATGGCAAAATGCTGCAAATATCTGACACTCATCAAAATTTGTCAGTGCAAATTTCAAATACCTCACAGTACTAACAAACTACATAATAAAGCAGATATGATTTAAAGATGATTTACACTTTAAACCTTATTTTGACTAAAATGGTCCTGAATGCTGCTTTTATACCATTTACTGGTAATCCCTTATTAATGACTTCACTACACAGATGGGTGACAAACCAACCAATATTATGTCTTTGCAAGATAACGAACTGCAGCGATGAATAGCTTCTTCTCATTTATTTACTGTAACCATCCCAGTAACATGAAAAAAAAAAGCTAAAATTAGGTTAAGAACTGTCATTATTTAAACTGAGGGGATAGTGAGGAATCATTGCCTTCGGGGAACAAATGTGGCATGAAAAAAATCCAAGCTGAATGTGATCAGCAATCACTTTATCATTTGGTGAAATCAAATAGAAGAAAAACAAGAGTAGAACTCAGGGCTTTGTTTAAGAGCTTTTCTGTGTGAGGGATTGTGACTGAACAGCTGTGTAGTTAAAAAAAAAAAAAAAACACCAATCACTGAGGTTTACAAAAGAAAAAACTTTCAATTTGATAGATAGGACTCTGGAGCCGTGGTTGAAGGTCACGTGATCTGACGAGTCCAGATTTACCCTGTTCCAGAGTGATTGGTGCATCAGAGTAAGAAGAGGCAGGTGAAGTGGTGCATACCTTGTTCCAGGGACTGACTCGGACTAAAATCGGCCCTGGATTTTGACTTGGCCCACAACAATAGGGGATTATCACGCTTCCGTGTTCCGAACTTCCGGTTTTAAACAGTTAGACGGCCCACTTCCGGTCCAGTTCAATGTCCCTGCTTTACTTCGTAGATAACGTGAATAAACGCCAACCCTACTGAAATTTTCACGGATTCCAGACTGAAGTGATACTAAGGAGGAAGTGGATCAGAGCGATTCTCTAGAGTGAAGGGCCGCACTTTATAATAAAACAATGTAGCATGTTTGTTTGCAGCCAGTGGGGCATAACACCGGCATGCTAGCATTAGCCAGCTATGTTGTCGATGTGACCCTTGGCGTTTTAAAACACACAAACATCTGAAAATCGGGTCTGTACCCCCGTTTCCAGTGGAACAACTGGGGACTGCCAAGAAAGGAGACGATTTCAGATGCTTGTGTGTTTTCAGCCGCACAAAGTTAGGCACATCATCAAGCTGGCTAATGCTAACCTGCTAACAGTAGTCCGCCAGCTACTACTCTGTTAAACTTTGTAAATTGGATAAACGCCAATGCCAAGTTTTCATTCCAGACTGAAGTGATGCTAAGGAAGAAGTGGATCAAAACGACCGATTCGCCGCGGTGAAGGACCGAACTTTATAATAAAACGATACACGTTAGTTTGTAGCCGGCAGACTGCGCAGTCGTGTTATCAGGCTAGCATTAGCCAGCTTGATAACGTGCCTAACTTTGTGCGGCTGAAAACACACAAGCATCTGAAAGCGTCTCCTTTCTTGGCAGTCCCCAGTTGTTCCACTGGAAACGGGGGGGTACAGACCCGATTTTCAGATGTTTGTGTGTTTTAAGACGCACAATGTTAAGCACGTCAGTAAACGCTAGCTGGCTAATGCTAGCATGCTGTGAAGTGCCGGTGTCGTGCCCCACCGGTGACAAACAAACGTGTGTTTTCTTATAAAGTTCGGCCCTTCACCGCGGCGAATCGATCGCTTTGATTCACATCTTCCTTAGTATCATTTCAGTCTAGAATGAAAACTTAAGTTTGTTTGGAGTTTATCCGATTTAAACAGTATAACAGAGCAGGAACGGCTGATGTTAACATGGCCAGGAAGAGGAAGTGTCCAAAATCCGGGAACTTCCGGTAAGCGTGATAATCCCCTATTGGTGCATGGAAACTCAGCAACGCCTGGCACAGATGCCACAATACTTTAATCATGGCTAATGATGCTATACCATCCAAATTATACAAACAGCACTGATGTTGACAACAGCCGTGGCCAAAAGGTTTGAGAATGACACAAATATTCATGTTCACAAAGTCTGCGTAGATGTCGTGTTTGGAGCATCGTATTCCAGTTCAACTTGGATATTCAGAAAGAAATGAAGGTCTCATCATACTACAGTCCCTCTGGCTGAACCAACACAAGCTAGGTATCTGAAACACACAACACATGCTAGCCTACTGCATTATGATAGGCTACACGGTGTATTAGTTCTCTTCCCAGTATGAGCCATTTTCTGTCTCTGCCATCTTTGTGTTTGAACTCATTTCCACTCTACAGACTATTTTGTCTTTTTCTGAGGGTGACAAGAAGGAAAACAAACCTTTCTAGGCTGCCACTGTTTGATTTGGGGTGCTTAAGTTAAGGCTGAGCCAGAGCAAGGCTACAATAGTTTTGGATTTTTAATTAGTTTTGACTTTTTGTTTTTCAATTCAGTTTTTATTAGTTTTGATTTTTTGGAAAATGTTTAATTTTAGTTTAGTTTGTATTAGTTTCAGTCTAAGTTTTAGTTTTTGGGGTATTTTATTTGTAAATTATAGGTATTTGTCTGGTGTGACATTCAAAATAATAAGAAAGTCACTTGAAATAAAAGCAAAGTAATTAGATTTAATAGAAATAGATTTAATATAAACCCCAAAAGCTTATGTATTAAATAAATTAACAAACTAAGGATGTTTGTGCAATAATTTGAGTTTTTTTAAAGACAAAATACAGTTTCAGTTAGTAATCATTTAATGAAAAACTGTCATTTTTATTTTTATTTCAGTTAACGAAAATGTTTATTCAATTTTAGTTTTCTTTTTTTCGTTAGTTTTAGTTAACTATAATAACCTTGAGCCAGAGTGGGTGTCACTGTTGACTCTTGTCAGCGCAACCCGAATAAACAAATGCTGGGATGTTTTTAATAGAAAAAATTGGTTTTGTGTTTTCGGTTGCGGTAGGATAATTAATCCAACCATATTTTAATCAAAATACACTGTTACAAATGTAACTTTTGTATTTTGAAGTTTGTATTAACTGTAAACCTTAAAAATTTAAAGCACAATAGTCCCTTACAATTCTGTACAATTGTTTATATATGTTAATATTACTGCTGCATGTGGCATTTTACAGACACAATGTTTTAAAGTTTAGCTGTTTTAACTACTGTAAGCATTATTTCATTTAATTTTTTCATTAAATAATGGTCAAATCTTTTAATTAATGTAGGACACTTAAAGGAATCAGGTAATTCCTTCATCTTAAACAAGTTATCGAAACAAAATCTAACAGTGGTGGCCACAATATAAAATGTCAATGTTTGAACAAGGGTTGTGATTTAAAAATAAATTTTTCAATTCTCAATCGATTCTAATACTAATTTCTAAATTTCTTTTTAAATGATGATCTGATTTTAATTGTGTGAATTTCTAATGTCATATTACAGTAATGGATCAGGTTAGTGTCCAGCTGTAGATCTCTGGCGTCTGGTTTTCCATCCTGGATCTATTAGGGTATTATGCCCAACAGCATGTTTATGAAAGCCATTGTGTCAGACGGTTTGGTCCTTACAGCCGCCATTAATTACCAATACTTCATTAATTCATTGTTGAATGTCAGTATAATACTAGCATCAATATGTCGCATAGCTACAGAGTCATGTATCTTGGGTAACAGCTTAAAAAAAGTGTTTTCAATACCAGCAAACCAAAACGAAATCAGATCGGACCAAATAGAATCAATTCTAAACCATGAGAATCAGAATTAAATTGATTCTTGAAATTAGAATCGATGCCCAGCCGTGGATTTAACAATTTATGTGTTGGGTGTCATCTTGGTCTGATGATGTCCATAAACAGTATGATGAAAAGAACGGTTGACATACAAGCCGTTAAAGAACCATCACATTTCATGGTCGATTCATGGTTCAAACACGTATTTTTCTGTGGTTAATCTTGTTAGAGAAAATGTTATATTACACGTATTTAAACACTGACAAAGTTGGATATGTGCGTTCAAAAGTTTGGAGAAAGTCAAATACAGTTAAACTGCATTTAAGGTTCTATTCTGACATACAAAAAGCTGAATATCCATCTTTTTTAGTACTATATATACACTACTCACAAAAAGTTGAGGATATTTGGCTTTTTGTATGATGTCAGAATGAATCTAAAATCCACTCCAACCTTTCTAGGTGAACTGAATTAAACTTTCAATGCACATGTACATTGTTCAATCGCTAAATATTTATTCTGCATCATTCTGTTCTCCAAAAAGTTGATAGTTGAATATCCTTTACTTTTTGTGAGAGGTGTATATATGGGTATATGTATGTAAATACACTGCTCACAAAAAGTTAGGGATATTCAACTTTCAGGTACAATTTAATGAAAAAAGATATCTTGCCGATATCTTGAATGTTGGACATTTAAAATGGAATTGTACGTTAGTTTGTTCATGTCAAACCATGGGCTATATGCACAGTTCCACTACTTCCTGAACTTAGTAGTGCTTCTCTGTTTCCTGTCTTTCATTATTGGACTTATTAATCCAGGTGTGCCTGATCTCAGCTACCATGACGACAATGGCCAGACACACCTGGATTAATCAGTTTGTCCAATAATGAAAAACAGCAAACAAAGGAGCACTACTAAGTTCAGGGAGTAGTGAGGTTGTGCATATATCCCATTTATTGAAAGAAAAGCTAGCAACAGTGGTGAGTATACCACAGCATAAAATGGTCAATATAACAAGTAAGGCTGCCATGATTAGTTGATTAATTGTGATTATTTCGACCATCAAAATTGCCGGCGACTAATTTAATAATCAACTAATTGTTAAGTTTTGGTTTTCCTTTCAAACTTCCCACTGTACTTTCCACTGCCTTGTCTTTCTGTCCTTAGTCACGTGTAGTTGCAGTTGGGGTCAGCTTTTCTTAAATTGTATATCGTCATAAACGCACACTACCAGTCAAGATTTTCCATTCCATTCAATTAGAAAGTGTTCAAACTTTTGAATAGCACTATAAATATGCTACAATTTTCATATGATCTGATTAGTTGACTAGTCTATTATCAAAATAATCATTTGTGGCAGCCCTAGTCTCAATAACTTCTCATGTTAGATGTTGTCCTAGTCTAATAACATCTGTTAAAAAGCATTGAACTAGGACTTTATCATGTCATGTGCTGTGTCCCAAATCACCTCCTTCCATACTCAATACTCTAAATTTTGAGTTTCCTGCATCAAAATGAAAAACAGTATGCATAGTATATGACAGCTGAGTATGCAAAAGTACCCGGATGACATACTCAAACCCGTCAAGATTTTAAATAGGTGACTGTGGACACTCACCGCACTGCACTCTCTCGTCCCAAATGCAGTTCAGTAGGTGGGGGTACTACTCCCTGAAATGGGTAACAAACTGCCATAAAACTCAAGAGAAGAAGAAGACACTCCCCGCACTTCATCTTGAGTGGAAATATGGCGCATCCTCAGCCAATACCAGGACATCGGTTATTTCCTGGCACCGCATAGGCTTCACGAAGGATGCTCATGTTTTCGTGATCAGAAATGAGACTCAAAGGTGAAATGCACTGGCAGAAGTGCTGTGGCTGAAAGCCGGACTAAACTTTCCATAGAAGTCGACTGCACCATCATTTCCTGTTAGTACTCCACACGGGAGTATGAGATTTGGGACACCACTGCAAACTCGAAAATCACGTGCTGGGTCATTGAGTACATAGTTAGTGTACTTAATTTGGAATTTTGAGTACTGAGTATGGAAGTAGAAGATCTGGGACACAGCAATGGCTTACTCACTAATTTTGAATTCTTTTGTGGTCAATCATTTATTTGAAGAGCAGCAATAAATATTCAAACATTGAACAGTTGTATATGTGCATTTCAAAGTTCAGAAAAAGTCTGAGTTTACCTGGGAAGGTTAAAGCGCATTTTAGGTTCATTCTGACATTTAAAAAAGCCAAATATCGCAAACTTTTTGTGAGTAGTGTTAAGGCTGGGCGATATACAAGTATGACGAGGGACATATATTTACATATTCTGTTACATCACGGCATTAGCTGTACAAAGGTTATCTTTTTAAATGACCTGGCTGCACCCATTCTAACCAAATTCCCCCAACAAGAAATGTAAGTGGCTCGAGCTCCACCCATTTACGAATGCAGTAACTGTTCATTTCTCATCAAGATGGAAGAGACAGCCAAGGTGTCACCTGAACATTTAAACTGTGTGGAAGACCATCCTCCCCAGGATTTACAGAGAAATCAAAATCATTTCTATTTAACAAACATTTCTAACCGGTTTTTAGTCAATTCCATCACTGAAATGGAGCTCTACCTTTAAGCTAAACATGTTTCAATAATAAAAAAAGATGTTTGATATGAAAAATTCAGACAAAATAGGGTAATAAATACCAGTACATATTTTATATCATCGTCTAAAACTAATATATTGTGATGTGATGTTTGGTCCATGTCACCCTGCCCCAAGTAGTATGTATGCAAGGTTGGATTTGATTTCTAACTTCAAGTTATCCCATGGATTTTTTTAAACTCCTCTCCCTGTTAGTGTTAATCATGCACACCTGCACTACTACACTGAAACAGTGGCAAACGCCTAATCTGATCTGATCTGATCCACTCTTCTAGACTTTTTATGCTACTTGACTTTCCAGAGTGCATTCATCTTTGGAGATCCATTCATCAAAGCCATGCTGTTCTAGTTTGCACTGTTCATCACCAGTGTAGAAACGCAACGATCACCTGTGATCCAGTTTAGTTTCATTCATACCAACATGAACACAGCTGTCGATTCAGCTCCCGATGAAATACAAAACTCCTCTAAGACATGTGGATTCAGCCCGTTTCCACTCATCGTGTCACCCATCTGGATAGACGGTCATTCATATTGACTGAAAACAGCTGTAGATATCAGAATAAAAATCAAAAATACAAAGAAAATGTCCAATCATTCCAACTACTTTTGTAAAGTTACATAATTTCAGAATATGTCAACATCTGCCTGCTTTGGTCTTGGCCTTCAAAACTCCCTTGACTTACCTGTTGACTGAAGAAATCCAGCAGACTTGGCGTCATCCCTCCCCCCCCGGTAACCTAGTCTCAGCAAAGCAGTCAATCATAACTGCCTACAGCCAGAGATATTATAAAGAGTTTGGCACAGGGAGGGGGGATTTTCGGTGACCCGCAGAATGATAAAAGCTGGAGGACTTCACACAAGACCAGAGAGAAGGTTTTAAATCAGCGTGGACGATTCTTTTCTTCTATTATTTTACTAGGAACTAATCAGAGAACAGTACTTCAATTCAAATGTTTACAGTGATGCTTTATCGCTGTTTTACTCACATTTATAAATATTGACTGCACAAATCCGTTTTATTAGAAAGACGATTAACAGACACTTGACGCTTTGAATCAGCTGCCTAATTAACAGTTACGCTTGGCTAACTTTGGCTAACTTCAAAGATTAGTTTTTCACTGTAGCTTCACAGAGGTTTGGAAAAACTACCGTGCAGGTTTTGATTTACTGAGATGCTCTAAGGATCACACTATAATGCCTCAAACGAAATGGCTCCAATAAAAAACGCCCAATTTATACGACAACCAAGAAAATTACTATAGCACAATTACACACTAAAACAAACAGAAGGCAAAAATATAGGTATAAAAATAGTCCCCAAAATGATAAAACATAAACAGGCATGGACGTCGGCGATTCGGTTCCTCTTGTGAGCGTCAGAGGAACGTAACGCGCTCAGCCGCAGACAGGAAGAGGACAGAGTCACATGCATCAGGAGGCGGCATGCGGCGACGCAGTCGGACGACAATCCTGAAAAAAGAGCAAATGACACATGTGAACGGCCTGAACCTGTAAGTGAAAGGCACGCAATTCCATCAGACATCTTCAGCCCATGACTGCTGCACTACGGCTCGATTTCCAGTCAGTCTTTCATGGACTTTTGAAGACTTACGTATATTAGCTAAAAATTCAAATCTGAATATCGACGTGCATTACGAGATGGGGGACAGCACCTTAGACGCACACTTGTTAGTCAAACATTATTTAACCCTTAAAACTCCATGCCTTTTTTCCCCAAATAATTTTTGATCCGCTTGTTTGTTTTTTATATCTTTTTTAATCTCAATCAAAATCCATTACGTTATTTTTTTGGGACAGCTTCAGTTGTCAGAGTATGAAGTAGAAATTATGTCAAATGAACGTGTCGGTATGGCACCATGAAGGCCAATCAAAACAGAAGATATTACTAACAGTGCTTTGTAGAAATACAAGTCTCAGCTTTCAGGAGTAAAAAATGGTATTTAAACAAACACACAGCAGGAACTATATACATATTTTACTCAAGTCGTTTTCTCTTTATTTACTGTAATATACAGTTGTAGTCAAAATTATTCAACCCCCACTTCAAATAAGGTTTAGTCGCAAAATATTTAAAATAGCTCAACATAACTAATATACAAGTGGTTTCTTCTAATTCAGCACAAAATGTCACTTTTGATGACCACTGTCGTCTCAAAATTATTCAACCCCTTATTAGAATTTCACAAGAAAGTATGCATTTTCAAAAAAGTGTGATCTCAAGCAATTGGTCAAAAAAACCTAGACAGACTACAAACGACCTGCAGCTAGGGCTGGACGATTATGGAAGAAATGATTATCACGATTATTTTGGCCAATATTGAAATCACGATTATTAAACAATTATTTTCTAGTTACACGATGCATTAATTTAGCATTTCTGTCTAAGGTATCTAGCACTAAAAATAAATACAGGCTACAAATATATACCTTACAGCTGTATCGAAATATATCCAAAATAAACTATGTATCCAGCTGTTCTGCAATTTCTCAATATTTAATAAAAATAAATATATACTTATTTATAGAAAAACATTGCAAAATAAACTTTGTTGAGCTTTAGTGCAAGGCTAGAACTCTCCAAATCTAACATTTTTGTTAATGACAACCAACAAATTGCCTGTGATAACCTCAGAATAACTTCTAGAAATTGTGCCAAGAAAAATGGCAAAAAACAATGATAATAATAATAATAATAATAATAATTGTTTCATCTCGATTATATGACTTTGGAGATTGTTTGACAAAAACTGAAATCACGATTAAATTTCGATTGATTGCACAGCCCTACCTGCAGCAAGACTTGGTGACATCAGGCACTAGCCCTTACAACCACTACACCCTCGAATTGAAGCCACAAGTGGTGGGGCTTCGTAATCTTCCCTAATCCCTAGGAAATGGGACACTACTTGCTGCATTTACGTTCAGGCACGTAAGCGACTGCGTAGTGATGTTTGCACATAGGTCTCACCATAACACACCCAGCAACAACAGAGTTAACAGTTGTGGTCGTTTTTCTTTTTTCATCATTCATCACGCTTCGGTTGATTAATAAACAAAACAACCACACAAGCAAGAAGTCGCCATGCCGACTGTTGTCTCTTGTTAACTGCCGAAAAGCCTTTGCAAACTTTTCATCAGTATTTTAGCCTAGCTAGCGTGGCTAGCCTGGCTAACGTTACGAACAACTGTGTAATCTGTACATTTGAGTTTTCTTCTCAGAGTCCTGTCGCTCTCCGGAGGTTGCTGTTGTTTGATTCTGTAATGACGCACAGTTCTCTAACCCTTTTCTCTGACCCTTCCTCAGCAGGTCAGCGTCTGGCGTCCCTCGATCTGAAGGGTTAGATTCACACCCCCTACCTCTCGTAATGTCCACTTCCCCTACGTGCAAAGAGGAATTGGGACAGCACTACCTACAAGGAAACGCACAAAATTTAGTGGTTGGCCTAAAAAATAGGGATAGTGGATGCACCCTTAACACTGAACTCCAAGACCACACCACTACTGACCCAAAGGCACAGGAAAAAGTTGGCTACAGTCGCCTACAAGACAATGACCCCAAGCAGACCTCAGTTTCCACCAAGGCTTGGCTTCAGAAGAAATCCTAGAAGATATCAGAGTGGCCATCACAAATTGGAGCGCCTTTGCAAATCTTTAGTGAACTGGAGGCCTTTGACCATGAAGAATGGGCCACGATTCACCAGGAACACTGCCACAAGCTGGTGTCTGGTTATGCTTTGTGTTTGCAGCTGGTCCTGAGAGCAAAAGGGTGCTCTCTTGTCCCTTGTCATGAAGGGGTTTAATAATTTTGAGACTACAGTGCTGAATAAGGACAAACCATATGTAAGACATGCATGTTAGGTTAATTGGTCACTCTAAATTGCCCCTAGGTATGAATGTGAGTGTGAATGGTTGTCTGTCTTTCTGTGTTGGCCCTGCAACAGACTGGCGACCTGTCCAGGGTGTACCCGCCTCTCGCCTAATAGCTGGGATGGGCTCCTGCAACCCCCGCGACCATGAACTGGATAAGCGGTACGGAAAATGAATGAATGAATGAATGCATATGTAATATTAGTTGCTGAGCTATTTAAAATATTCTTGTTGGTTTACTGCAAACAGTTGTCAATTTGTTGATTTTTCCCAATAAACCTTATTTGCAGGGGGGGTTGAATAATTTTGATTGCAACTGTGTGCTACTATTTACTTACTATGATCCCAAAACCAACCCAGCTGGTTTTTGGCACTATTGTGCATCGAAAACGTATATTTGGCTTTATTCCAGCCATAGATGACCATTGTTTTTGTTTTTTCAGACAGAAATGGAACTTTCCACTCAGTTGTTGATCTTTGGCTAGTCCTGATTGGACATTACCGTCAAAATTTAATCTCTCTGATTGGTGAAAAGTTTGACAGGAAGTGGTCTCAATAAAATTTTGGGATCAAGATAGAGATCTCAATCTTTTTCTTCCAAAAACATGGTAAATAATGGCGTGGCCATGGATCACTCATTGTGTTACTATTTAGAGGCTATGAATAAACACTACATTTTGCAGCTGGATAATAAAACGTCCTGGACTGAATATAAATGTCTGGATAACTTCCAGAGATCACTTAAAGAGTAATTTATTCACCACAATTCACCCCACAGACTTACACACTACCGTTCCTGAGAAACTCGATGATATAAGCGATGGCGTTTAATGGCGCCAGAGATCGCAGCAGAGTTTTAAGGGTTAATCCACAAGATCTAAACCATGCGGGGGAAGTCACAAGCTGCCTCTGCCTTCAGAAGAGCGGAAGGGCAATTTGAGAAATGGTATGAATACCAGTTTTATCCTGTTCTCACCTTCAAATGCCGACGTCTCGCTTAATAAGCGTAGCGTGTAGGCGGCGGCGGCGGCGGAGGCAGCCGGTCTGCGTAGGGGTCCCTCGCACGTGGAACTCCGTAAGCAGAGCGCTCGTAGGAGTAGCCGTTACTGGCGGGGGGCATCGGTGCGGTCGGCGCCCTCCTGATGGGGCTGCGATCTCGGACATAGTACGATGACGGAGGAGGAGGAGGCGGTGGGAGGGGTCGACGCTCATAGGGGTCGAGCGACGAGCTCATAAGACGCTCTCGGACGACGGCTGAGGGTGGAGGGGGAGGAGGCGGGACACCAGAACGCTGATCCTCGTAGGGGGAAATGCCATACGGACGGGCTCGGTACTTCTCATAGTAATCTACTACGCTGTATCGCTCCCTGTCGGTCTCGTAGGGACGGTCGGGATAAACAGCTCGTCTGGGGGGAGGCGGTGGCAGAGGGGGGGCGGGGTAACCTGGGGGCATCATGCGGCCCCTCATGTAGCTGGGTGGAGGCGGCTCAGGACGCTCTCCTGGATAGCGTGGAGGCCAGTAGCCGCCCCTGTCTGGGGGAGGAGGAGGAGGGTAGTCTTCCTGTTCATCATACTTGGGACGACTCTTGGAAATCTGGACGTGGATGCGTTTTTCTAGAAAAATGGACAAAGTTAAAATTAAACCAGACAATTTAAAAAGAGATCCAACACAAGGCAACGTTTCTATCTTTTTTCGTCTTTACACGGTTGTTCCTCACCTTGAAACTCAGAGTTATCCAGACCTTTAATGGCATCCATGGCCTCATCATAGTTGGGCATGTGCACAAAAGCAAAGTTCTTAACCACGGCGCACTCTGTGACGGTACCGTACTCTTCAAAGAGAGCGCGGAGCTCGTCGTCACATCCCTTCTCCACGTTAGCTACATGCAGCTTCACTGAGCCCTGGTTCTTCCCGTGGCTGGCCTCCACGTTGATCGGAGTGCCGTGAAGCTTGTGTAGGTGCAGATTCTTGATGGCTTTGGTGGCAGCCTTGCGGTCATCCATGTGGACGAACGCAAAGTTTTTGATGATGGCGCATTCCGTGACGGTACCATACTCCGTGAAGAGACCCTTGATTTCATCCTCGTTCGCCTCTCGGGGCAGATTTCCAACAAATATCTTCACCATTGTTTTGGATCTGATTTAAAAAATGATAAAGAGGAATAAAAGTGGGATTAAAAAAAAAACCAAACAGGACATTCCATTTTATGATTGTATCCTTAATACTTTGGCTGGGCATGAACAATTTTGTCAATTGTACAATAACAAAAGTTCAATTACCAGACTTGTCCTTTACAAGAACACTCAAACTGACTTGTACACAGAAAAATGTTCTTTTCCAGAACAAAACTGTCCACAATTCCTCCATGAAAGAAAGAATCTGCACACTGGCTCGGCTTTTCAACATAGTTGCATCTTATTTTTAATATAGAGTTATTACACCCTTACCCTTAAAGATTAATATTTTGTTTTTATTTATGTCTTAATTTGGTTTTTAAGGGTTTTTTTTTGGGGGGGGGGGGGGTTTATCCAATCAATAATATACATCTCAAATACTGTATGTACGTGATACAGCAAAACCTGTGACCCATCAAAATCTGTGACTGCAGGGGGCGATTGAGAGTTCATTTTCTGTATGACCGTGAAGTATCATACAACCCAGGTGACCATTTCTGACTGCCATCCCCTCCTAAACCAAATAAATTCATTACAAGACATTCATAACAAGTGACTTTTTGCATCAGCGTTTTGGGTTCCAATACAACTGTTTTTTAAAAAAAAATGGACATTTATTCTTTCAATTCTCTATGGCAAGATGTTTTCAAATGGTTACAACCAAGTTTTTTTTCCAGCTGAGAAAGTCAAAAAGACATTATTTTTTATCTTATCCTGGACTGTAAAAATGAAAAAAGATTTTTTTTTAAAAAAGCTATATTGTCTTTAGAACAGTATAGGCATGCTGTATACAATGAAATTACAAGGCTACAAGAGTGCTGTAATGAATAAAGAAAGAAATGGTAAGAATGACTTTAAAATAAGACATAAAATCTTCAATCAGTAGAAAATTGCACAACCGTGGAGTATACAGTCCTCAAAATGATTCATCCCCTCAAATTAAAGAAAATGCTTAATTCACAATAGACATTTAAAAAACAAGAAACTAAAGAAAGTAATAATGAAGAAAAAGTTGTAAAATTATAATTTAGTGAAATAAAATATTGCTTTTGAATTGTAGTTGAAAAGAATTAATTAAAAAAAACAAAACTGTCCCGGACAACGTAGAACACCTTGCTCATGAACAACGAACCAAAATACCCGTCAAAAGGTGCATAAGTCTGATTGGCTGTTACAGAAATCACTTAATTGCAGTGATTGTTTCATTGTTTGTTCATGCTTGTTTTCTTGTTTGATTTCTTGTTTTTATTATTTCTGTTAAACCACAATTCAAAATCAATGTTACGATTTTCATAAAATGTTTATGTATTACTTTATTCAATTTCAACTTATTTCACTGATTGCTCATTTTTTCCCCTTATTTAATGGGAGGGTATGAATAATTTTTAGGACAACTGTAAATATGTGCAGAAGTTGCAAGGAGAGGATTTCCATAATTCTTGGAAAATCATATGGACACAAATCCAAATGTATGGAAATGTCTCCCAAGTTTTGCATATTTCTCAATGAGTGTCTATGTTATGTAAAAGCCCTAAAAGAAAAACTGAATCCTAGTGCTGAGAAACTATTATTGTTTAACCTAATTATGTAGTTTTGGAGCTCAAAATCATCCTGTTTCCAGCTGGGGTTTTTTGGTTTGTTTAATGAATTTCTCCTTTGTTCAGTTATTTATGTTCCCTTTTTTTCCCCTCTCTTTCTCTCCCTCTTCTGCATCTTTGTCTCTCTTTCCTGAGTGGTCTTTGCACTTATTTGTATTAATGCCTTGTGGTTAGAATTAATCTTGCAATCTTAATTTGTTTTTATTACAGCCATCAGGAAGTATAATTTCACTGTACCTGCATAATGGCAAACAAAAACTTTAATCAAGGTGTGTTCAGGAACCCCTCCATCTCTCCACTGTATTCTGGACCCATCTAACCATATGTCACCCTCACAGGGCCAGTACAACCCGGGCCGCCATTTGAGATGAAATGCGGTGGATAAATCCGAAAAACACCTTTATACAGCAGTTTCGTTTATCATAATGCAAGTAGAATAAGGTAACACTTCCTTATGGCGGTCAGAAATGGCGACCTCGGATGTACTGTACTTCTCGGTCATACTTAATAGGGTCTCACTATCGCCCCCTGGTGTCACAGATTTAAACGTACCACAGGTTTTTATGTATGTCGGCACCGTCATTTAAGTCGATAACAAAACATACATTTAATAATGCAACTGTGCTGTATTTTCACGTAGATTGGGACCATAATACTTTTACAACCAGTAGAAATGGGAAAGTGGAAATACATTTCAAGCTTATGGGTCAAGCAAATATGCTATCAGCTAACATTTAGCTAATTCATTCGGCCGCACAAGGCGGAAACCGGGAAGACCCACGCTCACGCGAGTAGCGCGACGAACTGCAGATTGTTAAATGTAAATGGAAGAAAAACAACAACAGAAAGAATTGGGATATTAAAATGTACATTTTCTTACCTTATTACACCTCGGCCTTTCCACAGAAATCTAAACCTGTTCTCGAGCTTTCTCCGTCGACTACTCCTGATTAGCTGCGCCTGCGCAAACAGTCGGCACAGTGTCCTTTCTTCTTCTGCGCTTTGTTTCTGGAATAAATAATCACAGCGCTGCTTCTGGTTTAGGATGGAAACGTTTATTGTTAAGTTGTCCGCCCCCGCCCCCCCAAGTAATTTCAAGCAATATAAATCTATATTTTTCTCTTAATAAGTAATATACACATTTTAATCCCCCACCAATTATTACCCCATTAGACAGATTAATGGCTCTAAGTGTCATTGTTTTCACAAACTTTTCTATAAATTGTGTATGACTCATTTATTTTGGCTCTGTTCAAACTGTGCCAAACTATTGGCAACAATTCTGTGATTTAATGCAAATTAACATTCACTTTTGCTTTGGAAACAAAAAATCAATAGAACTCTAACAGATCTGTAGCCTACCTAATTTAAGATAATTTAATACAGATTTCCTTTACTGATCCCACAATTTGGCGTGTGCTACTCCCGTTCTTTCTTTCTTTCTTTCTTTCTTCCCTTCTTTCTTTCTTTCTTTCTTTCTTTCTTTCTTTCTTTCTTTCTTTCTTTCTTTCTTTTTCTTTTCTCTGTTTCTTCTCGAAGAAGAAGAAAAAAATAAGAATATTGTACAATATTTCACAGATGCGGGATCACAAAGTGCTTAACAAAACAGCACAAATAAAACTAGAATACAGGATAATACACTGCCTGGCCAAAAAAAGTCGCCACCAAAAAAAAAAGGTCATTCACTCTAATACTTTGTTGGACCGCCTTTAGCTTTGATTACGGCATGCATTCGCTGTGGCATTGTTTCGATAAGCTTCTGCAATGTCAAAAGATTTATTTCCATCCAGTGTTGCATTAATTTTTCACCAAGATCTTGCATTGATGATGGTAGAGTCTGACCGCTGCGCAAAGCCCTCTCTAGCACATCCCAAAGATTCTCAATGGGGTTGAGGTCTGGACTCTGTGGGGGCCGATCCATGTGTGAAAATGATGTGTCATGCTCCCTGAACCATCTTTCACAATTTGAGCCCGATGAATCCTGGCATTGTCATCTTGGAATATGCCTGTGCCATCAGGGAAGAAAAAGTCCATTGATGGAATAACCTGCTCATTCAGTATATTCAGGTATCAGTTGACCTCATTCTTTGAGCACATGCTGTTGCTGAACCTGGACCTGACCAACTGCAGCAACCCCACATCATAACACCGCCCCCACAGGCTTGTACAGTAGCACTAGGCATGATGGGTGCATCACTTCACCTGCCTCTCTTCTTACCCTGATTCGCCCATCACTCTGGAACAGGGTAAATCTGGACTCATCAGACCACATGACCTTCTTCCATTGCTCCACAGTCCAATCTTTATGCTCCCTAGCAGATTGAAGCCTTTTTTTTCCGGTTAGCCTCACTGATTAGTGGTTTTCTTACGGCTACACAGCTGTTCAGTTCCAATCCCTTGACTTTCCTTCGCATTGTGCGTGTGGAAATGCTCTTACTTTCAGTATTAAACATAGCCCTGAGTTCTACTGTTGTTTTACTTCGATTTGATCTCACCACACGTTTAAGTGATCACCGATCACTATCATTCAGGATCTTTTTCCGGCCACATTTCTTCCTTGAAGATGATGGGTCCCCACTATCCTTCCAGTTTTTAATAATGCAACGTTGGACAGTTCTGAACCCAATTTTAGTAGTTTCTGCATCTCTTTAGATGTTTTCTCTGCTTGATGCATGCCAATGATTTGACCCTTCTCAAATAGACTAACACCTTTTCCACGACCACGGATGTGTCTTTCCACATGGTTGTTTAGGAAATGAGAAGCAACTCATTGCATCAGTTGGGGTTAAATAACTTGTTGCCAGCTGAAAGATAATCGCCCATGCAGTAATTATCCAATAGGAGGCTCCTACCTATTTGCTTAGTTAAATCCAGGTGGCGACTTTTTGGGGGGGAAAGGCAGTGTACATAATAAAAAGAATTTAGACTAACATCATCAGCAAAAACATTACAATATAAAGATTAAAAAATGAATAATACCGTAAACAACAACACAAATAAAACAGTTAAAGGAAAAACTGATGGTTAGACTAAGCCAGTTTAAAAAGCCACGTCTTTTGGTGCTTTTTGAATACATGTATGCTTCTTGTAAAAGTGATTTGCTATTTGTGTATGGTCGGGTATGAAAATAAAGTTTTCTTTGGATGAAAAAAAACAATGTAATTTGTTCTATGTGAACAGGAAATAAAGAAAAGTTAAAACAGTTTCTCTTTCACAGACAGCTTCCCGCTGCAGTTGTAAATCCAGCAGCTGAAGTTGCATCAGTGGGGAATTTTCGATGCTGTCATGATGCGTTCAAGGATACACATCTCCCTCGGAGACAGCCAAAGAGTCGGTAGTCGTTTTATTTTCCGAGTCTTAAGAATATGCCACACTTCTGACATTAATCTGGATACAACAAAGCAGTAATAGACATTTAACAACTGCATGATGTTTTCTTTTGGGGGTCATTATCTATTAGTAGCTACGGTTTTGGTGGGTTGTTTTTTTTTTCTTTTAAATTTCATATATAATCTTAGTATGTGATGGCGGCTGTTTTAAGCCGTGTGTTGTGCCTGTTTTTTTTTTTCTTTCTATAATTTTTTAACAACAAACACACACGCATAAATAAGACAGAACACAAAAACAACCAGGAACTGAAAACAAAATCCAAACAGAAAGATTAACCTGAAACTGATCATCAGTTTCAGGTAAATTAGCGGCAAGTACATTGGAAATCAGTGAGATAATGGGAGCTAGAAAAAATGATTAAAAAAAAAATAAAGATCTATAAGACAGTTTTTCATATTCATACTCATTATAGCGGATATGTTTTAATATAAGAAAAATTGTTTCTATATTCTTTCAAAGGTATTGGTGTTGGAGTGCAAAAGGTGTATGTTTAAAGTTTTCTTTGAAGGATTATCTGGAACAAAGTTTCCCCTCCTGACAACTGAATATTCAACAAGTAGAGAGTTGAAACCACCATAACAATAAGTTTGTTTTTTATTTGCACTTGAATGCAGCAGTTGTGAGTCGGACATGTGAGATCGTGACGTCACCATTCAGAAGGAAAACAGCTTGAAGAGCTTGCAGGAGTCTTCCTCTTTTCACTGCCAGCAGCACCGTTACTTCTCACAGTTTCGCTGGGGAAAAGATCTCAGGTAAGACACAAACTTGTTGGTATTTTAACTTTTTATGAATGTAAAAGGTTACAGTATCCTGGAAGTTTATTTTCAGTATTTCTTCTTACGTTTCTGTCAGTTTCGTATTTCTTCATGATGAGCGTTTCACAGACAGTCGAGACAGAGGAGGATCTCCTCACTTGTGTCCACGTAAAACTTTACCACCCACAGCAGACCCACAGAGGCCTTTATGGGTTACTGCCTCTGGGGGTCAGATGTAGACACTCCGCCGATGACCCCCTCAGGCTGGGCCGGGACGCCCAGGCCTGCTCTTACGGACTGGTGGACCCCCGGGTGTCCCGCAAACAGCTGTCCCTCCACGCCTATCGCTCCCCCCGGAGCCCGGACCTGCTGTTCAGCATCCAGAACCTGAGCCAGAGGGGGCGGCTGTCGGTGAACGGCGCGGCGCTGGAGTATCTGGAGAGGGTGGACCTCCCGGACAAGGCTCTGCTCCGGTTCGGGGAGTACGAGATGTTGATCGTCCGCGAGTCCGGAGACGCCAAGGCGAGCTTTGAGGTGGAGTTCGAGGTGCTGGCGGTGCCTCCATCCAGGGAGACGTGCACATGTGCCGCTGTACCCACCATGGACACAGGCCTGATTAACAGCTTCGCCGCCGAGCTCAGGGTGGCTGGTCCTCAGGAGACCGATGAGACCCTGAACTATTCATGATGAGACCCTGAACTATTCATGATGAACCTTCACTGAAATGCATTTATTTTAGTTAAAGCAGAATATTAATGTGAAGCGGGGTCACTTCCACCCCGTCCATCCTGTTTGGGACAAAGTTTTACCAGAAAACTGTAAATATGCCTTAAATCTCTTTGTACATTTTCCATTCGAGGTAATAAAACTTTTCAGCTGTAAGTAAGAATGAGAGGAAACCTAACTCCGAGTCGTTTACCTCAAATACAAAGCAGCGACGTCGGTGGAGAAACAGGTTTGACTAGATATGGCTGATAAAGGACAAACAAACAGCAGCCACGTGCAGAGGGGCTCCAGCACCTGCCCCTTTACCCCTTGATGCCCAAAGTGCCCTTTTGTCTCCTTCATTTTTATTTTATTTTATTTCTTTTTTGCGTCTCTTGTTGAGTTAAAGTTTGTTGGTGATGCCAAAAACAATAAATGAAAAGAAATGATAATTTAGATTGTTTATTGTTGTTTATTGTCTTGTTTATTCAAAGTTGTCTCTTTCATGCATGTATCAGTAATGCTGGAGTAAAAGTGTCTGTGTCACATTTTGTGACAATAAAAGATTTGTATCATTTTACCGTCAAGTGACTTTTAATGGGGCTTTTTCTGTTTAGAGGCAAAGAGGTCTATATTAAGTTAAAACTTAGCAGTACATGTATATATTCGCATACTTCTGGACTATTACAGTATAAGTACAATAATATAAAGAATTTGAATTAAGATGTTTTCAACTTCTTATTTAAACATAACATTTACACACAAATTAAATATAATTGTTCCTTACTGCCATTTGAAAAGTGGATAATAAAACTATCAAACTAAAGAAAAGTACAAATCACTTACATTTAAATTTGTGATTTTTATATTTGTATGAGTAAACTCAGAATACCAAGAGCAGCCTAATACTTATAAAGCTCCTCTTAGCAAAGTAAATCTGTTCAACACAATAAAGCAGCCAGATCATCATTCTGCTGCTACCATGCTGGACAGGACAAGTAAAATAAATAAACTGATAAATAAATAATAAATAAATAATTATAATGATAATAAAGGTGCCCAACATTTTTCCATTTTTTCCTATGATGTTGTTAAAACTGGAAAGCAGGACTACAGCAGGAGAAACCAGGTTAACAATCCGGTCATTAATGGTAATCTAATTAAACTAATATATTATCTTCCCATGTCCTAAATTACACAGCTTGGATTCTGTTTTTTTGAATACAGGCTTTACCTCCACCCTCCTTTATACCTGTCCCCCATTAAGTTCTCCTTTTAGTTACAGATGATCAACTAGTTCTGTGTAGTTTAAACAGTCTTGACTGCAGCGTCACTCAGCAGGAGTCTCCTACAAACAATAATGTCAGATCACTAATTTATTTCAATGACAGCTTTCACCTAAACACTTGTATAAGTGGCCACGATCTCCCCCGTTTTTTAGGGTCTGCTCAGCTGCTCAGAACCACCGCAGCTTCCTCACAAACCACCTCCACAACGTCTCCATCAGGTAAAACATGGACTACTTTTGCTTTGCACGGCCTCCTAACAAAAATGGGAGGTTTGGACAAAGATGTGGATGTTGTTGTTCCATGTTACATTCTTTATGAATATAAGTTGCTGCAATTCAACCGGTCACATTACAGTATAAGGTCAGATTCTGTGCTCATGTGCCGCTGTGTAACACTGAGCACCTGCCCCCGTCAGAGGTCTCTGCACGGGCCTGACAAACAGAAAAATGCATTCAATTCCTAGAAAGCGGTTTACAGGTGCTTCTTCATTAGATAAAGTCTCGCTTTTACAAGCATAAAAAGCTATCAAAGTCAAGTAGGAATAGAGTTGTTGGACAGTTAGTGGTCGCCGGATTGTACAAGAGTCCAGTCCATAAATTGTCACGTGTTGACATTTTAAAAACAAAAGGTGCATCATTATCTCACTGGAATGAATCCACCTACGTGAAATGTAGTATGAAACCCTGATGTAACCATAGCAACAATCAGTTAAGACACCAACCCAAGTATTTTTGAAGACAAAAGCCGTAAATGTTTTGAATGAATCACTGTCATGCAGGAAAGTTCTTTATCTCCGATAATAAAAACATTATAGATGAGAAATAAAAACTACTATGTGGCTTCTAGTAAGTCCGGTGGGAAGGGAGGGAGGAAACGTGATCTGAACTGAAGCAACTTCATGTTGTCAGCAAAGCTGCAGAAAAAAAAGGGAAGAGAAAATGAGTCATTCCACAGAAATGGCACATTTTGAGTCCCTCTCACCTCTTAAGGTGTAATTCATCCACTGGGTCACCAAACTTTATATTTAAACAACTTTACATGCACATTCAAATGTACCATTTCACACAATATGAAAGACTGAATTAAATTCTCTGTTTTATAAAAAAAAATTTATTTCATTTGACACCCCCCGTTTTGTCATGTCCCTCATGACCATGATGAAAGTTTACTTGAAAAATACCAAATAAAACTATTTTAAAAGTCAGTACATTTTTTATATCAATCTAAACACCTATTTGTGCTCTTTTGCTGGTAATGTTTTTTTCATCCAAAATTAAATATTAATTTGAAATCACATTTCCACCATCGCTGAGCAACCCCTCAACCCGTTACACAAAAGATCTCACCCCCAAAAAACTGGTATGATCCACAACTACATATACATCAGGAAATGACAACATTGATGTCTTTTGGACAACTGGACCACAGAAATAAACAAGTTGTTCCCATATTTTCCTGTAATTTGGTCATTTTGTTGTGATATCGCGGTCGTCAAACTAAATGACTGAACACAGTAACATGAAAAAAAGATAGAGAACTACTACTCACGAAAACTTTTTATTTTAAGGATATATGCAAATTCTGAATTTCATGCATGCCGTGTGCGCTTTCTTGTATTCTTGACACTGAAAAGCGAGCATTTTGTGCAAAAATCTCAACCCTGTCACACTCAACCCCATTATGTGTTTGATTGTAACGGGGTTGCGAGCGTGTGATGGGGCTGACTTTATAATTTGGTTAAGTTATCCAATATTTTAGATTTATTATGATTATATTCAACCAACATTTTAATATTGCAAGCATGCTGAATGCGATTTATGTTCCATGTAAAGCTGTGAGTAACATGGCAATTTAAAAAATGTGTGAGTGGAGGGGGGGGGTCTTTAGAAAACAAGTTTTATAGAAAACAGGAGGAGAAATTCCATTATTAAAGAAGTCTCATGTAATGTATGGTGTTAAAAGAAACTGATGGCATTTCAAAATATCTAAAAATTTTAAATGACTAAATAAAAAATGTCATTACAAAATAAAATATAATGAAAAGGTACTATAACGAAAAAAAACTCATTAAATAAATGAATACATTTTTTAAAAATGTCATTCAGTGCCATTATGAAAAAAAAAATTCATGGAATAATTTAGTAAATTTAGCATTATGAAATAAAATGCCATTACGAAAAAAACGTATATTTTGAAATAACTTTTTAAAAGAAACTTTATGAAATGGGGAAAAATATGAAATAAACAACCAATGCAATGAAGATGTTTCAGAAAAAAAAACATGGAATAAAGACAAATTTTAAGCGTAAATATCGAAATCATTGTTATAATAAAATAGTGATGCATAATCATGCGTAAAGTCCTTTAAAATGAATTGTCTATTGAAAAAAAGGTCTTTTTTTTCACTATTTTTGTTAAATTCCTGGGTATATCTTATTTTATTCAAGTATCCATTGGATGTTAAATGAACTTCCATATCTAACTACAAAAAACAATAATAAACTTGAACAAAGAGCAGCAATGATTCACCCGAGATGCGAAATTCAATGTGTTTATTAACAAATCATTAAGAAAAACAGAATAAAAAACTCAAAGACAAAACTACAAATTTAAAAGGGGAAATCAAATCTTTCATGCATCAGGATGCAAAGACAGAAAATAATGTAAACAAACCGTTTAACACAGCTGCGACTCCACAAGAGTCCGTTCAGTTTAAAGAATAAGGATGAAAATATGCAGGTTTCCTGAAGGTTTGGACTCCGACTTCCAGCTCATCCATCAGAACTTCACGTCCTGTTAAAACAGACGTTTTTTAGTCATGGTTCACAAAACTGGCAGAATCCAGATGCAACGTTTCTAAAATGGAGGAGTCACCTTTAACCGAAGCCGACTGGTCACATCTCCCCAGCTCATTCTTTCCTCTGAATTCACTCAAACTGAGAAGCAAGACGGCGCCTCAACGACCCAGCTGCTAAAAAACACAACATTTCTCCATTTAATGCTCATTTACCAAAAATGTGCAGACAAATTCTAACCCAATATTTACAGATAAAACATTAAGAATTAAACCGTTTCCTTAGCTTCTAGATTCAAACAGAACTACAACAATATCTACTGTGAGGTAAACATCATCTACCTTGCTCCTTCGGGACGTTGGACATCTTCTGAGGAAGACTTACCATGAGCTGACGTCTCCTGTATTTAGTCTAAAAACCTACAAAGAGCACAAACACTAAGAAAACTGAAAGCCATTACTGCCACATTCATACACGTCAGTTGTATATGCTGAAATGTGAAGGCATGACTGATGTGAAACGGGAACGTGGTGAAATGAAGGATGCAAACTGGCTGAGAAAGCTACTTTAATACGTCAGCATGAGGTTGGTGATGGAAGATGACAGCTGGGGGAAGATACGGCTGGTTATTTGTGCAGAGACGCGCTCCAGATGAGCCACTGCCAGCTTCTGATGCTCACTTTTCTATCTCAAAGCCAATCGTGATGACACGGAGGAGGCCGGGTTTGACACTCAGATGCCGTGGATCCACAACAATGAGAGGAAACTGTCTTGCAGATTTGGTCCTGGTACATTATTTGTTTTATTCGTTTAAATTTGAAAGTGTTTTCCGCATTTTAATATATTATCCAACGGTTGCAAACACTTCCATACAGCCTGTTTGTAGTCACCGAGGCAACAGTCTAATAAGCGATTACAAGTGTTTTTAAGCATTTCTGCAGCTGAAGCCGCAAGTCTACTTTGTTTTTAGTTACAAGATGCTTCCTTCACCAAATAAGATCTGCTTAGCTACGACACCATGTGGTCTCCATCTATTGCCGCTACCGCCCGTTATCGTCTGCTTCCCTGGCAAACAATCTGGAACAAGACGAAATGCAAAAGCGTGCACATTCAACTTGCAGAGCTGAGTTTGATGGCTCTAGAGTGGAGGCATCGCATTAAAAAGTTATATTTATTAGTTTTATTTACATAGTTATGGTCACCTCAAACCACTTGTCAGTCCATTCTGCCATTAAATTACGGATATTAGAGGCTGTTAAAAGTGTTTTCTTTTTTAAACATTGCTTGCAGACATCAGATTTTCTGCCATGATGCGATTGTGATTCAAATTGGGATCCAGATATCGATATAAGATGATATGTCTGATTTAAAACTGTAGCTTACATTAATATCTATGAAAGAGAATAAGGACCACTGAAGGAAAAATATAGAATTCAGAGAAAAAAAAGTCAGAAGTCTTTTTGTTTTGTTTTGTTGGGGGAAAAAATCTCCTGAAAAGTTAAAAAAAAAAAAAAAAATCTTCAGAAAAAAATGTCAATTCTGAGAACAAAGTCAGAACTCTGAATCTTTTTTCAGAAAAGAAAATATCTGGGAATATGTTCTGGAAAAAAAAACGTCAGAATTCTGACTTTTTCAGAAATTTAAAAACAAAATTGCCAAAATTAGAAAAACAAATTTTCAGAAATTTGAAAAAATAAATCTGATTTTTTTTTATGTTCTAGAAAAGTCAGAAGTCCAACTTTTTTTCAGAAACTGATATAAAAATTCTCCCTAAAACATTTTTTTCTTTTACTTCTTTGGAAAAGGTGTCAGAAATCTGAGAACAAGGTCCAAATTTTTTCAGGAAAAAGAAAAAAAAAAAATCAAAAAATTTTTTTTTTATATTTTGGGAAAAACTATCAGAATTCTAACTTTTTTCTCAGAGTTCTGACCTTTTTTCAGAAAAAAAACACTACAAACAACTTTTTCAAAAAATTTCTTTGGGATAAAAAAAAGTCAGAATTCTGAGTTTGATCTTAGAATTCAATTCTTGTTTACCTCCGTGGCACTAATATTCTTTGGTAAATAACAAATAGCAATTTAAAATATCATAAAATAAACTACGACTGCTGCATGTTTCTGGCAACTCGGGTATTTACAAGGTGAAAATATTAGAACATCTATTCTTGAACTTAAAAACAGACATGAAATAGTTAATTGATGACGCGACTCTCTCTGCGACCGTCCAGGGCAGGACCACTGACATGTCAACATGAAGTCGTGCTGACAATGCTGAGCAGACAGTGCCGTTGTGTGGATCTGTGAACCCTGTCCATGCACCAGTTTGGCATTTTCTCAATAAATCAAAGCAAAAAATGCTTAAAGTTTTGTATATTACAAGTTATTTCTTAGTTGCAAAAAGCTCAAAATTATCTTCATTTGGTGGGACGGGTGAGAAAAAATGGCTCATATATCTAAGAAGTTTCCAGACCCCCTGGAGTAAATTCTCGTTAAAGACATTTCAGATAAAATTAATAAGGTCTTAAAATGTTTGTTGGATTAATGTTTGACACTTTTCAATTTGCATTAATGTTGTCGGTTGCCAATCACTAAATTGAGGTATTGCAAAGATCTTGGCTAAAACAATAAAAGAGGGATTTGATTTTTTACATTCCCTATCGAGAAATGAAGTTGAATATTTTAAACGGGGAAAAATTTCCGCACGTCTTCTTCCACGTTTTCATAAATTAAAACGTTGCAAACTGGGACGACTGCTGCTTTTCCAGCCAATGAGCAGCATCACTGAGAGTTTTCAAAGTGATGTAATCAATCACGGTTTTGACGATAATTAGAATTTGAAACAATATTACTCATCATTGTGAATTATATCACAGTTAATCGTTTTACCGGTGATCATTACATCCCTAGTGCGCAAGAAGATTATGGTCACTGAGGAAAAAAAGATAGAAATCTGAGGGGAAAAAAGGACAAAATTTAATCTCAGAATTCTGACTTTTTTCAAAAAATATATATATTTTTTTTTTATAAAAAGAAATTTATTATTATTTATTATTATTGTTTGATCCAAAAATTGAAATCACGATCAATTTTCGATTAATTGCACAGCCCTGTCCCTTACAAAGAATAATTTCACAGTTAAGATGCCGTTTCTGGTTTCATGTGTTTATTAAAAAGCAACTGGGAAAGTAAATAAAAGCATACAGGGTGGGGCTATAAAGTCTACTTTCGCAAGAAAAATAACACAAATTGCCAAAACAATAAAAATCACACTGTAGATTTTGATGTAATGCCAACATATCGCAAAATTTTGATTGTTGAACAAACTCCCATAGCAAGTTTTGTATTGTTGGACTTCTAAAGAGACTTTTCTGTAAGTGATGAGCATTTTATAAATCTAAAAGAAGGAAAATAAAAAAACTTTTTGCTTACAAACGCTGCACATTTTGATTTTATTGCATTCCCTTGTTATGACAAAAATCTCTCAGCTTCCCAGAGGTCATTTAGAAAGGAAAAACACCAAAGAGTATAGTTTAAGTTGCTCTTTCCCGCAAACTGCGTCACACTTGAATAGTAAAGACCTATCCTGAACAACATTTTTAAGATTTCGTTCAACAGTAAAACAAAAAGAGGAACAGAAAAAGGCATTAACAACTCAGAAGAATCGTAGACATGCAATCTTATAATCTTAAATATATCCGCAATATCTTCCAGTTAGTCTCAGGTGAACGCAACGCAATCCGCCGTAGACGTAGGAGAAGGGTGTATAGCGCCACGTGCATCAGCCGACGACGCTCTTGTCATATGCTAAACCTGGAAAGAGAGCACACCACACATGTCAAGGAGTGCGTTATACTCAGGATTCGCGCAACGTTTAAAGGTCCTATGGCTGAAGTAGATCGGCAGGAATTTAGAGCACTGGTTTAAGACATGAAAGCATCTAAAATTATGCATCTTTTAAAATGATTAATGAGGTTATGAGGTAATCACCTTCTGTTCTCACCTTGGGTTACGCTACTTCCGTCTAATAGCCTGCAAAGCGGGGTGCCGGTGGCGGCGGCGGGAGCGCTACCCTCTCCGAGTAGGCATCCCTGGGACGAGGAACCGAATACATTGGAGGTCTGGACATCGGTGAGAGCCGAGACCGCTCGAAGGAGTACCCGTTACCAGCTGTCGAAACAGGCGGAGGGGGGATTCTTCTGATAGGGCTCCGATCCCTGGCCGCATAAGACGGAGGAGCCGGGAGCGGGTGCCGCTCGTACGGGTCACGTGCCGCCACGCTGAGACGCTCTCTAACCAGCGCCGAGGAAGAAGGCGGGGGTGGAGGAGGCGGGATGGCGCGCCTGTCATCGTAGCTTGCAGAGCTGTAAGGGCGGGCTCGGTATTTCTCGTAGTAATCAACCATCCCGTAGGCATCTCTCTCGCCGTAGGCGCGCTCGGGGTAAGGCATTCGTCTTTGGGGGATGGGTGGGGGGATGGGAGGAGGCGGTGGAGGGATAGGATAAGCAGATGGGCGAGGTCTATACGGAGGCTCGGGCCTCTCCCCTGGAAAGCGAGGAGGGTAATAGCCACCTCCAATTGGGGGAGGTGGATAGTCCTCCTCAAAAGGCCCCTTCGGTCTGCTTTTTGATACTTGAACGTGAATGCGCTTTCCTGGGAGAAAGGAAAAACAGTGGCTCTCAAATCTTAACTGGTGTAGAACCCCCCACCCCCCCACAGCAAACCCAGTCCACATTAAAGACTTACTTACCCTGAAACTCTGAATTATCCAAACCCTGCAGAGCATCCATGGCCTCATCAGAGTTACACATGTGCACGAAAGCAAAGTTCTTGACGATCGAGCACTCTGTAACTGTGCCGTACTCTTCAAAGAGCTCACGCAGCTCACTGTCAAAGCCTTTTTCAACGTTGGCAACGTGAAGCTTCACAGGACCCTGGTTCTTTCCTCTGCTAGGCTCCACATTGATAGGCCGGCCATTCAGCTTGTGCAAATGGAGCTCACGGATGGCTTTTGTGGCAGACTTACGATCTTCCATGTGGACAAATGCGTAGTTTTTGTACTTGGCGCATTCTGTCACTGTGCCGTACTTGGTGAAAAGAGCTTCGACTTCATCTTTCTCCGTCTCCGGAGAAAGGTTTCCGATGAAAATCTTCACCATCCTGCAGCGTGCTTGTCTAAAAGGAGGAAACATAGGTTAAAGACAGAGCAGGTAACCAGAGTGGCACTGGCATGTTACCAGATAATCTAGTCAAAAGCGAGCAACTACGGCTGGGAGATATGGCATAAAATCAACATCACAATATATTGAGCAATTCACCTCGGTCATCAATGAACAATAACTCATGATGAGTCTCATGCACAGCTCACCGATAAACAGCCAAAAAATGACTTTTCATTTAATGAAACACCAAATATACTGACATGGGCAAAATTACGTTGGACATTGCTGTAAATTTCAGTGTGTGTAAATTTTTGGTTTATCGCCCAGCCCTATCAAGCACTATATTAGTTTAGTCATATCTGTTTCTCAGTGAGTGTACTTAAGAACAACACGTCAACTCGGTGAATCTAAATTTTCACATTGGAGCTCAAAGTAAAAAGATGCTCAAAGAGTAGCTCAGTAACTGTGCTACTGAGCGCTGACGAAGCTAGAGGGCAATTTCATCTGGAAATAATTTAAACAGAAGGCTAGCAAAAGCTGCTCCTTGGTTTTAAAGTAAGCTACAGCATGAAATTGTATAGAAATGTAGTTTGAGACTAGTTTTGTGTTGGAAAATAGAGGAATGAAGAGAAATGCAAGATATGTTTTGTCAATGTCAATCTCAGCTTTATTTATATAGCACATTTTTAAAGGCCAGTGGTCAACCAAAGTGCTTTACAGAATAAAAGGCAACAATGGATAAATAAATGCAACACAATTAAAACAGTAGAAATAAACCAATAAAAGTAAATTAAAAGTATAAAAATAAAAACAGTGTCTCTACTCAGCTGAAGGCCAGGGTGAACAAGTGGATCTTAAGGCGTGATTTAAAAATGGGAAGGCTTTAATTTGTTGTTGTTGTTATTTTATTTATTTATTTTCTTCTTTGAGTTTGAGTTCCTAGTTTGGGTTCAATTTATTTGGAAGGTTTATTATGTGAATGTAAGATGCATTATAACACTATGCATTATTTATAGTAAAAATAAAAAGAAATTAAAAAAAAAAAAAAACTTCCGTATAAGAGATTTTCTGATCATAATTTCCGAGTGTAAACAGCACCGAAGTGTTGTAATTGGATTTTACTGTCTCATGGCAGTCTTGTTCATTAAACACGCACACTGAAATTTAAAAAAAAAAAATTTTAAAAAATGGGAAGGCTGTTGGAAGACCGCACAGAGAGAGGTAATGCGTTCCACAGCCACAACTGCAAAGGCTGGATCTCCTCTGGTTTTCATGTGGGATCCAGGGACGTCCAGGACCAACTGGTCAGCTGACCTCAGGGCTCTTGGGGGGCTGATGCACCTTCACAAGGTCAGCTAAATATTCTGGGGCCAGTCCATTCAAAGACGTACAAACAAATAAAAGAATCTTAAAATCAATCCTGAACCTAACTGGAAGCCAGTGAAGGGAGGAAAGCACCGGTGTTTCTTTGCTCCAGTTAGGAGACGAGCCGCTGCATTCTGGACCAGATTCAGACGGTTCAGATCTGCTGGCGAATACCGACGTACAGGGAGTTACAATAGTCCAAATGTGAGGTAACAAATGCATGGACAACTTTCCAAATCAGCCCTTTTAAGATAGGGTTTCACTTTGGCCAAGAGCCGAAGCTGAAAGAAGCTGGCCTTGACCACGGAGCTGACCTGTTTATCTAATTTAAACGCCCCATCAACAATCACACCCAGATTCCTCGCCTGAGACCGGATGTAGGGCCCTAGAGGGCCAAGGGAGCTGGCGAGGACCTGGACTTTATCAGGGCGACCAAAAAGAACAATTTCAGTTTTGTTTTCATTTAACCTTAAAAAATGTAAGTGGCTCATATGTAAAGAGGGAGGACAGAGATCAGGCTGCACTCCAAAAGGACCACCTAATACATACTGTCCATTTAGCATGAAATGCTATTTTGTGCATGTTTCCACAGGCAGAAACTGGGAAAGGTGCTAGGATATCCGATCTGAGCCATTCTACTTATTTGACACCCTACAGCTCATTACATACGAGTGAGAACTTTGTTCTGGCAATCGAGGCAGCAAGAACAAGAACAAAGTTTGTTTTTGTCAAGTTAATGCATATGGAATGTATATGGAAATGTCGAACATACTATTTCATTGTATGCTGATGATATTATGCTTTATTTAACTAAACCGGAGATAACTTTTCCTGCATTGGTTGACTTACTTGAGGCTTATGGGTCTATTTCAGGGTACAAGGTAAATAATTCAAAGAGTATCATTATGCCTCTGAATACGTCTGTAAAAACTATGACCAAATTGAATATACCGTTCTTATGGAATGACTCTTCCTTACCATATCTTGGTTTAAAAATATCCAACAAATTAGATCAGATGTTTATGTTAAATTATGACCCACTGATGAAAAAAGTAGGACAAGAGTTAGACAGATGGAAAACGTTACCCATCTCATTAATAGGAAGAGTAAATTGTATTAAAATGAGTGTACTCCTAGGTTTCTATATTTATTTAGAATGCTTCCCTGTAATGTCCCTAAACCTTTTTTTAAGCGGTTGAATAGTTTGATTACCAAATTTCTTTGGCGGGGCAAACCAGCAAGAATAAAATTTAAAGTCCTTTGTCTGAATCCAAGTGAGGGAGGTCTAGGTCTCCCTGATTTTCACTGTATTACTTGCAGCACAATCATTGGTCATAAGGACCTGGCAAAACACTAGACAAATCCCTCCTTCATGGTTACAACTAGAACAACATCAGTTAGCAGACATTGCTCTTTCTTCTCTTCCATATATCCCCTGGATACATACTTTTAAAAAAACTTTGAACAATCCTTTGGCTTTACAAGGGTGTAAAATTTGGGCCGAGGTTAGGAAAAAGACAAAGAATCTTTTAGCTATATACTCAGCTACCCCCTTTTTTTAATAACCCAGCGCTGCCTGAGATATTGAAAGATGAATTATGCTTGCTTTGGTACAGTAAAGGAATCCAGACATTTGGTGATATGTTTGATAATGGGTCATTATTACCTTTTGAACAGTTAAAATTAAAATTCCATCTGGATTCCAAACATTTCTTTAAACATCTACAGGTTAGAGATTACATCAGAGTTCAGCAAGGAGGTAAATTATTGCCCCTACACCCCCTGGAATTGGATGCCTTTATTGTGGGTAAAGATGGAAGGAAGTTTGTATCAATTATGTATAAAATGCTACTGAAGTCTTCTATATGTGGCCCAGTGGCGGCCAAGTACAAATGGGAGCAAGACCTAGGGGTTGAGTTTAAAGATGAACAATGGGAAGCAATCTGTCGAAAGAGTCAGGTATTCTCATTTAATAGTCGTCACAGATTGCAGCAATTTAACTTGATTCATAGAGTATACTATACACCGCAACGTCTAAATAAGATAAACCCAGATCTTTCCGCTTTGTGTCCGCGATGCAAAACAGAGACGGGGTCTCTCATACACATGTTTTGGTCCTGCTCCCATTTGGTTGAATACTGGAAAAATGTGAATGACATTATTGGAAAAGTAACTGGGTTTGATTTGGTTTTGAATCCAAGATTTGTATTACTTGGGGATGAATCTGTACTACTCTTGCCCTCTGAATATAATATTCGATTTGTTAAAATGGCTTTGATAGCGGCTATTAAGTGTATTGCACTGCAATGGAAAAGCCCTGCATCTCCTTGCTTTAACATGTGGCTGAATGAACTTTTATCTTATATTCCACCAGAAAAAATTATATTTAATTTGAAGAAAAACCCCAAAGCATTTGAGAAGATATGGGGCAGTTTTCTGAGGTTCTGTGATAGGAAAAGTGGAAAATGAAATTTGATTTGTTAAGTTCTCTCTTTTTTTTTTTTTTATTTATATATTTTTTATATATTTTTTTTCATTTCTTTTTTTTTGTGTTTTTTTTTGTTTGTTTGTTTTTTTTCTTTTGTTTTTGTCTTTTTTTTGTTGTTGTTTTTTTGTATATATACCCTTCCTGATGACATGTGAGGGTATGAGGGAGGGGGGGTGGGGGTCAATTTAATCTTTTGTCAATGTTTATCATATTTTCAACATGGTGATGTTGACTTGTTGGAAATGAAATAAATAAAGAGGGTAAAAAAAAAAAAAAGTTAATGCATGCTCCACAAGAAGCTCTGCGACTGGATAACTGGTCACAGACTGGATGGGGTGGAGTCACATGACTACAGGCGGTACATGTAGCACAGCCGACTTATAAACAGCCAAAACACACTTTTCATTTTATTAAAACACCTTAATTCTGCCCTTACTGGAACTCGATGTGACTTCTAGTTTGGCAGATATCCAACAGGCTCCTCAATAAACACATAGAAGGCCGTAGATATGTTTCTGACGTTTAATGAGAAGCTCTGTGTAACTAAAATGCAAACATACAAATGTACATTAACTTAAATAACTCAGATTCTTATTTACATATGAACAACTATTACTTTGTGTCCATGAAAAACACAGTGATGAGTGTATTATTTAATTGCACACGCATGACTATCGATTAGCATGAATGCTAACTAAACATTGAAAAAACCCAAAGACACTGATGCTAACTGCGCTAGCCTAACGTTTTCAAAATGTTTAACACAAGCATCTCTGCATTAACCCCTCCCACCTCAAATATCCAACCAATCACACAATACTTCTTGGGGCTCCATTAGAAGAAAGTTCTGCTTGGCCAAGGGGTCGAGAACAAGTTGCAAGACATCCTCAATCATGTCCGTGAGGACAAAATGCCGCCATTTTGTTCTTGTGGCCCCGAGAACAATAAAAAGTTCTCCTTTCTTGTGAAGTATGTTTAGGTCATAATCATCCAATCTCTAAAGTGTGGAGTTTGACACGTCGCAATCCATCAATTGGCCAACAATTGTCACTTCCCTACGACTCTCCAAAGCGAGAACAAAGCGGGAACAGCACCATGTTTGAATGTGGAGCCAAAGTCACGCCCATCTATTTCCTCCCTAAGGGACCTTAGAAATGAAAAAGCTATGAATATGAGTCAATGAGGAGAAAATAATTATCTTCTGTCCAGTCGTTCTCTGCCCTGGAATCCAGATATGTTAGTTTTGGATTAGAATGAAAATTTTTCATGCAACCCCCCCCCCCCCCCCCCAAAAAAAAAACAGCAAAGATTTTAGATTATTTCAGGTTTTGCTTGAACCCCCTTTGTGGACTACAGCTCTCATCACGAGCAATATGCGTCACTAGCTGTCTAAGGTACACTTGCATGGCAGGAAAAGAGCATCGACAGAGATGAAATTTATAAGTCATTATAAGTCAGGACATGTCGAGTTTTTCAATCACGCCGATGGAATGATGGTCGGTCTCGTTCGCACCAGTCACAGAGAGCAATATCATCGCTCGCGGTGAGAGCTGTAGCCCACAAACTGGCTTCAAGTAAAACCTGAAATTATCAAAGTTCTTTGCACCGTTTTTTTTTTTCCTTTGAACATTTTTTTATTATTTAAATCCACAACCATCATGGAGTTAAGGACAGAGAACGACTGGGACCAGAAGTTATTTACTTTCTCCCAACTGACTACCATTCATATTTCCGTTTTCAAGGTCCCATGGGAATAACAGGAAGGGGCGTGGCTTTGGCCCCCCATATGCCCTGCACTCTGTAGTTGTGTGAAGCAATGAGCCAGGGAGAAAGATCACAAACTGCTGGACATCACCCATTCTACTTCTTTGTTTCAGTTTCACTTACTTTGTTACAATTTAAGGACAGACATCGGGCTGTATCGTTGTCCGGCTGACCCATGCCTACCAAATAAGGGTACGAAACGCATCACAGATCAACATTTACAAACCAACACTTCCTGTTGAAACGGGGCTACTTCTATTTGATTGACTTTTTAAAAAAAAACATCTAGCAGATATGTCAAATTGGTGATCCAGATTATTATTATTAATATTATTATTATTATTGTAAAGTCGTTTGAAATCTCACGTCTCCCTAAAGTGACCACAGTTATAAAAGCAACGTGTTACACTATCATTTCTTGTCATAGTTGAATATGGTTTATGCTGTATTGTGTTTCTGTGGCTGTACAGTCTGTGAAACATATTTACTTTCCACCCCCCGGTAAATAAAGTCTTGTATAAGTGCAGCCCCACCTCCGTGAATGAAAGTAGGAAGCAGCAAACAACGTTAACAGGAAACTAAACTGGAAACATATTTAATTTCCAATTACATACATGTATGTCTAAAATGCGGGATTAGAATTGATCTTAAATCCATTTTAGTTAGAACACGTTAGACTTTAACGAAGCCGAAGAAGTTTGCGACTTTTTCTCTTTCTGGTCACAGGAAATAGCCGCATTGCTAATGTTAGCATAACTGAACACAACGTTAAAATTAAAATAAAACATTCTGTGACTAAAACAACAGAAGTCAGATATCAACAGTGTGGTTTGTGACGACTGTACACTAGTTTAGGGTAAAGAAATTCGCTAAAAAACTATATAAAATAACCTCATACTCACGATTTTGTAGCAGCGCAACGATGAGGTCGATAGAAACTCAAATCATATGGGCAGAACCGCACGTGCCATGCGCAAATCTAGGCAGGTAATTGGACAATAGACGTGGCAACCAATGTATCTGGACTATGATTGGCTAATAGTTTGTTGGAAACTTTTAGGGGGGCGGAAAGGGTTGCCACTTCTTTGCATGACGTTTGCGTAAAAGTTTCTGGTTACTGACAGAAAATTAAACAAATAAACAAACGAAACAACATTTATTATGCCCGATGTCTCCTCCTTACGTCTTGCCTTCAATTAGGGGGAAAGGCCAACCTAAATAAGTACAATTAATGCCTTTTATGTTTATGTGGGCTTGTATTTCTTTATTTTTTTTATGTTTATTTACTTAATTTACATATTTTGTCATGTTAAGCCTGTACCTAAGAATCTAGAGTAAATCTAAATCTCATTAGTACTCATTAGTATTTGTCTTAGGACATAAAATCCCAAAATAATTTATTATAAATATTTCCCCCAATGAAAGTTTAATTAATTCAGTGTTCTCCTTGTATCTTATACCCTATAACTTATACTTTATTTTCTTGTGTTATGTTCAAAATAAAGCATTAATTTATTCACAATTTATTCAATGAATTTTGAATATACAACATATGTTTTTATAATTATTATTTCTATGAGGTTTTTAATGCCCCTCGCATTTCCTCTTAATTTGATACTCTAAAAACATACAAAATGTGTTGAATTGTAAAAAGACAAAAGAATGAAACTTTTGAAATACTTTTCATTAAATATGTTCAATCTTTACTTCAAAATTATCTTATGAGATTACATTATTTTCTTTTTGAACAAACTGCACAAACAATTGCCTTTGGAGTTAACTGGTTAAAAAAGAAAGAAAAAAACAAGATGGCATGTATGTGCTTCTGTTCACCTGTCTCCTTTGTAAAAGAAGTAACCCAACATGGCTCAAGAATTTCATTTACTCAAAATATCGCTGTAAATACAAGTAATATATGGTGAAAATGGGCTTAAAGAAAATAAAAACTAACTACACGTGATGAGATAATAATCTGGGGGGCATCAGAGCAGAAAACTTTACAGAAATGTTTAATGTAAATGAAAAATACCAACAATACAGCTTTACTCAATTCCTAGAATAACTGCATGTGTGAAATTAAGAATATCTGCCAGTGTTTACTGAAGACAGAATTTGTCTTCTGCTGCAATCAGATATGCACCCACTGGCAACTTTATCAAGCCCACCTTGCCAGTATTGGGTCGCCTCCAGAGCCGCCTTACACCATGTCATGTCGGTAATAAGGGACCCAAACTGTGCCAAGAAAGTATCTCCCCACAGAATTACATCACGAGCAATCTGAACCGTTGATCCATGGCAGGATGGATCCATGCTTCCGTAATTATTTCCACCAAACTCTGAGCCGAGCATCTGAATATGGAGCTGAAATGGAGACTCATCAGACCAGCAACGTTTCTCCATCTTCTTGGTGCTCAGTTTGAACTTCTGCAAGTCATACATGTATTGAGTTGCTGTCATGTGATTGGCTGGTTGCCAGTCTCTCCAAATTATCTTCTTGTAATCATCTAATTCTAAAAGTCCTGAAAATAAAGAGGAGACACCTTATCCGATACAGCAGAATGCAGGAGGCAGTTGAACCAGGCCTGGAAAACCTCATTTATGACGATAACTGACCAGCAGGGGGAGACAAAGACCAATAAAAGTTAACGCTGAAGCATCATTTACGGTTTAGGTTCTATCAACTCGTTTAGATCAAAGGCATTAACAGAATCACATGATTATTCTACAAATATTACAATGAAACAACAGTTTTATTTATTTATGCCTTTGGTTCAACTGGCTCAGCGATGCCTAAACACAAAAGATGTTATTTAGACAGTGATGTTAGACTTCTGTTTTATTTAGCTCTGTTCTTTATTGTTTTTTTATTCTTCCATTTCTTGTGTATTTTAATTTTCTTGGTTGTACAGCACTTTGGTCTACATTTGTTGTTTTTAAATGTGTTTATTTATAAAGTTGACTTGACATGAATGAATCTTTGTAAGTATTGAGCCTTAAAATCCCACAAGCAACACAGCTGAGGATAAGAATAAAAAGAACTTTTATATTGACTACAACACTGGTACTTTCTGTACTGTTTTATTCATGCACAATGTTATCAAAAGTATTGGTACCTTCACAGCATCCCATTTTTTATCAACTGGGTTTAATGAGGCTCTGTTCCAGCCTTTGCAGCTGTAACAGCTTCAACTCTGGGAAGGTTTTCTACATGGTTTATGAGTGTGTTTGGGAGTGTATTTTTCCCCCCCCCCAACTGTTCTTCCAGAAGAGTGTTTGTGAGATCAGACATTGATGTTGAAGTAAAGGCATGAGTTGCACTGTTTGCACGAACTGTTCCCAGTGATTTTGTATCAGGATGTGTGTGCAGGCCAGTCAAGTTCCTCCACACCAAACTGGCCCATCCTCTTCTTCCTGGAACGCATGAAGTCAGTGATTTGGAAAGATGTCCAAAAATTCTTGATAATGTAATGCATGTGCACCTTGTTTTGTTGTTAATTATCAAAAAGATAGTAGTATTAGTCACCTTTATCATCAGTTTTCTGAGCCATATGCTATTGTATTTCACCTTTTGAGCATTTATGGTAGAATATAGGTGTGTAGGGGGCGGGATAGGAGCAAATTCACCTGCTCCAGGAAGACTGTGCTTTATGAAGGGGAAATTACTTGGAAGCAGTCATCGTTTCAGAAGCCCCCACCAGAGGGACCCCCCAGATCCTGGCTGCCAGGGGTCCACACCACAACCATCGGATTGCAGAGCAGGACCCCTCAGCCACCCCGACAAGACTGCTCCCCAATGGCAATAATAACACCACAGACTCCCAGCATGGAGGACCCTCATGAGGAAAACCCTAGAGTTGATGTTAAGAGAAAATCAAATGAACATCAATAAGAACAAAAAAGAACTATAAGTGTTAAAATATGGACAAAAGAGTAATAAAAACAGTGAATACGACGTGCCTTGGTAAAATCAAAACCATAATAACACAATTAAAAATAAATACTGTAAGTAAATAAATGAATAAAACAGTCAAAAATATAAATGACAAATTGAAAGCTTTATTAAAAAGGCAGAAAGCATCACAGAGGAGAACCATAATGGTGGAAAGAAGCCTCACCGTGGGTTGTTGTCCCCAAAATCAGGACAAAACCCCAAAAATTAGAGGGCCAAGACCATTAAGACAGTAAAAGAACCTTAAAATCAATCTGTACACATGGTTTTAAAGATGTGTATTTTTTTTTCTGTATGCAAGTATTTGGTTTGGGGCATACGAACACTTTTAGTAGACTTGTCAAGACCGCCTAAACAAAGACTAGAGAGTATCAAAACCAAGACAGAACAGGTCAAAACCAAGACTAGTTCAGTTAGAGACAGAGACCAAAAACAACTTTCCGTTTTGCATGAGTTGCTTAGTATATATGAGATTGTATTATTTGCTGCTTTATTGGTACTTGAAAGGGGTGTATGATATTCCCCCCAAAAAAAAAAAATTCCCTACCTGGATATCATAGGTTACAAATCTCTTGGCGACCCCTCGGTCAGTCAGAGACATTGTAAGACCGAGAAACCCAAAACCCAAGACTGCCAAAGCCATGACAAGACCAAGACCACAAAAAAGTGGTCTGAAGACCAGTCTTGAGAACCAACTTTTAGTTAGGATTTTTAGTTTTAAAAATGGGACCCAACGACTGTGTGCAGTCTGTTGCACCAATGGTTTTAGGATGACCAGCAATCTGTCTCTGATGCAATGCATCCTTGGATACATTAAATAATAAAATTTCCCCGACAGAAATTAACACAATCTGCAAAATCCTATTAATCTTAAAAACTAAAACATATTATTGTATTCTGATGAACTGAACAGCAGAAAACTGCTCTGAAGTTGATTTTGTTTGAATCTCTCGGCACTCGTGCTCTTTAGAGTCCTCTTGAGGGTTCGTAGGATTTGTACTTACCCAAGAACAAATTCAAGAAGCAGAAGATTTTGATGAATGCCACAATTTTCCTAAGTAGTTCATGATTGGGATTTAAGAACAAATTTGTTCGCAACAACCATTGGTGAATGAGTTGGATGTCTTCCGTCCTTCTTTGGTAAAAGTAGGTGTTGCACCACGCTAGTACCACCAGGCTTATACCCCACCCACCAGGTAAAGGTTCAGTTGGCTGTGGAAACAGATCAGGATTTACCAAACAAAACCGCTCTGTCTTGAGCTGGATCTGTTGATGAGAACGGGGCTTTGGGTACCTCAATTTCAAGCTATGAGGTGTTTGAATCCCACAGCATGATGCTACCACCACCGTGCTTCATGCCTATGACAGAGCAGTGCAATCACGTTATTAAATATGACGCCCAAGCGTTTTGGCCTTTTACGTGCTCCTTGCTCCGACTGAACTTGGGCAGATCTACATGAACAATTTGGTCTTATACTAAACAGAACAAACTGTTGGAGAAAACATGTATACCAAACAATGAAAAGTCCTTTATTGCCATCAGAACATGAGTGAGAAAACCAGAGACAAAAATCTGACAGAGTGAGGAGTCGACTGTACAACCACCATTCACACTTACGCACACATACGAACACAGCAGCCTTTCAAAAACAACGCCAGGGGTTACAGATACATGAGGGAATACAGTACTCACACAATGAGGTATAAAGGCAAACGCAAACATACCAGATCGGGCTTCGGCCTCCACTCGCACACATGCAACTAGAACCGAAAGTACAAATACTCGCTCGTTCGTCTAAATAACAACATACAGGTGAGCAGAAATGTACAACAGCAGCATCTGGGTCATCTCAAGTCAACCGTACTCCTCCATTCATCTGTCTCTCAAAACCTTTGGTCATGCACAACGTCGCCCTTGGATTTAATACTTTTTGAGACTCTGAAAAACTTGCAAAGGAACCAATCCCCTTTTTCTGACTGGGGTGGGGGTGGGGCCTTCAGGGCAGATGAGCAGAGATGGAAGAAACAAATGTAGATTCAGTCACAAGTAAAGTTGTCCTCGTCCCGAGGCCGAGTTTCTACGTTAGTTTGGACATTCAGTGTGTACATTAGCAGCAATTCTAGTGGATGAAACAATGGCTTTGTAAGTCAGATTAATAAACAACCCCTTTTTATCCTCATGCACAGGACAGGCACCACCTAGAACACTCAGTAACTAAATGCCATGCAAGTTAGAAAAATGGACCGCAAACTCACAAGACAGAGAAATCAAAGTTCGTCTCCACAGAAGAGGTTGATTTCACTTCAATGTTTTATTTCATATTTTCTAAGATGTGGAAATTGCAACAAAAGAAAATAAGAGGAACTTAAAATAAAATTTTGAGAGCGGTAACCAAGACAACAGTAACAACATGAGCAGAGAGCCACTGAGGTTTTCCAGTCCGTCTCTTGCTCCCCCCCCCCCCCCAAACCTGCCAGGCACAAGACAGACACCTCGCTTTGCTTTAAGGTTGTTTCGGTCCTCTACCTTCAGCGCCACGTCTTCGCGCACGCTTTGTGTACGTGTGTCATGTTGGCTCTCGTTTTATTTGAAGATGTCCTAACACCCCCCCCCACCCCACCCCCCTCCCCCAGTCTCACATGGTGCGCCTGGAGCCGCGCGCCGCAGTGGTTTCAGGACACTGGCGTGGCCGAAGCTTCGCGCCGCGCGTGCGCCCGCCCGCCCGCCTCCGACTCAAAGAAAAGAGCCGCCGGTTCGGGTCTTCTCTCGTCTAATATGGTTCAAGTTTGCCGTCTTTCTGGTCTCAGCCTGTCCTGGGCCGCGCAGGTGCAGCCCCGGACCCTCCACAAGACAAAAAAGGCCTAAACAACAGGCAAAAGAGGAACAAGTAGCGACACGTCTCAGGGCAGTTTGTTTTTGTTGCCTCAACCCTCCCTTAGGTTAGTATCGTGGTTGCCGACATGCCGACCCCGCTCTCCTCTTAAACGCTGTCCATCCCTGGAATGAGGACAAGCGCCTTGAATTTTGTGTTTGGCACCAGACTTTTTGTTTGTTTTCATTTTCCTCGCGCTGGTCAGCTCCTCCCATTTTGGTGCTCCTTTTTCACTCATCGCTAACAGGTCTGTTCCCTCCTTCGAATAAAAATATAACCTTCCTCTCAGGAAACAAAAACCAAACTTACTGGAAAAACTCAAGTTTATTATATTTTTTTTCATTTATTATTATTTTTTCTTTTTTTTTCCCTTTTTTTTTTTTTTTAAATTCAAGGCACAATGTCTGTCAAAATTCCCCAATCTGTCCATGTTTACTCCCAGGTTCAGTGTGTGAAGTTTCTTTTTTTTTTGGGACCGTCTCGCTCGTACGTTTACAACATAGCTCGCAGTCCTCAACATTGTTTTTACACCGAGACACGTCTGTTTTGGTTGAGAGAGCAACCGCCGAGTCCAAACCAGTGATAAACAATGAACAAAATTAACATTAACATAAAGAAGGACACAAAGACAACGGTTTTCCAAAAACAAAACAAAACAAAACAAAAAAGAAAAAAGTCTTGTCCTGTTTCTCGTGTTTCAGTATTTTTAGAAATCAAGTCATATCCACCTGCTCTTTTTTGGCAAGCTAGTTGTTGTTTTCTTAAATAAGCACTAAGTACTGATAGATAGGATAGCATACACCGTTAACGTGTGTTTTTAAGTAGATGCGTTTGTCGTTTTTTTGTACTTTTTGACTCTCGTAGTATGAACTCAGGTATTTTGTCAGGTACTTTTCACTCATCTGTTTAAGGTTTTAAGTTAATGCAAGCAGGGACACAGTTTGCCATGGAGTCTTGCTCTAGACTTGGGTTCGCGAGGAGCGAGGGGGGCCGCCTCTTTATGAGACCCCGTTGACCAGAGTCAGGGTCTCGCCGGCTGAGGTCACGCTTTTGCTGGGGGAACGCTTGGAGGGCGTCCGCTCATCCTTCTTGGCACTGGTGCCGTTTTCCTGCAAGGAAAAAAAAAAAATGGCTGTAATTAGGGATGCTCGATATTGGCGTTTCACAGATATATGATATACCGATAATGTCTAACTCTTTATTTCAAATAACAGATACGGATATATGCAGACAACTGTGAGGTTGTATTACTCATATTTTGAGATGAAACTACAGTCGTCCTCAAAATGATTCATACGCTGTCAATAAATAATAAAAAAATTCAGCCGTCACTGAGATAAGCTGAAATTAAACAAAGTTAGAATAAATAAAAATTTAAAGAACATCATGACATTGATTTTGAATTGTGGTTTAAAAGAAATATTAAAAACAAACAAAACATAAAACAAGTAAACAAGCCTAATGCGGCTCCTGAGCTAAATTGTTGAGCAACACTGAGAATCACTGCAATCAGGTGTTTTCTGTAACGTCCAATCAGACGTCTGCACCTGATGACAGGTATGTTGGTCCATGTTCATGAACAAGGCCCTTTTTTCAACTACAATTAAAAAGCAATATTTTGTTTCACTAAATTGTAATTTTATAATTTTTTATTTATTATAATTTTTTTTTTTTTTTTTTTTTAGTTTCTATTTAAACAATTATTGTAAATTTAGCATTTTCCTTAATTGGAGGCTATGAATATTTTTTTGGACAACTGTATATTCTGCTCAGAGAGCAAAGATCCAAAAATATCCTTAACTCAGCCAGAGGAGTTCATTTTGGACATCTGGCTGCCAGATATCAGATACTAGCAGATATTAGCCAACATGTGGCTAATTCTAATGTTTCTGACAACTTGATAATTTAAACAAGAAATATTAGAAGCAGCTTCAAAGCCGTATATGGGATGTGAACAAGATCTTGCAAGATAGGTCTGAAAAAACAGATTCCAAAACTTTCGGATATCTCATTTGAATGCGGCCGCTAATGTGAGACATCTCCAGTTGTAACTGATGCTAGTAAAAGTAAAAGTGAGGCTGGTTTGTGTGATGTCTGCCGTTACCTTAGGCTCAGGTCCAGCATGGTTCTCCTTCTGGGGCACGTTCTGTCTGCTCTGGGACTCGGGACGGGATATGTAGTCGGCAACAGTCACTGGAAAACGGGGAGATCGTCAGTGGAAACGTCCCCGGAAGAGGAAAAAGACGAGCGGCTACGACACCGGGACCTACCATTTTCCCCCGGCTGCCTGTCGCGGCTGGCTGAACCTCCCTCTGGGCGGTTGCCACGGTTACGGCGGCGGCGGCTTCGGTTGCGGCGTTGGGGTCTGGCCTCTTCATCTAACAGATTTACAACATAAAAACTTTGATGAGTCGTTCTGATCTTCGGTCTGGACCCCAGATAAAACCGGGGCGCGGCTCTTACCCAGCCCGTTCTCGCTGGGGCCCGCCTGGCTGTCCGACTCGCCGGCGGCATCCATCACGCTGGGCTCCTGGTCGTTGCGACGGCGTCGGGATCGTCTGCGGCGGTCTCCCATGCCCTCGCTCATGTCTGCATCGGCCAAGTCTCCCTCTCCCTCCAGCAGAGAGTAGGGGTTGCTGTCGGGGTCCCGCAGCACTGGAGGAGTCATGGAAACGTTAACTTCTACCCCCGCGGGGTGACATCATCACGCCGCAGACATGGATGACCGCCTACCTGAGCTGATGGAGTTGGAAGGCTTGGACCCCGGTCCACCGCGGCCTCGTCCTGAGCTGGAGCCTCGGCCCCGGCCGCCCCGTCTGGAGCCCCTCTCGTCGCCACCTATGCCTCTGGGCCTCTGGTCTCGCTCAATGACGTCCTCCGACTCGGAGGCGTTGGACAGTTCAGAGTTTGTCCCTGCGGAGCCCGAACACGCGTGTCAGAACGGAACCAGAAACCTAAAACCGTAGAAGTCCCGCTTCAGTTCCTGTCCTCACCGTATCCGGAGTACTGGCTGTTGGAGGCCCGGCGGCCGCGGCCGCGGCCCCCGTAGGTGCGCGACGCGTGGAGGGAGTTGCTGCTCTCATCAGTCATGTAGCCTTTCTCCCGGTCGCCGCCAGGGCCCCCGGTCCGGCTGGGAGGAGCGCGGTACCCGACCCCGATCTGACGGAGCTGCTCGTCGATCTGGAGACGCTCAAGTCGCAGCTGCTCCACCTCCTACGGCCACGAAACAGATGCAGATGAGAACGTGGAGCAAAAACGAGTGTTTCAGTCTCGTCTTAAGACCATTTCCATTCTTTGGCTTTGAACACATGAGCTGTGCGGTCGTGTGTGGCCTTTATCTTCTGTATTTGATCTATTCTACTTTTGTCTTGCTCAGAGTTTTTGCTTTTTTAAATTTTATGGTTTGTCAGAGCTTCCTGGAGATGTATTAGCTATATAATGTTTATTATTTGCTCAGCACTTTGAAACAGTTTCTGTTATTTAAATGTGCTACATAAATAAAATGGACTGGATAAAATTGCTTCAGCACAGCTGCAGCATCAAAACTCATCAGCTCTGGTTTTGAGCCCACTGGTCCACCACTAGGTGGCAGTGTGGTGCAAGCTGACCATTTTCCAACAACTCTCGCCTCCATGGAAAACATTTCCTTGATCATATTTTCATCTAATCCTTCAGCCTGAGAGAACGGTGTTACTACAGTTATAAATGGCACACAAAGGAATGTGAGAAGAGTCAGGCAACTGGTGCATCAGACTTGTTTAGGAAGCAAAAACAAAGATTTCAGCACAAGAAGAGGAAGAAAACGGGAATAAACTGTGGTGTCCTACATTCTCACTGAATTAGAGCAGTGTCCCTCCAACATTTTCCAGCCAAGTACCCCATGCAAAGCTTTTTGGTTGGAGACAGAGGCACACTGCCCAATGACGTGCCTTTAAATTTATAACTAAAGAAACACTTGCATGTTTCAAATAGGCCTTTTCCATTGCAGCTGCACACGGTACAGCACAGTACAGCACCACACGCTAAAGACCACCAGGAGGGGTTTTATTTCCAAACAGTACAGTAGAAGCAGTAATCTACGACCTGGAAGTGGGTGGAGTAGGCGCGGGCGGGAACTGCCGTGACGTCACTGCCGTGCTACGTCGTGGTCAGTAAAGTAAAAACAACAATGGAGGTACGATATGGAGGCGTTACTGCTGCTGTTTTCTCTGTGGCTTGTAGTCACCAAAAACAGAGCCAGATATTTTTAGAAGAGGCGAAACACGTGTGATTCGTATGACGACAATTTCCTTTGGCCAATCAGTGGAGAGCCATCAGGTACGTCACGTTTTGTGTCGGTTCAGCACGGTTAGAGCTTGCTCTGAAAAAATCCTTAACGCTTGTAATGGGGTTTTCCCAGATGAAACAAATAAAGCCTCCTGTGCCGTGTGGAAGGGTTACGAACATGTTCAGTAGAAAGGCCCATAACATGTGAAATAGGAATAATCCATCACTAAACTAAGGGAAAAGCCTTCCTACTCCTCTTTCGGCTGTTGCGTTTTCCTGCACTGGCGCCTGTTTGTGATGTGGAAGGAATTTATTTTTTGTGTTTGACTCCTCAAAACGCCGGCCCGCTGAACGATTGGCACACTGGAAAAATATTTTCGTTTTTCCCCTGGAGATCATTGTGTAAATGGAGCCTTACACCCAATACACCCACTAGCCCTATTTTTTAGCCCTACCCCTAAATTTTGCGCATTCCTGTGAAGGTAGTGCTATCCCAATTCCTCTTTGATGTAGGGGAAGTGGACATAAGAGGGTAGGGGTGTGAATCTGTCCCTTCAGAGGAGGGACGTCAGACGCTGACGTGCTGAGGGAAGGGCCAGAGAAAAGGTTTAGAGAGCTGAATGTAACTACGAACAACAGCGACAGGACTCGGAGAAGAAAACTCAAATGTACAGATTACACAGTTGTTCATAACGTTAGCCAGACTAGCCACGCCAGCTAGGCTAAAATACTGACGAAAAGCTTGCGAAGGCTTTATGGCAGTTAATAGACAACAGTCGTCATGGCGACGTCTTCTCCGTGTGGTTGTTTTGTTTATTAATCAACCGAAAGGGTGATGAATGATGTAAAAAGAAAAACGACTGCAACTGTTAACTCTGTGTTGCTGCTGGGTGTGTTGTTATGGTGATACATATGTGCAAACGTCACCACGCAGTCACTTACGTGCCTGAACGTAAATGCAGAAGTGGTGTCCCAATTCCTTGGAAAGATTACCCCCTTATAGCTTCAATTCGAAGGTGTAGTGATAGTGGGTGAAAGTCGGGGGAACATTGGGATTGGTCCTTATCGTGCGTTCTAGTTGTCTCTAAACTCGTTTTCTGAGGTAATTTCCAGAGGAAGTGACGTGATGAACTCGTTTTTCCGTGATACGAGCTTGTAATTTGCAGAGGACCCAGAGACTGTAGATTTAAAGATGGCGTCCTGTACCACTGTTGTGTTTATTAAACATCTATATCAGAGATTTTCTGATCATAATTTCCAAGTGTAAACAGCACCGAATTGTTATTGAATTTTACTGTCTCACGGCGTTCTTTTGTTCTTTAAAACACAGCGTGATTATGTGTTGTTTATGAAACAAATACACCGAAATTAGCTGTTGCTGTCATGGCAACATTGTTATAAAGTCTGTATTATTTTTCTAGATGGAAATGTGTTATTTTCTAGCTGTTCTAGTTCACAAACAGGCTGTTTTAGAGATTTCTTTTTTTTTCTAGGGATGCACCGGTTGTGAAAGTCTGGGCCGATACCGATGTTTAACATAACAACTTGGCCGATGGCCAATGTTTTCTATTTTTATTTATTTATTCCTTTGTGCCACAGAAATTTACAAGTCTTTCAGCTCCTCATCAGTCTGTCCTTGAATGAGCACAAATTCAAATCAGACCAATTTATGAAACAGAAACAACCTTTAATGTCACTTTGTGGTTGACATTAGTTATAACAAGCTCTTTTCAGAAAACTTTTCATAAACCTGGGACTGATAATCACTAAAAAGAATGCTTCAGTATATTGCCCAACAAAATTGAATGTTTGTTTATTAGGCTAAAAACATATTCAATGAGAAGATTATTTTCGTGGCCCAATAAAAAATATTTGTGGAGCATGTACTGCAAACTGCGTAATGCTGATCTTTTACTGAAACGGTAAAATATTGCCACATGACCGCCGCAATCTTCGTTTCTCTACTGAGGAAAGTGCGTGGATGCCTTCTACCAGTATCTCCCCCACCCGCCCAAAAAAGAGGGGGAAAAAAAAAACGACTTTTTTGATGACACATGTAAATCATTTATATATATATATATATATATATATATATATATATATATATATATATATATATAACATTATATATATATATATATAGACTATATAATAATCGGCCACGGCCATCGGCGAATGTCATTTTTATTGATACCGATGTCCAGCCGATGCATCGGTGCATCCCTATTTTTTTCCCCCCAAATTGGTGCAACTGGAACACAAAATACCTGGTAATGACGTCACCAACTTGCATCCGCTCGGAATCCCGAGACAACTGGAACGCACCATTAATCTGGACAAATTTCCCTCAAATTTCCCCCCAACTTTCATATAATGGAGTTTAATTGTGCCCGAGCCAAAAAGGTCCATAAAAGTCCACAAAAACTTGTCAATATTCCTCCATACGGCTCGTCCAATGTAATCCAAGTGTCCTGAGTGGGGAGTGTCCAGAATTTACTCGAAACGACATCATTTAGTACATTTTTAGAGCCTAAACAGTGCTATATCCTTTTTCCTGCAAGCGCGCCGAAGCGTGTTTGCGACACTATGGAAGCCTTGCATTCAGAGCCAACTCTGCCGATAATGCAAACGTAGAAGAAGAAATTTGTGTTTAGATTGTGCTAAGAGTGCCAGAGCTGCAGACAAACCGGGACAGGAGGGGTTGAATATTGATTTAATACAAAGAAAGAAAAAAAGAGAACGTGCGATCTCGTCTGCTGTGGCTTCCGTAGTTTCGTGAATGTGCATCGGCGTGCTTGCTAGAGATGCGATGTAGCATTGTTTAGGCTCTAAAAATATACTAAATGACGTAATTGAGTAAATTCTGGACCCTACCCACTCAGGACACTTGGATTACATTGGACGAGCAGTATGGAGGAATATTGACAAGTTTTTGTGGACTTTTATGGATCTTTTTGGCTCGGGCCCTGGCGAACTCCATTAATGAAAGTTGGGGGGAAAACAAGAAGCCTTCCTGATCTCCGGCTGCATTTGAGATATTAAAAGTGCTCCAGAGTTTTGCTCACCAAGAGGGTAAGTGGAAAATAAAGTTACATCATTCCGTGGGTGAACTATTCCTGTAAACCGACTTGTGTTTTCAGACGGTAGAACTGAGCTGTACTTGCAGATTTGACCTATAACCTGTAGTTGGTGCGTTTTCAAATATGGTCGCATAAGCTCCAAAACTTACGTTCCTATTCCAGCTCCATAGACGTGGTTTTTGATAGCAGTAGTGGGGGGGGGTGGTCACAGTGTGACAGCTGACTCTACCAATGACAGCTGAACCTCTAGGGAGGTGTGAAAGAAGCGAGGCAGGGAAGGGAAGGGGGAGGGCTCGGTGTTATTTTTGAAAGCAGAGGGTCCAGATAGCTGGTAATCTATACCACGGTGTACCCTTCACCCCATCCCCACACAGAGGGGGGCTATTTATAAAAGCACATGAGGTAAGGGCAAAATGAGGCCTTCTCAGCAGCTTCCCCTCGTGGTGGAGCTAGACAGGTGACCGGTATGAGACCACGGTTTCTAAGAAATTTATTTAGCAACCGTGTGAGTGAGTACATTTACTAATTTAAATGAGAACGTGGTTGTGGGCTTACATCTGGCTTTTAGCTGTGACAGAAACTGACAAGATGAAACTTATACTGCCATCTGCTGGTGAAAACAGGAGCTCAACCAACCTGAAGATACGAGACGTGGTACTCCAACAGAGCCTGAGCATTGCTGATGTTCTCTTTAGTTCCCACGAACACGAAGGGAACCATTCCCTGATGGAGAATAAGGAAGAAAGAGTTAATAGGAGCTGATTTCGGGACAAAATGTTTCATAAAAAAAACAAAACAAGAGATGAAGCAGATTTAACAGGAACACCCAACAGATAATATAACAGACATATACGGTGAAGGTGGAAGCAAAGAAAGCCAAGAACGAGCGACAAAAACAACAAACGGCATCAGAAATGAAGCAGCACACGACATGTTTACACTCTTCTGGAACTAAGCAGCTTTGCAATTGGAGAGCAGAGCGGGCGGGGAGGCGGGTTTGGGGGGGGGGGAGACTGGGAAACCAGCCGAGCGGTCCATTCACCTCTTTACTGCTGGCAGTGTCGTCTCTGCCAGCCCCCTGCCTGCCTACCTCCTCCCGGGGAAGCTTTTTGTCGTTGTCTCCTTCGATCCTGACGCGGACCACGCCCGACTTGTCCACGATTTCCTGGATGACTTTGCCGTTTTTGCCGATGACTTTGCCTGTGTGAGAGTTGAGGGGAAAACGAGAGAAAAGAGACAAAGAACCTTGTAAACAGGAAGTATGTGTGCGGTGATGATGGGACGCCAACGAAGTGAGATGCTGACTCACCTACGAGGTTCCTGGGTACCTGAAAGTAGTCTTCTTTGAACTCCAGATACTCCCTGGCCTGTTTGACTGCCTCTGGGGTCTGAAACACATCAAATACGAACGTACAGAACCTCGTTTATCACACGAGGACGAGTCTAATGGAGCAGGGGCTCGCTGACTGCCTCACCTCGCCGTAGATCCTGAACGTGCAACTCTCCTCCTCCAGCTCAATGGCTGTGACGCCGGCTACCTTCCTTGCTTGCTGAATGTTGGCACCGTGAGAGCCGATGGCGAGCCCCATCAGGTCCTCTCTGACTCGGACCTCTTCCTGGTATGCTGAAGCTAATTGCTTACTTGTCTAAGAATGGAAAACATTCAACAAATAGATGTCAAACATGCTGGTTGTATCAACACAGGAGCTTTGCTGACACTAAAACATTATTACAACCAGGTTACACACTGGCATGCAAAGGTTTGGGCACCCTCAGGTCAAAATGTCTGCTACAGTTCAGCAAGTCGAGGATGAAATGAGCTCCCAAGGGCATAAAGTTGGGGCAATATTCCCTGGACCAACCAGTGATGAAGAACAAGGATAAGAAATTCACTGCAAGTAAACCAAGTTCATTCAGTCTTGTGGTTTCTGTTTTACTTTTGGTGTTTCAACCCAACATGGTTTTCACAAGAATGTGAATGTGAGCAGCAGAAGCAGCAGCCAGATATCAAACATGTTGATTTACATCACTTCCTCTCTTTGGTTCGCTGGATGGTCTGTTTGCTTTCACACTGCAAGTGAACTGCACCAGGGTTCAGTTGCAGGTGAACCCAGACCACCTGCTTTTAAGGGTGCAATTACACCAGGATAGCCCTGGGACTAGGTGGGATTGGTCGGGATTTCCCAAAAATTTCACACCCACCAATAAATTCACAACAATTCAGATAACAGGAAACTAAAACTGATAAAAAATGAAAAATGATAAGAAGTGGGGTTTGTTTATTGGACTATACTCTTTTCAGGGTAGCTAAAATGTGAAATCTGAATACAGTGATCATTATGAGCTCGGGGTGGTGTACGGAAATAAAGGTTGAGCTGGACTGGGCTCATCTCAAGATCTGGTCACTGAAAGACTGTCTGTAGACTGTGAATTTAGATGGGACAATGAATGGATGTATAACATTGTGGTGGTTACCTCTGTTTAAGATATGGAGCAAAGATTGAGCTTACCCGTCTCGGAAGTATGTAGTTTTTTTGTTTTTGTTCTTTTTTTTTTTTTGTTGTTGATTTGTTGTTTTGTTTGGTGATGACATCCATCACGTCATCTTGCACCCGTGCACTCAAACCTCGTTCATACTCATTAACAGCACAACAATGGCAACCTTCATGTTCTGCTTGAAAAGATCTGGGAGAACTGGGATGTCGCTGCAAAGTTTCATCACCCAGTACAGGCCTGTCAGTCCCATTTATGTTTTTGGTCGGCTCGGAGATAGGTTTCATTCTGTTTTTATGCCAACACAATTTTAAAAAGTTAAAAAGTGAATTAGAGAATTTCCCCTTGGGTATAAATAAAGTTCTTTGACTTTGAAAAAAGAATCAGCAGAGGGAAAGTCTTAGGTTTGGCGTGAAAAGTTGTCATGTAATCAGAGTATCGCTCTGAAAATGAAGACTGTTGAAAGCAGGAGACGGCTACAATAAGATAGTAAAGTGTTCTCAGGAAGCCATTCCTTCAGTAATGTTATCAAGAAACGGCATTTAACAAGAACAGTGTTTGTCAACAGAGTCACCTGGAACTGACCCGAGGTCTGATGTGGTCTAGATGCAAATAAAATTAGCCATATTTGCATCTTTATAAGTAGAATAAAGGTATAACACATCAGAAACTGTGTTCATAAATCATCATGCTCTGTAGAAGAATTCAGACCAGATTTAAACATCTTCACTTCTGCAGTTTCTCCAGCAAGACCTTGTCTAAGCTTTAACAGCAGCTGGTCAGACTCTGGAGTTCCAGTGAAACCTGCATGAATATGATCTTTACAAAGAAGCACCAGCAGAAAAGCCCTCCTGCATCCTCTGAAGTTTGCAAATTAAAGAGGCACTACTAGTGAAAATCCCGTTTTTTCATCACCTGGTCAATTTTGAGATTTCAGTTTTTTACCCTCCATCATGTTTTCTTTCAGACTAGTGTAAAAAAAGAAAATGTCAAAAATAAACATTTGAGTTTATTTCATCGTACTTTGTCTGATGGGTACCATAATGCAGCCAAGGTTGGTGTTTTTAAACAGAGCGCAGCACCGTGGTGCTCGTCTGAACCCCGTCACGTCTGGTATCGTAGGAAACGTCTCTTTTTCCTGAACGATGTCATCCAGATCATGAATTTGATTGGATCTGATGTCTGTAAATAGTGTTATGGAACAAAAATGTGGAGAATTTTACAATCCAAAACTTTAAAGCGCGTTTTCTCAAAATGAGTGTTTTTTTTTCTTATTCCGGGTAAAAAACATCTCCACTTCAGGAGCACTTACAGAAACCAAACTTTCAAGTTTTGCTCCTGATAGTATTCTTAAAGGGACTAGAGGCAGGAATTACGAAAGAATAAACAAGCATGTCCAGTTTTTTTTTTAATACTAATGGGTGATGAAGCGTTAAAAACCCCCAAAAACGAGCCCATCCACGTGTCCCCCGTTGCCTTGAACAGGCTGTGTGCTGCAATTCGGTGGCCGAATTTCCCACACTGCCCTGTGGATGTAATGTCAAATGACGCTGCATCCGCATCCCCGACAGTTTTGATCCAGGAAGACGACGGTCGCGGTCAATTCAAACACTGTAAGCGATAGTTATGGATTCTTCTGCCGTCAGCAAACGATCCAGATCAACTGAAAGACACGAAAAAGTAACTACGAAGAAAAAGCGTAGTAAACAACATTATAGCTTTAGTTTGTGCTCGCTCCCATTACGGCTTACTCGTGGCTGCAGTTAACTGAAGTTAAAGTTTTTACTGAAGGATTTTTTGATATCTTATTCAGCCTGATTTATAGAACATTTCATCCCAAAAATGAGTTTTTTCTGGTTGTTGACAGTATCTTCTTCACTGTGAAATGATCTATAGAGATATCCAAAATCTCCTTTGTAAAAACTTTTGACTCCAATATGTGAACAAAATTCAAAAGAAACTTTGAACCTTGCTTAATCCTGTGTTTAGATTTTTTCCCTGGAAATGTGTGCAAATTAGCGCATTTTTGGCTATATAACACCTCATTTGCATATTCAAACATAAAATTTCAGAAAACTTGCAATACAAAAAATGATACCTGTAATGTGAGGAATAAACCAGCAAAGTTTCATGGTGATACCAGTTAGTTACATTTTTTACCCCATTTTCCCGTCGTGTCTCGCCTTTAAATTAGAGACATCATGTGATCAAACTGGCATTAAAGGGCTTAAAATAATTGTAATAATTAAATATTTGATATTTTTTACGACAACTTGAGTTGATTGAGCGATTTCAGCAAAACAAGTAGGGAAAAAATAATAATTGGTGAAGTTGTTAGTTTTTGGAGAGGACTTTTGTGTCCTTCAATGCAGCGTTTCCCAGTCCTGGTGCTCGGACTCTGCTGCCCTGATGTTTTAGTTCTCGCCTCCTGATGAGCCATTCATTTGAGCCGGGTGTGTTAACATACGGACACCTGCAGGACAGGGGTCACTGAGGACTGCTCTAATGACCCAAAACAAGGGTCGTAAACTAGAATGACCCATAGTTGTTGGGGTGTGGATAGCATGGCCGTTAATGCTGCGGGCTTTGGTCCGGAAAAACACGGTTCGAGTCCCCTACACAGCATTGAGGTGAACCGCTGGGCCCTGGCTGAACTTGCCAGCCCACTGTCGTCTGGTTAAAATGTCTAGAGATCGGGATTCATAAAGAAAAAAATATTTGTATCACAATAAGAACAGAATTTTGAACTGGGGTGCCCAAATTCTTCATGCCACTGTCTGAAAGTGACGCACAGTTCATGTATGTCTTTAAGACGAGTGTTTACCTCCAGATGTTTGGTGGCTTCCTCGTTGCGTGACATTAGAATGAGCTTGGTACGGATGCTGCGGAAATGCATGTCGCTCAGAAGAGCAGCGCGCTTTACCGTCGTGTCGTTTGTAGACTGTCATCAGAACAAAAAACACATTAAAATGACTTCCAAGCAGTTTTTGAACTAAATTGTTATTAAGTTTGGAGCCTTCAGTGAGCATAAAAACATCAAATTTGGAAGTATACATGTCTCCAGATAACTAACCAGCACGATGAGTTCATGTGTTTGGGCGCTGTAGAAGATGCAGTTGGCTCCGATAGCTTTCCTGAAGTCTTTGTGGATGCTGTCATTTGCACAGCTACAGATTAAAAACAAAGAAAAAAAAAAAAGACAATCAGCCTCAGATTCTTTCAAATCATCGTCATATTTAACACGAGGTAGGTTTGATCCACAAAACTGTGAAGAAGACATTTGAGTGTCTGACTCACATGTCCCTCAGGTCTTCTGGGACAGGGATTGGGACCTTGTGGAAAGTGTTTTTTGAGGAAGGGCTGCTGGGGTTGAGAGGTCTGATGCGCTCCGATGTGACAATCTCGTTGTATGTGGCGTCACATGCCGCGTATTCGATTACGTAGAACTGAAAACCAGAACAGATTTCAACATGGTGAGCAGAAATGCGACAGCTGAAACTACAGATGTGCATTTCTTTCATAAAAACAACACAAACATGTTTAAAAAGTTAGATGGAAAAAACGTTGGCAAAGACGAAGATGAAAAGGTGGAGAGCTGAACACGGTGTTCTCTGCGATGAAACATGGAAGTGAAGCCATCAGTCAGTGCTGGACATTCCTGTAGGCTCCTTATCAGAGAGCTTCAAATAACAGCAGCTCAGATCTGCCCTCTGACACACTCACAATTACTCCAGGTTTAATAATCTCACATTTAAACCCTTAAATGAGCCTGAATGGGGCATTTTGATCTGAATGAAGACGAATCCCAGGGTGTGAGGGAAACTACGATACGAATTCCTGGAGCTCATAGTCTAGCAGCACTTTCCTTAAAGTAAGAGGACGCAGAAGCTACAAGAATGATAAGTGGTCTGCCTGCATGATCGTTAAACGGAGGGGAAACAAGCCCAGTCAGATCCCCCCCCCCCATTGGCTTTCATACGAAGTCCCGAAAATTTAAACCCTGGAGACTCAAATTCAGGAACCACAGATTTATTGTTTTATTTCTTCTTTTAGACAAAAAAAGGGCATTTTCAGGAAAAATCTGTTATTGTTTTAATTAATATTACTATTGGCAGTGAATTATAAACCACTCACCTCTCCCTTCATCATTCTGACCCGCGCCAGCCACCACCCACATGGCTCCTGTTCGTTGGCTCTGGAGTACACCTGCAGACAGACAGTCAATGAAACCACCATCAACACCACCTCAGCTGCATCCCTGCAGATTTAATAACTTACTACGATGAATAAACTTACAAAAACAAAATAACATAAAATGAAATAAAAACTAAACAAAATAAAAAAACAAAATAAAACAAAACAAAATAAAAAATAAATTAAAATAAATCCTTCAGGGTAGGTTTCTATTAAAATGAAAACTATTTTTTTTCTTTTAACTTTTACAGACTAGATTGTTAACACCTCAACGCTTGAATTTATTTAGAATTATATAATAATGAAAAGTTTAAAAATAAGGGGAAAAGGGAGAGTAAAATTAACAATTAAATATGAAAGAAATGAATTAAAAACTAAATATAAGAATTAATAGTAAATACATAAAAAATGATAACTTAAAGGAGCATGCGCACGCGTATATGTACATGTACTAGTACCATTTCCAAGCAATATAATAGAGCGAGTACACCACTATCTCTACCTGTTCAACCATCTTAAATCTGGCTTAAATCGGTTCTTTATTTTTAGTCTGAAATTGATACAGATTGATCAAAAGTTTCTTGATTTATTGTTTGATAACTACAGAACAGCCTCAGAATTGAGATTCATTGTTTTTGATCACAACAGTAAAGGACCTATTTACAGAACAAGTATTTTAAAAAAATCAAATAAAATCAGAACATTTTCAGAATATACACATTTTCAAGTGGATACAACATGCAGTATGAAATTATGAACTACGAAGTATGAATGAACAGGTTTTCATACTCACAACTTTTTTTAAAATTTATTTTCTTTTAATTTTATGATTAAACTGATTTTTTTTTCTCAATAATTTATTTTCATTACCTTACATTCTGGCTTTTTTCCCCACACAAAGTGTGTGTGGTGCTATGCAGCAGTTAAAATATATATTCAAGCCAATATAAGTAAATGGTAAAAAGCCTAGTATATAAAGCTTAATTTGTCATTTTTATATTTCTTTTTTATGAACAGCCATATACAATAAAAGCAATAACTGCTAGTTAATGAGTTCAGCTGTGTGCGTTTGTGTGTACTTTGTGTGAACTTGGTGACTCAGTTCACAGAAAGTGATGGCAAACAGGGAAATAATGTCAGCCTTGTTCACTGTATCCTTCTCAAAAGCACCCCGCTCAGTAAGAGCAAAGTTTTTACAATTGACTTCATATCACAACCAAACTAAGAACAGGTAGACGGTAAAAGGAAAAATAAGGAAAAATAAGGAAAAAAAAAACAAAAACGGCTGGAGTGGAGGCAGTGACGCGACACAAGCCGTTTTCAGCCGTCTTGTCAAATACACCGCGTACGTTATAAAATAAGTAACTATAAATATTATACAAGAAGAAATACATGTGGGCTAAAGAAAATCTTGGGGAGTACGAAAGAGAGCAACGTGAGCACGAGTCAAGCAGAGATCAATCATGTGTGCGCGAGTGAACATATGCTGAAGAGATGCGTGTCCGTGTAGGGGGGCGCGCGCTGTGTGTGACTGAACAATCACAGAGCGTGCAGACAGTTATCAGATGAGGATTTTCCCTCAGCACGAGCACGGATATTGAAGAGTTTTACTCGTATCGTGCTCGTAGTCGTCAAGAATGCTCTATCCGTACCGGATACTCGTCTGAAACGAGCATCCGGCTCATCCCTAGCTGCAGCTGCAATTAACATAATATCCATTGTCAAAAAATAACAGTTGCCCCGACACCGAGTCGGAGGCGGCACGAAATTTGGCGGAGGCGGCGGCCTCCAAATTTTATATGCAGGAAAAACCCTGCAAAAAGTTAGGGATATTTGGCTTTTTCGTATGATGCGAGAATGAACTTTAAATCCACTGCGACTTGTCCAAGTGAACTGAATTAGACTTTCCTAAACTTTTAGATGCACATGTACATTGTTCAATGGTTAAATATGAACACTTTATATTTTCCTGAAATTATAACCAAAAGTCGAATATCCCTTATTTTTTGTAAGTAGTGTATGTTCCCATCGCTACTATAGAAACTAATTTGGTGTTAAATGTTAGTTTTTTTATGCGTCTAATTTCCATCCACGGAGCTCTCGACCAATTGCAACATGTTTTACGCCCATTTCATGACGTCCCCCCGGAAGAGACACTGATTCTGAAGGTAACAGAATTGTTCTAAACACCGGCACTGGCAGCTCCAGCACTCACTTGGATGTTATTTGTAAACATCGATGGATAATCAGACTCCGATCGACGGGATAAAACAGACCAGCCTGTTATGGAGCTGTATGCGCTCGACCCAGAGTCTGATATGGAGTTTGAAGTACACGCTGTACCACAGAAGTACCACAGAGACCCCTGACAAGTAAGTAAATTAGCAAACAAATCATATTCTAATACTTAGCATTGAGCTGAGAATTTTTCACTCACTCGCGCTGTTGTCTGTCCGTGAGGAGTATTTAATAGTGGGAACTGCGTCAGGTTTCAGAAGTAATTCCCGAGAAAAAACACTTTACTGCCAGAGATTCATAAAGTAGACAGGAGTGAAGTTCACACACAAAGTTGAGGTTTTTTTTCTGCTCCTGAAGTTAAAATCCAACCACTTCTGGCAAGTTGATTCGTCCAGTACAACAAATAAACTCCCACGCTGAACGTAACCACATTTTTCCCAACTTGTTGTGATCTAGAGCTTAAAAAAAAAAAAAAAAACTTTTCTCCTGACTCTGGATCAAAGTCTTTTAGCTGATGTTCTTTCTCCTGCACCTGCGTTCATTTAGGGGTGTGTAAAGGATTCTCTAAGAGTTTCTGTTCAACAAGGCCGCTTGGTGCGCATGCGCATTTGATGCTTCGTGATTGGTGCCACCTCGTTGCGTACACCAGTATAAGTCAGTTATGTTAAGGAAGCTACAGTTTCGCCTGAATAATCATATAATTACTCAAATATGCACAAATGAAGGAAAAATGACTTAAATGAAGTTTATGAGGAAATAACACAGTAACATGCTGAAAAGCTCTAAAGTCCATTTTTCATGATAGGGCTCCTTTAATTAAAAAACCTAACTGAATGAAAAATGCTGCGGAGCAAATGATAACTATTATGGTTTACTGTGGCTATGAATAAGATGGGTGGGGGGTTAATAAGCTTTGGTTCCCTCCCACTCCTGTTTTTTTTTTTTTTTTACAAAAAGGTACATTTTATCGTAATTTTGCTTTTTTTGGTTTAATTTATCCATTTTATTTTTGTTGCCTTATGTTGAAAAAACATCAAGTCAAAAAGTGATATTTTTAAAAGAAAAAAAAAAGCTGTTTGTTGCACGTTCGTGATAGTAGGAATCAACACTTATTTTTTAGGAAGGTCTAAAATACATACATTGTAAAAAGAAAGCACACCATCTTCCATTTGTAATCAAGACAGACAACATCACCTGGATCAGGTCTCACAAACCACGTACAAAAAACCCTCAGATGAACATGACATTTCCCAGTAGCTGCGTGTACATGAAGCAGCGCTGATGCGATCGAAAGCCAATCAAAATAAAAATGTGTCTTGTAAACATGTCTGCTGATCTGATCGACGTCCATCAGAAAGAATTTTCAATCTGGTGGAGAGGAGCGGTTTAAACCTTGCAATGATCAGATCAGCAGCATGTCAACACGGTCGTACGGTGTAGGGATGCACAATATAATCAGCCCCCTATCGGTATCGGCTTTAAAACTGAGTATCGGACGTCGGCCACCCCACTGATATTTAACCAATATTTAACCGATCAGGCCGCTGTTTCTAAAGTCTTAGAAAAAAAAAAAATCTTCTTCAAAAACTAAGACTTCTTAAGACTAGGGGTGGGAAGAATCACACTGAAATATTGCACAGGAAATAGACTGAAATATTGTGATATTTTCATATACTGATATCATGTTAACATTTAAAAACGCTGTATCCATCTACTTTACCAACGAAATCTTGAGATATTTCATCGTTTTGTTACAAAATCTCGCGAGAATTCACAACATATCGTGAGATTTTGTAACAGAACGATGAAATCGCTTGAAATTTTGTAAATAAAATAGATTGATACCACATTTTTAATTATTGATTTGATATTGGCATATAAAAACATCCCGATATTTCAGTATATTGATATTTTTTCTCACTCCTATTTTTCAAAGTGTCAGAAACGGATAACAAAACTGCTATTTGCAACGACTGCTTATTTTTTCAGCTTTAATGACAGTTGTTCAAACAAAATTAATAGGATATGTGCCTTATATCCTAGAACCACCTAGATTTTCTTCTCCTTGAAAAAAGAAAAAAAAAGACCCCAAAACAGGGGATATTTGGTTATTCACACATGACCTTGTATAAACTCTGTTCACACAGAATATCCTAAAAGAAACTGTCTGTAGAAGTTTTAAAGTCTGTAAAAAAGAAGTTTTTGAAGTAGAAGTACTTTTTGTTTTTTTCAGACTTTAGAAACAGCGGCCTGATCGGTCAAATATCGGTGGGGTGGCCGATGTCTGAGAGGGGCCGAATATATCGTACATCCCTAAAAAAAAAAAAAAAAAAAAAAAGAACAAGAAAAAAGTTTAGGGTTTTCTGTGGAAATGCCACGTTGATGGAGGCAGAGTTGCCTACATGCCACTCTGGGCACGGAGATCTGAGGGAGTTTTAAGGGTTAAATAAATAATGACACACTGGAAAATATCAAATGTTCATCTGAGGTTGATGCTTTTCTAAAGATCTTACCGTATTTTCCGAACTATAGGTCGCACTTTTTTTCATATATAAGACATGTATGAAAATATATACAATTTCACATATTTTTAAGTATCAATTCATATTGACTGACATGAGCAAAGGAGTAAATAATACCATCTAATGTCAAAAGAGGGCGCTCTAAGCTTGTGACAACTATATTCTGCTCCGAGGGCAAAAATCCCCAAATAGCCTTATCTCAGTGAGAGAAGTTCATTTTAACATCTGGCTGTACTGTCTGTATGGTGGAACAAATCCTCAAAAAACATGTTTATCCTTCTTAGTGATGATTTTTATGATCATTTACATACATTAACTTTGGAATCAGACTGGTTGGGTCATTTTTAGCAAGTAGGATATGAAAAATGAGAAAATCCCCCTATTTTAAATAAATAAATACAACTTATAAGCCAGTGAGAGTTATATATGTTATTTTCCTCTTCATGATGCATCGTTTGACTGATGTGACATAGGAGCGACTTATAGTCTGGAAAATACAGTAATCAGGACCACATTTCTTTTTTTCCCTTTTTTTTTTTTTGATAATTTAGAGATGGTGTACTTTCTGTTGCACCTGACTGTAGCCACAGCCAGAACTTCCTCACCTCCACCTCCTCGCCTTCGCCAATATCCTTGTTGTAGTCAGCTGGAGGAGGCAACCGCACGTCACTGAAGGGCAGCTGTCTCTCTGGCTGCCAGCTACGAAAAAATTAGACAGAAACAATTAAAAGCTTAGAAGGATACTTTGTGGAGCTCAACACATTTAGTTCTAGTTAATTTCCACTTATGTCACAGTGTGATTGTTTGCACAATTCCCCCTCACTATAAATAATAAAAATAAAACTTATATGGCTTATTAATAAAATAAAAGTCTTTTATTAGATTAAACTTTTATCTTGCCTTCGTTCATGTCAATATCTCATTATTCCTCAGATTCAGGTGAAATAATGGACCATTTTCACCAAAAGGTGCATCATTCCTTCATTATCTTATACAAGCAGCTCTTACAACACCTCCATGTGCTCAGAGAAAGTAAAAAGAGGAGGAAGAGGGGGGAGGGAACAGTCCCAAAAATGACACAGGCCACCATGCTGCCACCCCTCCCATCTTGCATACCTTGCTTCACTATTTTTAGGAGGCCCCTCTTCTACACTCAGAGCAGTGTAGATATAGAAGGACCAGAGGGATGGGAGGGAGGGATGGAGGGGGGGTTAGAGAGGGACAGTAGGTGGGTCAAGGAGTAAAGGAAATCCTGCCACATGTATGGCAGGGACACAGGGGGAGAGTGGAGGAGGTTGGGGGACGTGCATGGACAGCTGCATCCAAGGCACAGGTGCTGAAGAAGGAAATTTGAAATGCCTAAGACCCAATCCTGGACCAGTCATCAGATTTCTGACTCACTACAGTTCAAGTTTAGCCCCCCCTCCCCATATTCAGACCCTAGAGGTTGAGCATAAGGAGCCAACTTACTTGTTTTCAAATGCGATTGTGAGCGAGTCTTCATGGACATCTTTAATAAAACCCTAAAAGAGGAAAGAGGGAGATTTCAGACAAAGATGACAGATGAGGGGTTATTTAGCACGTGAGCGCTCTCCAAGGCGAACTACATCAATACTACCACCTTAAAAGCAGGGAGAAAAAAAAAGAAGAGCATCCAGGGCCTCCAAGACATCACCAACAATTCTTGAGCAGTGAATTTGATGATGAGAAGCACTGACCTGCCACAGTTACGATGGTTTTTCATTCTGAATTAATTTTTCCTAATGAAATATTTTAGAATTACATTATTCTCCTTCGTGTTTACATGAAAATAGTCATTTCTCTGAGCAGATGTTACATGGAAAACATGTTCATCTAATTCTGCTTTAAATCTGAGGGTTGGAAAGGGTTCTGATTGGACGTGACGTCTTTACGGAAACACGAACACTCTGGTTCCTACTACTTTTCTTTTCGGCTACAACAAAAAGAACCACATAGATTTTTCATTTGATTTTGACTGTAGTTTTTCAGGGCTGGGAAAAAACATTGATACACTGAAATATCGCAATATTTTCATATGCAGATTTCATATTGACATTTAAAAACACAATATTGATCCATTTTACCAACAAAATCTCACAAGATTTCACAAAAACATGCATTATTTCGTAACAGAACAACATCTCGCTCGATTTCGTTAGTGAAATAGATTGATACCTCGTTTTTAAATATTAATATATCAGCATATGAAAATATTGCGATATTTCAGTGCATCGATATTTTTTCCCGCCCTCGTAGTTTTGTAGCAGCTGTTTGACACCACTTCATTTCCACCAGTTGGCACAAGTCCAATGCTTGTTTCGTATGTGCTTCGATATGCGCCATGTCGCGCCCCTTCCAGTGAGCCCCATGGGACCTTAGAAACGGAAAAATATTAATGGAAGTCAATGGGGAGAAAATTATCCTCTGGTCCTAGTTGTTCTCTGTCTTGGATTCCAGCATGTTGTTTATTGAAAAAAAAAATTGTACAAAGAAAAAAATAAAATACTGCAGTGCAAAGAACTTTTTTTCGTTCACAAAGCGGCTTCAAGCAAAACCTGAAATAATCTAAATCTTCATCGTATTGTAATTTTTTTTTCTTTGCAAGTTTTTTTTTTTTATTTAAATCCTCCACCAACATGTCTGGAATCCAGGACAGAGAATGACTGGGACCAGAATAGGGATGCACGATGTAGGAATTTTGGCCAATATCTGATATGCCGATATTTTAAAACTGATGTGGCCTGTAACCGATATCGATACCGATATTAAAGCTGAAAAAATTATGTAATATTCATTCCTTGTGCAAAATTTAGAAAAATACCTTAACTTGTGTTATGTATGACAAGTGAAACTTAATGCCAGTTGTTCGAACTAATATGTGCATTATATTCTAGAAAGAACTGGATTTTCTTCTCCCTGAGGAACAAAACCAATACCAAAAACAGGGGATATTTGGTTATTTACACATATAACTGTATACAAACTCCGTTCACACAGAACATCCTAAAAGAAACTGTCTTTAGAAGTTTTAAAGTCTGTAAAAAAGATGTTTTTGAAGAAGACGAAGAGGAAGTTTTGGGGTTTTTTTTACTTTAGAAACAGTGGCCTGATCGGTTAAATGTTGGTTAAATATCGGTGGAGTGGCCAATGTCCGATACTCAGTTTTAAAGTAGGCAGATACCAATAGGTGGCCCATGGCTGATTATATTGTGCATCCCTAGACCAAAAGATAATTTATCCACATTGACTTCCATTCATATTTTTTTCATTTCTAAGGTCCCATGAGCGGGAGTAGATGCTGCGTGACTCCGGCTCCCAACTGCTCCAAAACGAGGGAACGGGCATGCGCTAAACGGACGGAAATACGGTAAAGCAGAATGAACATATGAATGGAGGAATTATTTAATTCAGAATTAAAATGAGAGTAAACCAGCCATTTTATTTAGAACCAAGTTAATTCTGAATTATTTTAATTTGAAATCAAGTGTTTACTGAATTTCCCTTCTGGGATGAATAAAGTATTTTTCATTTAATTTCATTTCATTTACACGGTCCTTTTAAACTTTTATTCAGAATTAAAACTCATGTAACCGGGTAACTGACTGCTTACAGCTTGTAAATTCTCCGCTCCCTCACATACAGTTACAGTAGACAAACAGGATAAAATGAGTCGTCCCTGAGCTGGTCTTCCAGCTTCCACACGCACAATCATTTCATGCAGTGACTCTTCAGAAGCACGAGGGCGGCAGGGTTTGGTTCCTCTCAGCCTATATGGGCAGACTATATGAGCGCCTGCAGACGGCTGCTTGACCATTCACAAATCTGTCACGTCATGCCATAAAACTCAACCACCCCACCCCGAACCCCCGAATGAGGAAAAACTGGACGTGGGGGCGTGTTAAGTAGCTCACAGTGGCACTACCGTATAAGGGACAGAGGTCAGGATCAGCTGCAGGCATGCCTGGGGTTGGAGACGGTACAGGATTCACCTGCTGGTGAGCAGGTTTGGCCCAGGAAGTTTTGGGAAATTATTCATTACTTTGGCACAACTGCTCTGAAATTCAACTTCTTATTTTTGGAAAGCTGATTTGACCTGCGAGGGGTTGATCCGAGAGAAAGCTTTAAAATCTTCAAAACTGAACAGCTCCACGGGTAATAAATCAAAAGCCACATATGATAACTGCTCAGATAGATGTTTGAAGGCTGACGGGACACAGCTGCAGCTGTTACACAGATTTTGACAAACAGGGCAGGACATGGAATGTCAATTATAGACACCACTGGTACAAGAAATAATCATCTTACAATTATCGTAATTGTGCATCAATTTCACTATAAATGAATAAAAACACAAAAATCACAAACTCTACTTACAAGTCTTTAAATTTTATTCATCTATTTTGATGGAAACATAATGTACCAGTAATAGGGCTGGGTATACCGAAATAAAAAATTATATCATATTTTTTAATGAGATATGGAACTGGACCATATAGCAGCATATATCGATATACGTAGTTCAATGTTTGTTTCTTCTGTCTATAAATGCTGCCCTTACTAGTAGTTGGCATTTTCAATTCTTTTGTAATGTTCATTATTTGCATCTGTGGATTTGTTACACAGTTATACAGTATTTATGCTTACATATTTTTGTTCTCTGAAGAGCTGAGCATTATTTCATCCCACTGGTTTAAACTACTTGTAACGTCATATTTTGCTTTGACTGTGAATAAACTTGTTAATATATATCCCAAAATGGTTCTCAAGATTTCTTTTGAAATCAAGTAGAGAATTTAAAAAGTAAATAATTACTGCAATGTCATTTCATTTAACCCAACTGTTTTATCAAAAAGAAAAATATGGGCAGGGGTTCTTTGGTCAAGTGCTAAACTCAAACTCCAAAAATTACATGACACCTTCGTTATTTTGTCCTTTAACCCAAAGGAAATCCAACAAGGATTAATTAATCTGTCAGTTCTGAGGGAATAAATATCCTGACATAATTTCCAATTCAAACATGCGTCTTGTTTAACTGACACACAATGAAAAACAAAGCTGCAACACATGGATGTTTGCACAATCTGTTGTGGAAAGTGTCGACATTGAGGGATCCCGATCATAGCGTTTAATACTGCAATTAACCGTGACATCCCTAGCGGTTGATCCGTGAACAAATTTTCATGTTGGCCACACTTTTAACCCAGATATCCTCAGCAACAAATCTTATAAGACATTTTTATAGTTTTCCAAACAGTTTCACCCACCTATAAATGAAGATTATGCAAAAATGCCCATGGTCAGCGCCACTAACTTTCTTTGGGATCACTTGAGTTGCATTTTTGGAGGTGCAACAGAAAAATTTCTCTGAGAAAACAACTGTCTGTAATGAAGAGACTGCAAACCCATCGGGAAAAGTTGGCGCAAGTAAATAAAGTGAGAAGTAGGGGATCTTTCTCAATGACTTCAAACGCAAATCTTCCAGGTCAAAGGGCAGGAAAGCCCTCTTACAGGTGATGGAAATGACAGCAGCCACGTGTAGGCTCACATGGCGATCAACGTTTAATAAAAAAAAAAAAAAAAACTTGCTTTTTTTTAAATCTCCAATAAACAAATGAGATGGCAAACCTTTTCTCAAGGTAGAGATTCATAGCATTTGAGCTACACTACATATTATAGATCCTTTATTTCCCTTAACACATCCATAAATATGATACTCAAACTACAACCTGCAAAATGACATTTAGATTGTCACTAACACACTTGAGTGAGTCCATGTCATGTTAAAAATGAGAGCTGCTGGATAACAGGCATAACAGAGTTTCGTGGAAAATGTCCATTCACGCCAGAGTCAAACTGTCACCCAGTAAAACAGAACAACAGGTGAAGCAGCATGAAAGTAAATATAGGCTCATCAACGCCTGTAGTTGGCTCACCAGCTAAAAGCAGCAGCGCATGGACGAAGAAAATCTGACTCAAAATCCCCTCTTTATGACTTGTTTGTGACTAATATGCTGAAATCAACTCTACAAACAATCAACTCTACAAACGATTCTTGTTTAGAAAAAAGGAGAATTTAACATGAAACTTTCAATTTCAATGCGTCCTGTAAACAGTAGCAGGGCTGCTGAAAGTTTAGATTAGGCAGAAATGAAACAGAAACCGTGAATCTGCTCCCCAGGGCAACAAGCAGTGTGATTAAGATAGATTCGCGTATAACCTGAGCTTATAATATGACTTTTCATGTAGCATCTCACCACAGGAGCTGCACAGCTGTGTGAAAGACGCTTATAAAATGCTTACATCCAACGTTAAATGATGTAAAAATTAAATTATGAAGGCCCAATGCGGGGCAATTAAATAACGAGGAGATCTTCAAACGAATATGGTGTTAATGTGGACAAATATAGGCCACACAGGGGGACAAGTGTCCCTAGCCTCGCTGCTAACTGTAGCTAGCTGTCCACCCCGCAACGGCCATCCTCAGCGGAGCACCAACCCATCCCTGCTCATCATGACGAACCCAAAGCTAACGTTAGCCAAGTACCGCTTTGCTAGGTCTGGCTTCGGGGGAACGAGGCAAGTTTTTCAATAAAACAAAACTTTTAACTCAAACAACTACAAACTACGACTGTTTTAAGCAGGTTACCTTGTAGAAGGCCCCGTTCGAGCCGCGAACTTCCACGGCCAGCCCGTCCATGCTCGTCGGTAGATCCCCACGGCTGTGCTTTTCTGTAGCCGTTACGACTCCCTGCGAGTCCAGCAACGGAACCACCCCCAGCTTCGCCGGCCCGTCGCCGCTATCCGGTCTCTTGTGGATTTCCAGTGTTTCGGGTAGGTGGAGAAGGGGCAAGAGGTGAAGGGGTTGAGGGGGAGATGGGTGTGATGGTGTCAACTAATGCAACGCAGACGCCGTCTCAGGCAGCCAGTTGAAAGGGGAGGGGGGAGAAACCGCCGTCTGTTTTATTATTATTACTATATTCTTCTTCTTTTCTTGGCTGAATGTTACGATTTAAAGCTCGCGACGTGAACGGGTCCGCCACGAGCCGTTGGTGAAGTCTCGACGTGCACGCGGAGGAGAAGCAAGCTAATGATGCTTGAGCAGGAGGATGCTAGCTGATGGATAATTAGCTGGGAGGCTAGCTATCAACACCTTGATCCCCGTCAGTTTTTCAGGGATGCTAGCAAGCTAGCGTTTGATACCACTGGCTGCGTTTTGTTGGCTGTGCGTGTGGCGCTGTCGCTGCGTTAAAAAAAAATTCCACAGAATTCGTCACCGGGGGGAGGGGGGTCGGTTCTGTAGTCCGTGGTGTAATTTTCAGCGGTGTTTCTTTCCTTAAAAAGCGCTAGAAATGCACTACCGCCCGGCGACTCGTTACACCAGCCACCCGTCCCCTCAAACACACGCCGATGGAGTGAATCAGAGAGGGACTGAATGACCTGGAACACCCCACCCCTCCGAACAAAGCTCCGCCCATTTCCCAAACAAGGATTCTGATTAGTTAACCGTCTGGACAATCAACTTTTACGGTTGTTGATTGGCTTAGCAAATAAGGGCTGGTTCAGGACCGTAACCAATCAAATATAGAAAGTCGCATCCTGACACAATGCATTGGTTTCTGCCAGTGTCCATTATAATTTTACTCATATTGACTGGCTCCCAAAGCAAATTTTGCCCACTCATTGATGAGCAAAGACCACTGGCTATTGTGTAAACAGCACCACAGCTGAGTTACTATATATACTATCCTTCAAATAAAAGCTACACCAGAGGAAAAACACTTTTTTTGGTGGATTTTTTAAAAAACATCTCAGCCACACCTGCATAATTATGATCATTAACAGCAAGAGAGGAGAAGCAGAAGAAGGAAATCAAGTAAAAGCTTGTAGTGGTATGCTTTCCTAACAGCTGAAATGCTGCACCAAGAAGATCAGATATGGACAAGGAGTGATGCGAGGAAACAGCTGTGAGAGGCAGAAAGAAGAGGGCAGGGGTCATGGGGGGAAGCCACGCAGTTCATGAATACTCACAATAAAGATTAAAAATTAAAGCTGGGATATGAACTGGAACGAAGTGGACACACGCTTGATCGTTTCTTTTTTATTGTTATTATTTGCAGCCAGTCTTGTACAAAGTGTTCACAAAATAATTAAGATTATCCATAACAGAAAAATTCCACTCTGAATGATAACAAGCAGAGACGTGAAGCTGCGCCAAAATAAACTTCATTTTGATTCTTTATTCAGTGGTCATTTTAAAATTCTCCTCATGAATCCAAGTTGAATAGGTAAAATTAAAATGCTAAATGCGTTACAGAGAAGGGTATACGTACTATTGTGCATGTGATAACTAATACAATGAAATGATGGTGACACGTTTTGGGGAGAACAAGCATTAGACAGAGATAGGGCTGTCACGATTAATTGACTAATCATCAACTCACAAAGTAGTCCTGACTAATTTAATAATCGACTAATTTTTTATTGTTTTTAAGCTTTGTTTTTCCTTTCAAAATTGCCACTGTACCTTCCGCTGGCTTCTCTGCCTTTCTTTCCTTGACGCGCATACAGCTGTGTGAAAAAGTGTTTGCCCCCTTCCTAATTTCTTACTTGTTTGCATGTTAGTCACACTTAAATGTTTCAGATCATCAAACAAATTTAAATGTGAGACAAAGATAACACAAGTAAACAGAAAATGCAGTTTTTGAATGAAGATTTTTATTTTTAAGGGGGAAAAAAAATCCAAACTTAAATGGCCCTGTGTGAAAAAGTGATTGCCCCCCAAACCTAATAACTGGTTGGGCCACCCTTAGCAGCAACAACTGCAATCAAGCATTTGTGATAACTGGCAGTGAGTCTTCTACAGCGCTGTGGAGGAATTTTGTTCCATTCATCTTTGCAGAATTGTTGTAATTCAGCCACATTGGAGGCTTTTCCAGCATGAACCACCTTTTTAAGGTCATGCCACAGCATCTCAATGGGATTCAGGTGGGGACTTTGACAGGCCACTCCAAAGTCTTCATTTTGTTTTTCTTGAGCCATTCAGAGGTGGACTTGCTGGTGTGTTCTGGATCATTGTTCTGCTGCAGAACCCAAGTGCGCTTCAGCTTGAGGTCGTGAACAGATGGCCGGACATTCTCCTTCAGGATTTTTTGGTAGACAGCAGAATTCATGGTTCCATTTACCACAGCAAGTCTTCCAAGTCCTGAAGCAGCAAAGCAGACCCAGACCATCACACTAAAACCACCATATTTTACTGTTGCTATGATGTTCCTTTTCTGAAATACCGTGTTACTTTAACGCCAGATGTAATGGGACCTAAACCTTCCAAAAAGTTCCACTTTTGTCTCGTCAGTCCACAGAGTATTTTCCCAGAAGTCTTGGGGATCATCAAAATGCTTTCTGGCTAAACTGAGACGAGCCTTTATGTTCTTTTTGCTCAGCAGTGGTTTTGGTCTTGGAACTCTGCCATGCAGCCATTTTTCTGATGGTGGAGTCATGAACACTGACCTTAATTGAGGCAAGTGAGGCCTGCAGTTCTTGGATGTTGTTCTAGGGTCTTTTGTGACCTCTTGGATGAGTCGTCGCTGTGCTCTTGGGGTAATTTTGGTCGGCCGGCCACTCCTGGGAAGGTTCACCACTGTTCCATGATTTCACCATTTGTGGATAATGGTTCTCACTGTGGTTCTCTGGAGTCCCAAAGCTTTAGAAATGGCTTTAGAACCTTTTCCAGACTGATAGATCTCAGTTACTTTGTTTCTCATTTTTTTACTGAATTTATTTTGGATCGCAACATGATGTCTAGCTTTTGAGGATCTTTTGGTCTACTAAACTTCGTCAGGCAGGTCCTATTTAAGTGATTTCTTGACTGAGAACAGGTGTGGCAGTAATCCAACCTTAGTATGGCTAGAGAAATTGAAATCAGCTTTCCAAAGATGTGATAAACTACAGTCAATGTATGTTTTAACAGGGGGGGGGGGGGGGGGGGGCGATCACTTTTTCACAAAGGACCATGGAGGTGTGGATCCCCCCCCCCCAAATGAAAATCTTCATTCAAAAACTGCATTTTCTGTTTACTTGTGTTATCTTTGACTCAGATTAAAATTTGTTTGATGATCTGAAACATTTAAGTGTGTGACTAACATGCAAAAAAGTAAGAAATTAGGAAGGGGCAAACCTTTTTCACACAGCTGTATATATATATATACTATATATATATATATATATATATATATGTATATACATACACACACACAGACAGTGGGTAACATTTAATTTCACAGGTATTCTGCATTGTTACCCAGAAGAAGGTGTGTACAAAATTATATATTATATTAAATATATATTTCTATTTTATTACATACATTATATATATATTTTTTTTAAAAAAAACGGAAGATAATTAACAGGATTTCAGACTATTTTTTTTCCCCCGTCTGTTTTGATCCACACTCCTTACCAGTTGGTGGCGGTAATGCGCCCGTTACGTCATTTACCAACCGCCAAAAACAAAACAAAATGAAGAAGAGTTCAGCCAATGGCAAGCGTATCTGCTGACGCGGGCAACTTGATTCCGGAAGTATTTGCTGTATGTCAATGTCGCTCTCCTGTAGCGAAGTAAAGCTTAAAACTTAGAACCTTTTACGCTGTTTAGTCACCAGAAATACAACTCAGTAGAAAATGTCGGGTTGTCCCGAGACAACAGACGTGTTGTTGCTCGGGAAAGGCGACAGTTTGCATCAACAGGGTAAGAAAACAAAGTTCCGGTTGCTTCTACGTATGTAGAGTTGTTTGAATGATGAAAACGGTTCGCTAAACGTTTTGCAAAAGATAGTTTTTTTTCATACAATGAAAAAAAATCTTAACAGATATAAAAAAAAAGCAGCTGTGTTGTTCTTTTCTAGTAAAATTGTTTGGCCCCTGATTTAAAGCATGTTTCCACGCAGTTCTGGCCTCCTTCCCACTGTGTGACGTGACAGAGGAAGACCTGACCCAGAACCCGCAGTTCTGTAAACTACTGGCCACTCTGACCCAGTATGTGGACAAAACTGGACTAACTCTGTCCTTAAAACCAGACCTGGACAAGGTATTTTTTCTCATTTTCTCGCAATATGAAATAATAATGAAAAAAAAAAACAAAAACAAAACAACCTTTAGTTATCCCAGAGGGAAAAAAATTGATGGTTTTTTTTGTTTTTGTTTTTTTTTTAGCCTATGTTTGTTGTTGTTGTTGTATATATATATATATATATATATATATATATATATATATATATATATATGAATAATAATTTTAAGATTAAGAAGGGGGTGACTTATTTTGGAAGATGATGGCCGCTGGCAGGAATGCTCTCGTCTCTAGTATCTTTCTGTATTGCTTTGTGGACTCAACACTGAACCCACTGTTGTTTCTTCACATTGTCGTGTAGAAGATGTGAAGAATTATCCGTTATGTCCAGCAGCTTGTGCAGTATATTTTTGGACAGTCAGTTCCAGAGTTATTCCCAGCACAGAACCAGCTTTCTTGATCAGCTTGTTTAGTTTCTTCAAGTCTCTGATTCTGATGCTGCTTCCCCAGCAGATGGCTGCAAAGCTAATTGCACTTTCCACAACAGACTTGAAGATCTGCAACATCTTGGTGCAGATGTTGAATGATCTCAGCTTCCTTAAGAAGTAGAGTCTGCTCTGACCTTTCTTGTAGATGTAGTCAGAGTTGCATTTCCAGTCGAGTCTGTTGTCCAGCTGAACTCCAAGGTATTTGTAATTCTCCACCACCTCCACCTCCTCTTCCAGGATGTAGACAGGACTATGCTGCTTATTCTTGCTCCTCCTGAAGTCAACAATCATCTTTTTAGTCTTGCTGGTATTTAAGATGAGCTGATTGTTACCATTTCACAAACTGACTGACCAGTTCCCTGTACTCGGCTTCTTGTCCATCACTGATACACCCCACAACTGCAGAGTCATCAGAGTATTTCTGCAGATGACAGGACTCAGAGTTGTACTGGAAGTCTGAGGTGTACAGTGTAAAGAGGAATGGTGAGAGTACAGTTCCTTGTGGTGCTCCAGTGCTGCTGACCACCATCTCAGACACACAACCTTTCAGTCTCACAAACTGTGGTCTGTTAGCTCGTCGTGAATGCAGGTGGTTGAATTTAATCGTACCAATCACTTGAAAAATCAAAGAACATGACCCTCAAAGTGCTGCCTGACTGGTCCAGATGAGAGTGGGCTCTCTGAAGCAGGAAGATGATGGCGTCTTCAACCCCAAACCCATTACGATATGCGAACTGTAATGGGTCCTGAAAGGTATTCACTTGCTTGTTGAGGTGAGCCAGTAAGAGTCTCTCCAGGACTTTCATGATGTGAGATGTCAGAGCAACTGGTCTGTAGTCATTTGGTTCAGCTGGTTGTGGTTTTTTAGGGACTGGAACAAGACAGGATGTTTTCCACAGCACAGGAACTCTGTTCTGTCTCAGGCTGGTGTTAAAAAGGTGCTGGAGAACCGGACACAGTTGTTCTGAGCAGGATTTTAGAACTCTGGGTTTCTGGGAATTTGAAATTTGGGCATGAATTTTTTTTTGTTTATTTGTCAATCTGCACACATGTGGCTACTTTTCTTTAGGCTGAACAGAAGCTGCAAAGTCAGAGGCGTCAGTGGCTTCGCTGCGAGAGCCTCTACAGAGGGCTGCAGGAGATGATCCAGGACCACTCTGTTAAGAAACACCATACCACTGTACCTCCCGACCAGAATATGGTACTTTTTCAAAGATTCGGCCATCTGTAAACCTGTAACATGAATTACTGGGTTTAAGTTATGAACAGTTGCTACTTCCTGTGCACCTGATGTAATATAAACTTTACCTGCAGTTCTATGAAACAATGGAGAAGTGTCTGCTTGTGGCTCAGTGTGTCAAACAGCTTGATCCCAGTAGCACCACAAACCAAGACCAGCCCTCTGTACTGGGCCTGACAAGCCAGCACATAGTGGAGCTCATGCCATTGGAGAAGGTAATGGCTTTGTTTATTTAAATAGTTTTACACTTGGTTTTACAAAAGAGTATTAGGGCCACTAAAAAAATTAGAGTTTTGAAAAAAAGAGTCAGAATTTCAACTTAATTCTGACTTCCTTTTTCAGAAATGAAGGAAAAGTCTCCCAAATTTAAAAAAAAAAAAATCTGGTTAAAAAAAAAAAAAAAAAAAAAATCTAAGGGTAAGTCAGAATTCTTATTTTAAAGTCAAATTTCTTTTTTTCCCCCAGAAGTTGGAAAAAAAATCTCCTGAAAATGTTCTCTTTATGTTCTGAAAAAAAAAAGTCAGAATTCTGCGATTTAAGTCAGAATTTCGTCTTTATTCTGGCTTCCCTTATCAGAAATTAAGGAAAAGTCTCCCAATTTTTTTTAAATTTCTGTAAAAAACAACAAAAAAAAATAATCTAAGATTTAAATCAGAATTCTGATGTGTAAGTCAGATTTTTTTTCCTAGAAGTTGGGGAAAAAAAATCTTCTGGGCCCAGTATTTCAAAAATAATCCACCAGGATTAATCCAGGTGGATTGGATTTTTTCCAGATCTGATCAGAAATTGGGTATTTCAAAGGAGATTTAATCCTGAAGATTTAAATCCAGATCTGTAAATCCAATCCTACCTTTTAATCCAGATTTTTTGCTCTTTTGGGTATTTCAAAAGTTTGGGCCCAAATCTGGATAATTTTGATCCTGAAAATGGGGATTAAAATAATCCCACCTCAGAGGTGGATTCGAGGATGATCTTGAGGTGGAAAACAATGAGGTTGGCAGCTGCAGTCACGAACTACACATCTTTCACTCTGAATCTGCTACATAAATCAACTCCTTTCATACTGAAGAAATAATATGATATATTTTTAAAAATGAAATGTTTCATACACATTGTGATGGAGCCAAATTTACAACAAACATAGTGCTCTTGTTTCTAAGTAAATTATTTTTGCGTGAGACCTGTTTTTCACTTTTAAGATTTGAAGAGTGTAACCACATTTGAAGCGGCGTCCATGCACAACATTTTTTGTTCCAGCGATGCGCTAAATTACTCACTATGTGGACCACTCAAAGCGCTTTAGGCAATAATACAATTCCAACTCTTCCAAACTTGTTCTGGAAAGCGGTCTTTTGTCTCTTATACCGTTACCATCCAGACAAACGCCTCCATGTCATTAAAGAGGAAATGTTGCAGCACGTTGTTTTGGCTGAATGCACAAGAAAATGTCCCAACACCACTGTATATTTCAGAACTTTTATTACTCTGCCTGGTGCATTCATTTATTCATTGCTGCAGCTTTCTGCTATCTACAAAAGCTAAATGTTCTCTTCTTTTTCACTTTCTGACATCACAATCACAATGAACAGCGCCCCTTAGTGGCGACCCGCAAACATGATTTCACATCACTACAACAGGGATGAAAGGATGCTGGTGCGACAAACGACACATCTACAATATTTCCCTAAATCTGAACGTAGCTGTAATTGCAGTTAGTTTACATCATTTAAAATAAGTAAACAAAATCTGCACATAGCTCAGAATTTAGTGACAGTTACAGACGAATCCTGAAAAGTTACATTTCTGTCACAAAGTAAACATGTTGACGCTCCATAAATAAAAATGTTTGCATGAATAATTGATAACCATGTTTCATTTTCACATAAATTTATTAGTTTAACTGCTTGTCAAGCATCTTAATCTTCACCTTCACCTCTTCTTTCTGAGCTGAGTGAGTCCGTCCCTTTCAGAGGACATTTTGTTGCTGAGTCTGCTCAATACTCTCAATAGTTTCTTTTACTCAAGATTTTCATTTCTGCACTTCTTGTTGCCAAATAACAAAACACTTTTATTATTGAGCTTCCTTGATTTGTGTCTTGGTTATTAAAATCATTTATTAAACATCTTTATTGGTATGGAAATGTTAAAAGTATCTACTTACAGACCGCTCTGTTTATCAACTACAGCTTCTCTGTAGCTGAACAAACATCTGAGTTAAAGAAGAAAAAGAAATTTGACTGCCAGAGTTGTTTCTCTGTTTGCAGTGATGATTTAGCGTCAGCGTTGACTGATACATGATCATATTGATCAGACACACGCTCATGACAAGTCCTTTATGTCATCATTTCCTGTTTCCTGTCAATGATCCAGTGGGAGGGACAGATTTGTAAATCTCCATCTAACAGGATCAGGATCATTTTGATCCAATCCACCAAAGTTTTGAAATATCCAGATATCAATCTGAGATCCAAGGACCTGAATCCAGGGATTTGGAAATCCAGATCATTTTGATCTGGATTCAAATTTTTGAAATACTGGGCCCTGAACATTTTCTTTTTATGTTGTGGGAAAAAAAGTCAGAATTCTGAGATCAAAGTCAGAATTCCAAACTTGCTTTTTTTAAAAATAATTTCTGGGGGAAAAAAAGAAAATTCTGAGGGTTTTTTTTTTTTTTCCAGAAATTGGATAAAAAAAAATTGAATAATCTCCTGAAGAAAATATTTATCTTTTGCGAAAAAAGTCAGAATTCTGAGATTTAAGTCAGAATTCTGACTTTTTTTTTCTCAGAATACTGACTTCTTTGAGAACCTAGAAAAAAAATCTTCTGAAATTTCCTTTTTTCTTTTTTTTTTCTTTTCTCTTTTTAACTTCTGGGAGGGGGGTGGGGGGGAGTGAGAGTGAGAATCCTGAAATTAAAGTGAGAATTACAAACGCTCTCTTTTATAATTTCTGGGGAAAAAAAAATAAAAAATTTAAGATCAAATTCAGAATTCAGACTTTTTTCTTAGAATTCATGCTTTCATGTCAGAAATTGGGGAAAAAAAATCTCCCCCCCAAAATATTTTTCTGTTTTTGTGTTCTGGAAAAAAGTCAGAATTCTATTTTTTTTCTTTCGTGGCCCTCATACTCTTGTGTATGTTTTTAGTGAAGTGTTGCTTCTAAATTTGAATAGATGATGCATAGCAGATGTAGCTTCTCATCAGCTGCCTAAACGCTTGCTGTATTTGTCTTCAGAATGTGCAAAGAATGCGACAGAGTTTGCCCCGACAGCTGGAGAAGCATCTGAAAGAAAAGTGTTTGAGCCTCCTCTCTTATTATCAGCCTGAATGGGGTAATGTAGCAGCAAGACATGAGATTTATCAATGTGCTGGCTCTTCCAGAACCTTCAGGTCACCTGGTGTTTCTTAATGTCAAGGATGTTGTTTTTGTTATTGCCTTTAGAGAATGAGAGCGAAGGCCTTAAGACCATCAAACTGGCTCATTTATCCGCTCTGCTGGAAAAAGAGAAGAAAAAAGCAGCAAATCTAAAGGAAACCTGCAGGGAGAATACAGTTCATCTGCAGAGACAGACCCAACTCTACCTTTTTGTAAGTACTTGTTTTGCATCATTAAAAAATGCACTTATTTCATCGCGTCCACATTTAAATGTTACCTAGTTCTGCACAGATACAACCTAAAGCTTACTGGTTTTTTACCAGTAAAAAAACCAGTAAAAAACCAGTTCCAAAGTTGTATAAAACCAGACAGAAATAAGTTATAACACCGTTATGTTTTCTGTTTTCTTTCTCGTGTGCACGGAGTCACTGAGGATTCACTTTAAAAGAAAGTTGAATAACTCATTATTCCATTAGTCACTATGATTTAATGTCACAATTATTTAATGATCATTTTGTCTTGAGTATTTAGTATGACCACTGTCATTATTCCCAGTTGTCTGTAATCCATGTCTGAAGAAATAGTTGAGTGAATTGAAATATATTTTTTATGTCATTTTCTGCTGCATTTTAAGAGTTTTATTACTGCCACAAATTTTTACATTGAGGCATGTTCACTTGCATTAGACGTACTTAATTCTGGCGAGCATTTGTTGACATTTACAGGTGTATTATCATCCTTGATGCTGTTATATTATTGCACTACACAGTGGGAACATTTTAGTTTTAAGCCAAATGAATTGTTTTTCTTTGCTGATCATTGCTGGGTTAGATGTCAATTGTCCTGAATTTCCTAATAACAATATTAAATATTTATTTAGTGGTAATTTTACAAAGTGAATTGAGGACCAAGATTTTATTTTATTTTATTCTATAGTTGTGTGAAAAAATGATTGCCCCTGAACCTTATAACTGGTTGGGCCACCTTTAGCAACAACAACTGCAATCAAGCGTTTGCGATAACTGGCAATGAGGGGAGGGTCACATGGACACTTGTCACGATTAAAACGTTAATGCCATGGGGGCGGGGGTGGGGGTGGGGGTTGGATCTCTGGCAGTGGTTGTTTGTCTCTTGCCGGAGCTCCCTTCATGCTGGCTCTTTCTCGGTCAGCATGCTGTGCTGCACTGACGAGGGGCCGTTCTTTATTTAAACATTTAACAAACAGCATTTACATAAACTTCAACTACGACGCATGTACGTATGTGCATAGATTGTCTATTGGTGACAGACATCTCACTGTTACAGGTGGTGATGCCACCAGCTGGACTGGAGTTTTGCCATCTCTTTCTACTTGCGTCACGGTGTGATGAGGATGGTTTCATCCTCAAAACGTTTCAGAAAACAACCATGAGACTGCGCAGAGTTGTTGGACCCCTGCTGTGAGAATCCAGATAGTTCAAGTCTAGTTCGCTTGAGGAAACCCATGAGACCTGCCCTGAGTCTTCTACAGCGCTGTGGAGGAATTTTGTTCCACTCATCTTTGCAGAATTGTTGTAATTCAGCCACATTGGAGGGTTTTCCAGCATGAACCTCCTTTTTAAGGTCATGCCACAGCATCTCAATGGGATTCAGGTGGGGACTTTGACTAGGCCACTCCAAAGTCTTCATTTTGTTTTTATTGAGCCATTCAGAGGTGGACTTGCTGGTGTGTTTTGGATCATTGTTCTGCTGCAGAACCCAAGTGCGCTTCAGCCTCAGGTCACCAACAGATGGCCGGACATTCTCCTTCAGGATTTTTTTGGTAGACAGCAGAATTCATGGTTCCATTTACCACAGCAAGTCTTCCAGGTCCTGAAGCAGCAAAGCAGACCCAGACCATCACACTACCACCACCATATTTTACTGTTGGTATGATGTTCCTTTTCTGAATCCAAAAGTCTTGGGGATCATCAAGATGCTTTCTGGCTAAACTGAGACGAGCCTTTATGTTCTTTTTGCTCAGCAGTGGTTTTGGTCTTGGAACTCTGCCATGCAGCCATTTTTGCCCCCCAGTCTCTTTCTGATGGTGGAGTCATGAACACTGACTTAAAAGGTAGAGTCCGGAGTCCCCCCACCCTTTCTGTTTGCGTTTTTGACTTGCACAAGTCTAACATTTATTTTTTAGGGGGAAACATTAGGCTCTACCTTAATTGAGGCAAGTGAGGCCTGCAGTTCTTGGATGTTGTTCTGGGGTCTTTTGTGACCCCTTTGATGAGTCGTCGCTGTGCTCTTGGGGTCATTTTGGTCGGCCGGCCACTCCTGGGAAGGTTCACCACTGTTCCATGTTTTCACCATTTGTGGATAATGGTTCTCACTGTGGTTTTTCTGGAGTCCCAAAGCTTTAGAAATGGCTTTGGAACCTTTTCCAGACTGATAGATCTCAATGACTTTGTTTCTAATTTTGTTCCTGAATTTCTTTGGATCGCAGCATGATGTCTAGCTTTGGAGGATCTTTGGTCTACTTAACTTCATCAGGCAGGTCCTATTTAACTGATTTCTTGATTGAGAACAGGTGTGGCAGTAATCAGGCCTGCGTGTGGCGAGAGAAATTGAACTCGGCTTTCCAAAGATGTGATAAACCACAGTTAATTTATGTTTTAGGGGGGCAATCACTTTTTCACACAGGACCATGGAGGTCCATGGAGGTCCCCCCCCCATTAGTAATAAAAATCTTCATTTAAAAACTGCATTTCCTGTTTACTTTTGTTATCTTTGTATCACATCTAAATTCGTTTGATGATCTAAAACATTTAAGTGTAACTGACATGCAAAAAAATAAGAAAACAGGAAGCAGGCAAACACTTTTTCACACTTCATTATTTTTTATTTTTATTTGCGATTTTTAAATTTTATTTTAAAATATTTTTCATGTTAAATTTTGAATTTATCTTATTTATTATTTATTGAATTTTTCATTTCTTTTTAATTTCTTTTTTCATTTCAAGTTTACTGATTTTCCTTAATTAAATGACTGAAAATCTGACTTTTAGGTCATATTTATGCAGAACTATTAAAATTCACAATATTATAAAAGTCATTGTTTGCACAGCATCAATATTACAAAGATTGTTTGACATAAAATGGGTAAATTTAATGTTTATTAAAGGGGGCTACATTCCATTTTAGAGGAATAATCTTTAATGAATAACTTTTAGCTACCCAGTATGCACATGTACGGAAGCAGAATGCAGCCTTTGTTAAAACAACTGATAGTGGCACCATATATGGAAATATTTGTTTATATGTAGCAAATCAACAATCAAATATTCAACAGTGGCTTCAAACGTTTCCTGATGTTCAGCCTGAATAAAAACTGAAACACAGGTATCTTTTAATTTGCCTCAACAATATTTAATGTCTCTGTCTTTCTCACATAAACCAGGAACTGACTAAGTGCACACAGCTCCTTCAGACCCTCATCTTAGTCCACCGTCTGAAGATCCAGACAGATTTGGACCGCAAAAAATTAGATTACTTTGATGGGAAATGTGAATTAATTTTACAGAAGATAAAGTAAGTCATTTCCAGTGCTCTGCCTGCTGTTGAATATGAGAAAAATGAATCTGTGATGGATGATAGTGGTTAGAGAAGTTTGGGGTTTTTAGGTCAGAATGTTGTGACTTGCATTATTAATAAACCATTAGTTTACATGTTTAGACCCTCAAAAAAAAAATCAAAACATGCATCAATTTAAATTTGTTATTCCTTCAAAGGACTGAAATGGTGGAAATTCAACTGGAGACGTACACAGCTGACACAATTTCTGCTCACCGAAAAATAAGGTAAACAATGTTTGCTCCAGTTTTCCACCTATGAGTGAGATTTAACTCGACATTGTGGCTGATGCCGGTGCACGTGTAACATTTTCTGCTGCTGCATCTCTGTTGCAGGGAGAAGCTGGAGTCTGAGCTGAAGGCCTGCACAGCAGAGAAGCAGGGCGTTGAGTTAAAGCTGTCGTCCTTTGCTATCTTAGGAAAAGAGTTTGAGATGCTGGCTGACGAGTACTGCAGATTACGGCAGGAGATAGGGATGAAAAACTGGGCTCTGAAGGAGCTGAGCCAGTACAAGGACAAGTAGAGCTACCGTCATGGTGAACTTCAGCCAACATGAGGAGTAATTGCACAATATGACATGTTAGCAGCGGAATACAGACAAACTGAGGACGTTTGTCTTTTGTCCTTGTAAACATTTAGTAAATGCAGTGTCTTGAAATAGGCCTCTTTGGTCCATCACTATGGTAACTATAGTTGCAGTTATTAGCTTGGTTTATTTCTATCTCTGACTTCTTGTATGTCACGTTTATGATTAAGCCACATTGTAAAATGTATCTGTCTTTTCTAGTTGTTGGTTAATTAATCTAACTTGCCAAATAAAGTATTGAAATGTATTTTTTGTAAAAGCTATCTTATTTACAACCCACATTAATGGGTTAAAAGATGAACTTTTAGCAGAAAAGTTCAAAGACCAATTCCAGAAAAATTGGCAAATATTATTTAATCCAGAACTTTCTTTCTTTCATTTTTTTAAAATAATGTAGGCTCTATTTTTTTCTCATAATGGGGACCCCTTGAAATTATCATGCGACCCACATGGGGATCTCGACCCCAGTTTGAAAACTATAATCATGTTTTCTGTCAAAACTTTAAAAGAGTGATGACATCAGGGATCCTTAAAAAGTGTTCAATTTAAATTGGGGTAATTATGGTCTTAAAATGTCTTAAATTTACTGTAGATTTATCTTTAGGTATTAAATTTTCATCCGGTGCGCTTAATGCCGAATCCCAAATGGGCCTCTCTTTTAATTGGTTCCTCGATGTGATATCATCTGTGTCATTTTTCAAACAGTTACGCCCATTGAGTCATAATGGGGTCCACATTTAAGGGTTATTTTCATTATTTTTTATGGTTTCTTCATGCAACACATTGTGCTTAAAGTAAACCAACTTACATATATATATATATTTTTTGGGGGGGGGCTCTATTCTGCATCACAGCTGAACAAAATAAAAGAAAATGACAATTGTGAGTTTGACTGTCTTTACATCTGCATTGGACAAACTTTGTTGGAAGTGTTATTAGGTATAAAACTGTCTTAAAACTGTCTCATAAAAAGTGTTTTTGCATAGTTTAAATATTGCGCATAATTGATGACCAGTGACCTCTTTTGCCTTCAGAACTGCCTTAATCTTTCGTGGCATAGATTCAACAAGATACTGGAAACATTCCTCAGAGATTTTGCTCCATATTGACTTGACAGCATCACGCAGTTGCAGATTTGTCGGCTGCACATCCGTGATGTGAACCTCCTGTTCCACCACATCCCAAAGGTGATATATTGGATTGAGATCTGGTGACTGTGGAGGCCATTTGAGTACAATGAACTCAATGTCATGTTCAAGAAACCAGTATGAGATGATTCCCGCTTTATGACATGACGCATTATCCTGCTGGAAGCAGCATGAGAGGATGCTACACTGTGGTCATAAAGGGATGGACATGGTCAGCAACAATACTCGGGTAGGCTGTGGTGGTTAAACCGCTATGTTGGTACTAAGGGGCCCAAAGTGGGCCAAGAAAATCTCTCCCACACCATTACACCACCACCACCAAGCTGAACCGTTGATCCAGGACAGGATGGATCCATGATTTCATGTGGTTGACATCAAATTCTGAGCCTACCATCCAAATTTCGTAGCAGAAATGGAGACTCATCAGACAAGGCAACATTTCTCCATTTTCTATTGTCCAATGTTGGTGAGTCTGTGTGAATTGTAGCCTCAGTTTCCTGTTCTTAGCCGACAGGAGTGGCACCCGGTGTGGTCTTCTGCTGCTGTAGCCCATCTGCTTCCAGGTTGGATGTGTTGTGCATTCAGAGATGCTCTTCTGCATACTTCAGTTGTAGCAAGTGGTTATTTGAATTACTGTTACGTTTCTATCAGCTGGAACCAGTCTAGTCATTCTTCTCTGACCTCTGGCATCAACAAGGCATTTGTGCCCACAGAACTGCTGCTCACTGGATATTTTCTCTTTTTCAGACCATTCTCTGTAAACCCTAGAGATGGTTGTGCGTGAAAATCCCAGCAGATCAGCAGTTTCTGAAATACTCAGACCAACAACCATGCCACGTTCAAAGTCGCTTAAATCACCTTTTCTTTTTCATTCTGATGCTGGTTTGAACTGCGGCAGATCGTCTTGACCATGTCTCCATGCCTAAATGCATTGAGTTACTGCCATATGATTGGCTGATAAGAAATTTGCGTTAACGAGCAGTTGGACAAGTGTACCTAATAAAGTGGCTGGTGTGTGTATATTGCTGCATATATCTGGGTAGCTGGAGGGTTTAATGGGGCCAGGGTGCCTGGTTGGGGCATCGGGGTGGGTGTTGACCCGACCTGGGTGGCCGCCTGGGGCTTGCCTGTTCCTGCCGAGCGTTTATCTGTGTACAGCTCCAGAGCCACACCCTGAAAAAAAAGGGCAAAGATGAAACACCCACAACAAGGACCCGGGTGGGATTCAATCCCACAGACTTCTGGGCAAGAGACGTGTGCTTACCAGTCAGCCAAAGGGGTATATCTTTGGCTGCTTTAGTGAGTGGTTGGAATACTGTTTCTTAAATAGGGGTGTGCATACCCCTTGGGGCACTTTGAGGTGTTCCAGGGGGTACGTGAAATTTTTTAATCCATTTTTCCAACCAAAACTACCCACTGAGCCAAAGACATCTAAGTTTAGACCGAATTCAACCGACTATAATCAGTCTACAAATCTAGACATTAGAATTTAATCCCATATTTATTAAATATGGGATTAAAAACAACTGTAAGCTGTATAAATGGTGGCCAAATGTTGGATTTAACATTTTTTACAGTCATTGAGCAATGTACGAATACGATAAGATAAGACGACTAATAAACTTTCATTTTTACCCGGTTTTTTTTTTTTTTTTTTGGCAGGGGGTAGCCAATCTTTTTTTTTTTTTTGGAAGGGGGGGGGGGGGGGGGGGTGGTGGTGATGGTGATGGTCCTGTGGTGTATCTGTGTCCCGAGAAAGAAATAATTGTTAGTGTGTTTTGTTCATTGTTATGAGGGGTGGGATGGTTGCCATTTTCGTGTTTGCGGCCCAGATATATGTAGTTTGTTCTTTCGGGGGGTAATGATAGGGTGGGTGCCTAGAATATTTTGTTTTGGTGTATACCTTCCAAAATTTGTTGGCACAGAAGATATGGTATTGGTTTGACCCTACGTCTCCACATTTTTAGATACATCCATATGGGGGGGGGTCCTATTGAACTTTTCAGCTAAACTCGCGCAACTTTGCGAGCTGCATCTCAATGATTCAGGCACATCATAACCATTCCTCCTCTGAAATACTTCTTCCTTTTTTCCCACTTCTCTTAATATAAAGGTGGAATGGAACTTGAGTTTCATCAGCGCTCTATATAACAACGAAATTCTGTCCCTCATTGATAGTTTTGCATTTTGAATCATTGTTTTTGTTTTCCCTTTTTCCCTCCATTTTTATTGATAAAGTGACGGATTTGTAGGTTTAAAGAAATCATCTTTTTATGCATATGTTTTAGAATTAAAACTAGGTCTTCCTGTTTTTAACAGCTTGCATACAACTGTACCTTTTTCTGTCCATGCCTTGACATTTTTACACCAGTGATGGACCAAATTTAGCCTGGGCCATTAGAGGTCTATTAGACGTCTTTTAGACCCCCCAAAAGTGCAATGGGTACTTTGTGTTAGATAGGGGTTACTAGGCTGGAAATCTATTTCAAATGGGAACTTTGTAGAAAAATGGTTGAGAACTGCTGGGTTGGAACAACTACCGGACAGATTTGTGCTTTCTGGACCAGGGGTGTCCACCTCTGGCAGTAAGGTACAACTCTGGGGTCTCCAAGGAGACCTGGGAGTGCTGTGGAAAGGAGATCTGACACTGATAATATCATCATAAAAGTCATTGGGAGGGAAATGATGAAGAAAACATCAACAGATGAGACATGCAGTGCAAGCAGCAACATGTTAGAGGATTTATCTCTTAGGCAAGTATGCTCCCTGGTGGCCATTGTTGGTAAAAAGCTTGCAGATGTAGGCTTCCCTTGATGGTACTGAACTTATTAAAAATGTTTTTTGCTGAATTACGTATTAATGCTGGACCCGAACTGTATTTAATTATGATAACAAGAAAGGCCTCAAAAAAAAAGGACTAAATTTAGATTCAGTACTTTCCTTGACAAAATATTAAGTCCATTCAGAAATTTGAAATGCAAAAGAAAGACACAGGAACAGGATACAAAAGCTAAAGAGTTGGTGATTTATTGGAAACTACGCTACAACATTTAAAACAATGCTACCTTGGGAGGGGCTCTTGTGATGTCAAGTTATCTTTATTTAAAATGAATAACTTACTCAGTGAATGATCTTTTAGGACATTGCTGATGCTGACTGTGATTTTCCTCCTGTAATATGCTATCAATTTTATCTATCAGATGTGCGGCATCTGTCTGGTTTGTGCTGTGACTGTGGCCTTATACACACCCAAAAATAGAGGTACGAGACAGGAACATTTCTGTACCTGTAGGTACATTCTTTACAAATGTTCTCTCAAAAGTACAACATTGGTCTTTATGAGGCCAGAAGTACCTATATACTATGAAAAAGGGTCCAAAGTAATATAAAGTACAAATTTGTACCATTTCAACCCTAATGGTACCTGCAGCATTGATAAATGTGTGTAGCCTGTACAATAACTATAAATAGCAGTACTTCTAAACAGTAGTATAATTATAGTTATTATATTATGATTTTCATAATAATCATAGTAATAATTATATAATTATATATGTGTTTGGCCTAATATTTATATATTAATTATTCATTTATTATTAGGATCTTTGATTGTTGTCATAATCTCTATTTTATTGACTTTTATTCAGCATTTTTAATTGGTTTAATTGTACTTTATTAACTCATACAGCTTGATAAGGTACAAAAATGGACCAGGACCAAAGGGAACAGAGATGTCTTTCAAGAAGGAACACCCCCAACCTTTGTACCCTTTTAAGTACAAATTGGTACCTCTATTTTTGTGTGTGTATGTTTCCAGATTGGGCTTGCACTTTTTCTTTTGTTCATTTATTGATAATTTATAACACCCAAATTGATTAGATGCACCATGTTCTTGCCTCCAACCTATACATGAATGATGTTGCTGATATATTACATTTTGTTTCACCTTTTTTTTTTATTTGTGTGTGTGCAAGTGTGTGTCCGTTCAGCATTTATTTTACTTTATTTACCATAAAACATGTAAAACTGATTGCTTTGTAAATTACATGTATTCCATCCATTGCAATTTTGGCAATAAAAAGAACATAAAAAATGAATAACTTAAAACACAAATATGTCAGTGAATGATTTAGATAAAATGGTAAAACACAAAACCTCAGTTTTAAACAATCTTAAGTAATTTCATGGTAAGCTGCTGTTTTTGTAGTGAAAGATGGCAATACGCTCTTGTCTCCTGATGTTTTCTCATCAAATACGGATGGGAATCTATAGGTACCTCAAGATACGATACTATCACAGTATTTTGCCTACAATAATGTCACGATATGGCAATTCTGCAATAACTGATACATTACGATAAATTTAGTCCATGATACAACACAATATGTGTCACTGAAAACATTCAGAATTTATTGACCAAAAATATACACTTGAAATGAAATACAAAATATTGTCAATTTCACATTTAAGTGACAGCAATTCATGTGATATTAGTAAAACAGATGAACACAGTGGCTCTTCTTAATGAAACCACATATCAGTGCATATGAAAAATGAATCTCCAACAACTGGGTGGTCCATGAAAACCTGGACACACATCTTAACTTGTAATTTCCACCATGCGCAAAGTTTGACCTGAACCTGCAGACGCCACATGGATATCAGTGGATATCTGGACCGTTGCTAATAGAACAAATAGAATAAAATATTGTGATATTTCATCATAGAATGATGAAATATTGTGATTCTGTTGATAAAAATATTGACAGCGTTTTTAATTTTGATATATCGCAACATAAAATATTGCGATATTTCGCTTGATTTTGTAAATGACAATATTGACAGCGTTTCTAAAAATCATATATTGCAATATGAAATCGGGATATTTCGTAATAGAATGATACAATCTCGCTAGATTTTGTTAATGAAAATATTGGCAGTGTTTTTAATATCGATATGATTGATCCTCCATCATTTCCAGTAGATCTCCTTGTCGTGCCAGTGATGCTGGAAGCCATCAGGACCATCCAGGTTCCATTTTTCCACATCAGAAAATAAAACTTTACCCATCTTTCACTGAGCCATGCTCAGTGATTCCTTGCTCAGTTAAAACAGGGAAGTTTGGGCTTCTATGCACAAAAGTCCACAACTTTCTGAACTTAAGCCAGCTCATTTGTTTCCTGTCTTTCATTACTGGACAAACTGATTAATCCAGGTGTGCCTGGCCATTGTCATTGTGGCAAGGCACACCTGGATCAATTAATTTGTCCAGTAATGAAAGAGGAAACAAAGAAGCTGACTTTTTGCATTTTGAAGCTCTACTATCCACCAGCACCAGTGTTTGTATTTATGATGTATTCATTTATCTGAAAAGCTAAAAAAAAAGTACTTGCTCATAAAAACTACAATATAATCATAAAAAGTGTCTTTGGTGCCATTTTTCTGCAGTTTGCAGAATTGTCCACAAGGTGGCAGCGTGTGATTTATTATGACATGCACTCAGCTACTTCGTCAGATTAACCTGCTCCAAAGAACAGAAAACTGAGGCTGCGATTCACACAGACTCACCACAACTGGACAATAGAAGATGGAGAAACGTTGCTGGTCTGATGAGTCTCCATTTCTGCTGCGGCATTCAGATAATTGCCTTCAACATCATGAAAGCATGGATCCATCCTGCCGTGTATCAACGGTTCAGGTTGGTGGTGGTGGTGTAATGGTGTGGGAGAGATTTTCTTGGTATATTTTGGGCACTTAGTACCAACTGAACATCTTGTCAACACACTGCCTACCTGAATATTGTTGCTGACCATGTCCATCCCTTGATGACCACAGTGGAGCATCTTCTGATGCTACTTCCAGCAGGACCATGTCACAAAGCTCATATTGTCTCTAACTGCTTTCTGGAACATGATGAGTTCACTGTCCTCCAATGGCCTCCACAGTCACCAGATCTGACTTACATTAATGTCTCTGTGGAGAACTTCATTGGCTTTTCGATTAATCTAATTTGAGTCAGGTGTGTTAGACCAGTGTTACATTGAAAACCTGCAAGATTGCGGTTCTTTTAGGACCGACTTGAGTAACCCTGTAATAGAGCAGCTTTGGAATATGGTGGAACAGGAGATTCTCATCATCGATGTACAGCAACTGTGATGCAATCATGTCAATATGGAGCAAAATCCCTGAGGAATGTTTACAACCCTTTATTACATTTATTCCAACAAAAATTAAGGCAGCTCCGAAGGAAAAAGGGGTCCATTATGTTACTACACTGCAAAAACTAAAATCTTAGCTAAGTATATCTGAGTATATTTGTCTAATTTCTAGTCAAAAAATCTCATCACACTCAAAATAAGACAAAATTACTTCAAGAGAAACATTTCAGTAAGACATGAGATCCTGTTTTAAGGAATGTATCTTATTTCAATAAATCTTATCAAGAAAGATTTTCTTATGCCATTGGCAGATTTTTTTTGCTTAATACAAGAAAATAATAATAATAAAAAAATTATATCAACAGTGGCCAGTATTTTTGTGCTTGTAATATGCAAAAAATTCTGACAATGGCAAAAGCAAAATTTTCTTGATAAGATTTCTTGAAATAAGATGCACTGCCTTAAAACAAGATCTTACATCTTACTGATATGTTTATCTTTAAGTAGTTTTGTCTTATTATGACTGTGATGAGATATTTTGACTAGAAATGAGAAAACTATACATGCTAAGATTTGAGTTTATGTAGTGTAGTACGGTGGATCTAATAATGTGACTATGTAGTTTTTTTTTTTTTTTTCTTTTACAGGATTTGCATCTCAATTTAATAAACCACATTGATTTTTTTTCCAAATTAACTAATGTTTCGCACAATTGCCCACCAGAAACATTGATTTATAATTACAGCCATCAAATTAGCTGAATTTTCATAGCTGAACGCTTTAAATGACTCAAAGGTTAAAAAGTGAATGTGTGTGCCATCTTCTCATATTGACGATCTTTGACACGTCATCGTTTCTCACTTTGCGGAGAGTACGGAAGCGAGTAAGAGTGACGCATCTCGCGTTGTTAACGTCTCTTCGCTCCTGTCTCATCATCACCGCCACCATCATCACCAACAGCTGCAGCAGTAACGGCCCCGCCTCGCGACGTGAACCGCTGGCTGGTTCCCTCTCCAACACAAGCTCCACATCTGGCCGTCTGTCACCGCCGCTCCGTCCACATGCCCATATTCACACCGGATCCCGAAAAGTGGATTTTAACCGGAGGAGCGCCATGTCTGAAGTGCGAAAATTCACAAAGCGGTTAAGCAAACCCGGGACGGCCGCGGAAGTCAGGCAGAGCGTGTCGGAGGCTGTGAGGAGCACCGTGGACCTGGTGGTGAGCTGTCTGACCGGCGGCGGGCATTTTTAGCTAACTTAACCGTTCATCCCGCCAACTCATCTCTGCTGTACCTTCATTTCAAAAGGAATAACACAGCTAAACGCATTTTATTTGACTTTTCTCTCTTTCTTTTCTTGTTTTAACTATTGAGCTGTTCATCGTCTTGTCCCACGCGCTTACCGCTGCTGTGTGGCGCGTGCGTTTCTAAAGCCAGGTCATTTACGGAGCGGTTAGACTAAAAACGACTTGAAACACCCACGTGTTTTTCCTTTTATCTCACCACAACTCAGCGTGACATTGTCCACGGAGCACACATGATTTTTTTTTGTTATCCCCCAGTCTCGCGCGGCTCCCTTTTGTGTGCTGGCGGATGAAAACGGTGCCAGCTCCAGTTGGACAGCTGCAGCATGGCTTCCCCTTGTCCTTGTCTTCTTTTCTTTATTTCTGTCACAGTTTTGGAGGAAAGCCGGTCAGTCAGTGGTGTTTTTTTCAACTGTCGTGGAACAGCGTGGGTAATGATGAGGGTGGGTGCACAAAGGCTGAGATTTCATGTTCACCTCCATGTGCATGAACAGCAGAAATGAGGGGGGATTAGGTGCAGAGGAATTAGAAGCATACCATTTAACATCTTGCTGATGCAGCAATCATGTGTGTGCAGTGATTTTCTGTGTCTTACTTACTTACTTATTTGTGTCTTAAAACTATTTATTTATTTATTTATTGTTTAACTAAACATTGACAACATGGAAGACTGCATGTCAAGATAAGTGACAGAAAATTTAACAAAAGAAAACATAGTGGAGTGTAAGAAGTGTGCGGTTAGTGGGTCTGTCTGTCTAAGTACGACTCATCCAGTAGGTGAAAGTACATAAATAACTATAAAAATTATATTGATAATAATAATAAATGAAGTCATAATCATGATGATGATGATGATAATGACTTATGAAAAGAAACAATAATACAGATGATAATGCAAAAGGTAATAAATCACAGAAAATTTTAATCATCACGATGGTATATTACATAAAACTAGAAATATTATTGATGATAAATGCTACAATAAAATGTGAGCAATGATGACAATAATGGTAGTTATAAAACAAACATGCTAATCATAATTGTAGTAGCAGTAAAAAATAGAATAATAAGTAGATAAATGATGTAACTCCTTGATAATAATAATAATATAATGATGATAATAATAATAAAAATAAGAATGATAACACAGACAACAATGATGAGGGTAATGATGACCCCCCCCCCCCCCCCCCAAAAAAAAACCCAACACATTTAAAAACAAGAATATTACAATGGTAATTTCATAAAAAGTACATTTATAATTATTATTATTAACATTATTATTGCTGTTAGTGATAAAAATGCCAATAAATTAAGAGTGTGAATTGTAATAATAATGGTTATAATAATAATATTAATGATACAGATTATAACGATAAAGGCAATAATGACCCCCCCCCCCCCCCCAAAAAAAAAGATCAACAACAAAACAAAAAAAAACCCCACACATACACACGTTCAGAAAAAAAAAGAAAAATATAATTGTAATAGCATAAAAGTACATTATTATTATTATGTTATTATTGTTGTTGTTGTTACTGATAAAAATTCCAATAAATTAAGATAATGAATTATACTAATTATGGTTATGATGATAATAATTGTAATAATAAAGAAAATTATGACGGTAATCATAATGAGTGGTATAAAGAATGAATGAATGAATGATGGTAATCACAGTAGAAAAAACTAAAACACTAAAACAAAAACTGCTTTAATAATGATAAAATGGGGATTATGGGAATAAAATGGAGAGTGTTTCCTAAACCAGCAGGACCAGAGTGAGCCCTGGTCCCCACTGTGAGGTCCCAGCATGGGGGCGGTCTGCTTGGTTAAAGTATTTGTTGTTATTTCGTGCATGTGGCTGCTGTCAGACCAGATAGTGAGAACGTTAGCGGCGTGGATCTCTGACATGCTGCGTTTTTGTCCACTTTCCTCTAAAACTTCTCCCTGGCTGGATGAATCTATCTGGGAGATAAACTCTCGCTTCCTGGGATTAGTCTCCAGTCTTGTGATGATCATCTTGATGAGTGTGACGCAGAAATCTCCCAGCCGAATAATCTTGTGATAGGGTTCCAGTTTCCACAACAGAGGTGGGAGTGTTGTGTGTCTGCTTGCGTTTGCAGCCTCGTGTGAAGTGTGTATTCCCTCCTTCCAGAGAAGGATGTTCAGCTTCTTGTTTTGTGGCGTGAATGGCGGGTCTGGTGTCTGAGGACAAACGGTGTTTTGTGCATGAGGGGGGATTCCCTCAGGCGTGTAGTGGCCGTGTTTCCTCTGTGTTTGTGGATTTGTTCCTGACTTCTTCATTTGTCTAAAGTTTACTGGAAGAAGGTCTGAAATTTTCTTTTAAACAATTCAGATAAACCTTTGTGAACTCTTAACTTCATCTGTGTTTAGCGGTCTATTACATAAAACTCCTAAAGGGCAAGCAGACAAAGACTTGATTCTACAACCTCGTTCTTAAGTAAGCTGGGATGCTGTAAAATAGAAATCACAGTTCAAGGATTTGCACATTATCTAAACCTGTTGCTTGACTGAAAGAATTTCAAAGAGAAACCGTCATGTTTGTTTTTAACAGCATCATAATGAAGTATACCTTCACAGCTGCAGGGGCTGTGTTGATAGTCTTGGTCCCAAAAGGAAGCAGAAATGTTCGATATTACAACAGAGGTGTCAGAATCAAGATATTTTACTGCGTCAGAGTAAATTCAACCAGGGAGACAGTAGAAAATGTAAATATTCATCTCTTTCTAAAAGAAAACCCACATTACTTTTGGTTAAAACCAGCCCAGCTTATCCAGGAATGAAGATGACTTCTGAGGAACTGTACCACAGGAGAAGGTGTGTTAAAAGATGCGTTTGATAAATATCACAGGAAGGAATTAGCTGATGATGATGATGATGATGGACACCTCTATCATTGGCCAGAGTTTGGAGAATCCAGGGACAGCCCCCAAATTCACCTTAAAGACTATGAGGATCCAGAAAGTAGTGAAGGCAAAGGTAGTATAAGATCGGAAGATCAATACAAGATCAATATAAAACCGCCTTCGTTTCCATGGAAACCAGCAGGACCTTCATGATTAGTTTCAAACAAAGGCAGAGTCATAGAAGAACACAGCAGCAGAGATTTTTAGAGCTGGAATAAAACTTTTGGCCACAAAACAACAAAACTAAGACATGATTTCTGAGACTTTTTGTCCCACAGTGATGAGACAGACATCTTTGTATTCAGCAGAGTCTCTGCTTTCACACGAGACCTTGATTGTGTGGTTGAGATGAACAAAAGCTGTAAAGTGGACGGTGCTGTTCTCATCTTTTTGTTACATCCTGTATCACTGCTTATTCCTCATAGCTTCTTAAGCTTTCTGAAGTGGTAGCGAGTGACCTTTTATGTTGTTACTTTTTTTCTACTAATGCAAATTGCATAAAACTTGGTCAAGGTGTGTATTTTGGCTTGACTCATGATATTCTAGAAGATGGGTTGTCTAACGCTTTTTCTAAGGTGTCTAACTAAAATACACCTCATTTACTCCTTAGTGCCAATCCAGGCCACATTGACTTGCATTGAAAAAGACCTTTCTATAATCAAATGCCATTTCAGAATACATTTTTAGGATAAATTTTTTTTTTGCCTCACACACTTCTCTTGCTCTGCACTTCAACGATGTAGTTTGAACTGTTTTCCATGACATAGGACCATTTACTCAAAAGAGACCCCACTTTTTATCTTAGTGATGAAAAAACCCATAGACTCCATGTTAATTTAGCAAATGAGTGTCCTTCAAAAACTCAAAAATGCTTCACACATCCAGTGAAGTGAACAATCTTTTTTCTTCTTTCATGTGAGGTTCTTTGAGCGTGAAAGGGTCTCAAATTTGTAACTTTTTTTTCTTCCAAGCATTTTGATCAGTCAGATCACGTGCTAATTATTTAGGTCAGTCTTGTGTAGGGAATTTAGTTCCCTCTCTGTAATGCTGCCATTCCAGTTCAAACTGGAATTTTTCCCACATTTTTTTGCATTTTATTTTGAAACAACTTCTCATTGAGCTTTTTTACTTGTGGTTGCTATAATCTATGCTTAAGTCTGCTCTGTATACCTAATAATGGCCTGCCACCTACAGGCTATTTTTTTAAAAACTTATTTTAACCCACTTTTCCGTTTTGGCAGTGGGAACATTGTGTCTACAAACTGGAACTTAAAGGGTTAAAGTTTTGAAACTCATTGATTTTTTTGATATTGATGGTTTGGCCAGAAGTCAGTGATGACAGCCATGAAAAAAAAAATGCAACTTTTCATTTTTAGATAATATTTACAGGCCATTGGCCAGTCCGTGCCCTTAAGAAGCTTAACATAACTTTTTTTTAAAAATCCACTATAACACAAAAAGTAAAGATGTATCAAAAAACATTTTTATACCTTTTTTAAATACTCCAGGGCTCTGATAATCCTACACACACACACAAAAAAAGTTGCATCCATCACATTTAGTTTAACCCCATTTTCAATTTTTGGAAGTTGGAGCACTGTGTATGCAAAGTAGAATTTAAAGGGTTAACATTTTAAAACTCATTGACTTTTTGCTATTGATGGTTAGGCCAGAAGTCTGACAGCCATGAAAGAAAATGGCAACTTTTTAGCTGACATTGGCCAGTCTGTGACCTTAAGAAGCTGAACGTAACTTTTTCTTAGGGAGCTTTGAGGGTTAAGCCCATTTCTGCTCCCATATGTATGTAAAGGGCGACGTCCGTTTCATGCGTCGCCCTGCGTGGCTGCCTTCAGACTTCATGCGTCTTCTGCGTTCCCATATTTCATAAATGAGTTTGCCCACTAGGCGGCAGTGCTGCCTGTCCCTGTGCCCTGGCAATGTGATGTCATAGATTTGAGTGTATTTTCGAAAAATAGAAAAGCTCCAGCCATGTCTGCAGATGCCCTCTGTTTGTTTGGCGTCTTCTTCGTTCCCAGGTGGTTTTCGTGTTGTTTTTCCCCCAGTTCCTGTTCTTTGGTTTGTTCCTTTCGCTGGCTGCGTATCAGCTACAGAGCTCAACACTGACCCCGTAGTTTCCTGTGGTATTGCTCCGTCTTCTGCGTCGCGTGACGGACCAACACACCCCTCGAAAATGCACACCCTGTCTTTTATTAGTGGACAAACCGATTAATCCAGGTGTGTCAGGCGCACCTGGATTAATTAAATCATCCACCAGTGAAAGACAGGAGACAAATGAGCTGGCTTAAGTTGTGCATAAAGCCATTTCTGTCCAAATCAGACGCCTGTTTGCATTGGATTAGTATTATCAGAGGACCTTGGAGTTCAGCAAATTATAGTAGGTAATTTGTGGGGGAATTATTACATCACAAATCACAGACATGGCCGATTTGCACCTTATTAACATCATAGACGATCTCTGTAATTATTATATGTGGTCCCTATTTAATACTAATTCCATCTGAAGAGGGCTTAATTCCCCCCCACTGAAAGTTGGTGAAATCAACAGGACAGCAATGTGCAAAAAATTAAGAAATGCTACTTTTAAGTGTCTCTAGAAAAAAAAAGAAAAAGTTGTTTGTTTTAGGTGAAGTGTTAGAAAACGATAGCATCGTCTGTCAGACTCACCCAGCGTGTTTGAGCTGCAGCCTGGAGAAGATTTGTGGGGAAAATGCTGGTCCATGTCCATGAAACTACTTTTAGAAGAGATTGCTGTGTATTAAACATAAAAGTAACAATTAAAAAAGGAAAAAAAGGGTGCATGACACTTACTGAGCAGGGATGGAGAGCTCCTCCGTGCAGTTGGTGCAGGTTTGAATCCTGGCCTGGAGCTCTTTGCTGCAGGTCATCCTCTCTGCCTCTGATCCCCTGTCTGTCCCTGTCCCTGTCCAGCAACAGTGTCCTAAAGGCCACTATAGCCAAAACTGTCTTGATAAAACAATATTTTCCTTACAAAGTAAAACACTAAAGTTAAGGGGGAATAACCGAAAACATTGGATTGGGAATAAAATAAACCAGATTTCATGGGACTTTGTTGAAACTGAGATTTCTTGACAGTCCAATCAGAACAAGACTGAACAAGTATGGCTTGTTTGGAGTTAGACTCTGGACAGACCAGACCAAAGGGATAATGATCTGGACATCTTGCAGTCATGGAAGGGACCATGAGATCCTCTGGATTTTAGTGTTTTTGAGTCCATCTGTCTGACAGCTAAACTTTGTCTGAATGAAACAGGACAAAGCAGCAGATTTACAGCAGAATGACTGAAAAAGAAAAGAATAGTTTGCCTGATATGCTTCAGTCAAACAGACTTTAACCCGACTTAAATGCCGTGGTTGGACCTTCAGAGACCTCAGTGAACTAGAGCAGCATTTTAGAGATTGGGTCAAAATCCGTCCTCTGTGATGTCAGAGTTCATCTACGGTTGGATTTCCTCAATTGGTTTACATACCTGCTTGTGAATGAAGTATTTTTATTTTCTCTCTTATCCTCTCTAGTGATGTTAAAGCAGGTGAATCCAGCCAGTTACTTTGGACATTCTCAATGATCGTTTTTTCCATCTTGTCTCACCTAGCATGCTATTTTTCATTAACTGGGAAAGGACTCTGCTTTTCCCTTTAAACCCCAAATCACTCATTACCAAGCAGGCTGGGACATGTTCAGTTCACACGTTTTTCATTTTCTTTAGTCAAATGATAATTTGAGTTAAAGAAAATCTGCTGTTCAGGCATGAAGCTTTCATACGTTAGATATATTCATGAGGTATCCATGGTCAGTGAAAATGGTGTTTAAATTATGTTTTATTCATGTGAAAATGATCTTTTTGGATTTTGGCTGTAATCAAACATCTTCCTGGTTTTTAATAATATGCTCGGGATAATGGAAAGTCAAGGTCAACTTTATTGTCAAATGTGCCACACATGCCACGTACAACACAGATTAAATTACAGTCCTCTCAAACCCATGGTGCATATGAAGAAAATATAATAAACTATAAGATAAAAATATAGGAATCCGCTCGGATAACTTAGAAATCTAAACACGAAACTAAGTTTAATTCCTAAAAAAAGATTACAGATTTACAAATAGGGTGAGAAAAACAAACAGTCCTAATAGGACACACCTACATTGGATAGGTGTGTTATGATGACTAAATCTGACATATGAGTTTGATGTAGGGATGCACGATATTGGAGTTTTGGCCGATATCTGGTATGCCGATATTTTAAAATTCATGTGGGCTATAACCGATATCAATACCGATATTAAAGCTGAAAAAAATAAGCAGTCGTTGCTAATAGCAGTTTTGTTATCCGTTTCCAACACTTTGAAAAATAGTGGTGGGAAAAATATTGATACACTGAAATATTGCAATATTTTCATATGGCAATATCAAATTGATGTTTAAAAATGTGGTATCGGCTATTTTACTTACAAAATCTCGCAAGCTTTCTTTGTTCTGTTACAAAATCTCACAATATGTCATGAATTTTCGTGAGATTTCATAACGGAAAAGATAAAATCTTGCGAGATTTCATTCATAAAATAGATCACGCATTTTTAAATGTCAGTATATCAGCATATGA
>JALJCO010004529.1:0-58571 GCA_023101725.1 Atherinomorus stipes
TACCCCAAATCCCTTTATTAAACAGATAGACTCCATTTTAGCAAACTTTGTATGGAGAAACAAACCTCATTATTTGAAAAGGAACTCATTGTGCAACTCGTATGATAAAGGTGGATTGAGCATGATGGATTTTAAAACTTCTAACACTGTCCTCAAAATAAGCTGGATTCAAAATTTCATTAAAAACAAACATAAAATGTGGTTTATTTTCCCAAGATTGATTTTTGAAAAAGTTGGCGGATTTGAATTCCTTTTGAAGTGTGACTTTGATATAAACAAACTTCCTCTACAAATTTCTACCTTTCATAGACAAGCACTTTTATGTTGGCTACTTATGTATAAACATAATTTTTCCCCCCATAAACAACTTATTTGGAACAATAAATATATCAAATACAAAAACAAATCACTGTTCTATGAAAACTGGGTTAATGGTGGAATTTTTTTATTTCAGATTTGCTTGACAAAAATGGTTGCCTTCTCACTTACACAGATTTCTTAAACAAATTTGGAATTCCAATTCCAGTCCGAGAGTATTGTATCGTGTTTGATGCTATACCAGGGGCTTACCTAAAAATAATACAAGGAAATGTCAGTTTTAGTCATTCAGTTAAATTTAATACTGTCATCACATTAAATGGAATGAATATTAAGGACAAAAAATTTAATAATAAATACATTAGGCAACTAATACATGAAAGCTTTTTGCCTCGTTGCATGTACTTTTGGAATACTTTGTTTAATGACATTAATTGGAAAAGAGCTTGGTCCTATAATAAATATTTTTGTACGAATAAAGTTCAAGAAATACATTTCAAAATTATCCACCAAATTTATCCCACAAATCTAGTACTTAGAAAATACAGAAATGAAATCCCTGAAGTTTGTGACTTTTGCAAATTGTGTCCAGAAAGTGTTATGCATTTATTTTTTTGATTGTGCTCATGTAAGGTTCTTCTGGATTGATATTGAACTTATGTGTTGTGATTTGTTTGGTATTAATATTAATTTAGAAAAGAAAGATGTTTTATTTTTTTATGATAAGAATGACATTGGCAAAAAAAGATTATTTATATTAAATTTTTTTATTTTATATGCCAAATATCAAATTCATAAATGTAAATGGTCACGTATGAAACCTTCTATACAACACTTTAAAAATGATCTGAATCTGTACTTTGAAGCAATTAAGGGCATGAAAAACAAAAAAGCTATACGGACTTTGGACATTTATAATGAATTGAATCCTGTTTTGTAAAACAAGAATATTGTACCCCTTCTTTCTGTTAATACTTTATGTATGTTGTTTATTTACTGTTTTTTTAATTTTTCCACTGAACTGTTAATAAAGACTTGTTAAAAAAAAAAATAATAATAATAATAATAATAATCAAACGTAAAAAAAAAAAAAAAAAAAAAAAAAACGCTCGGAGCCTCGCCAGAGCAGGTACAGAAAATGTATCACCTCAGCTCGGAAAACCCCCCAGTAGAAAAGCCCAATAACCGAGGGGAGGTGAGGTGAGTTGAGCAGAAAAGTGATGGTGGAAAAGGGGCATTTGTCATCTCTGACCCGTCTTCATGTCTGCCTACCATTCTGCATAAGCTATCAAAACTACATAGCTCCTCTTCAATATTTAAACACCTCAAAGACTGCTGTGCATTGATTGGTCAATTCTTGTGGCCTGATCATTGCCCTACAGTGTTTGTTTTATTAATCTTCTTTGTTCATTGGAAGACTGTATGCCGTCGTGCTTACCTTTTGATATGAGCTACAGTACAATATCTGCTGTGGAGAGTAAGCTCTGTTACTTAGAAGCTCAAGTTGATACATCAGGACTGAGACCTCATTCAGAGCTTGGCAAAAGTCTACTGTTAAAAAAAAATCCTTTCTTCAGCCTTCATGCTCAGTAATACTGAACATGAAGCCAAAACTGTCGTATCAAACCTCATTCCCAAAAGGAATGACCGCAGCTTGAACAATGTATGGCGTATTAATTCAATGCTTAAAGGCAAATTAGTTTGAAAATGCACATCTCCTTTTAAGATTTAAATTTCATTTGAGGGTTTGTAAATATTTTGCTGCCTCTTTGATTGCAATAACTGCCTGAACGTAGGTGTTGCCTAAAAGGCTGTGTCACTGATGAAAGTCACGAAAGATTTCCGTCATATAAACTGTTATTCTTGAATGCTTTGCCGCTATATAAATGAAGTTGGATACATTAACCCCTAAGTGAACCAGATTACATCCTGGCAGAGGTTGAATCAAAGCTTGCATGACTGTATACGCGCTCAGAATTCGCTCATGCTCATGCACAATTTGCACTCTCAGAAGCTTATCCGCCCACACATCTCCACAGTGGGATCCTGCCGAGTCTTTGAGATTTCCCGTACCTGTGTAATTATGTTATGCTCACACACATCACACTTTAAACACCCACTAAGCCTCAGCTGTCCATGCAGTACACAACAGCCACCTACATGTTCTTTTTAGAGCCACAGCCAGTTCCTTCCTCCCTGTCTGTTAATAACCCTCCTCTGTCCTGTCTGTCAGGCTCACACAAGTGTGTGTTGGAAACACTCACTAGGCTATATGCATGTGTTGGAAAAAGGATGTGAGATACAACTGTGCTTGGGTGTTAGTGTGCAGTTGAGCCTTGTTTCCCAGAGGCCAAGGAACAGCTGCTAATGCACATGAACACACACACCTACGCACATGCATATACTCTGTCTGGAACTGAGAGTGCTTCTATTCACAAAGGAACAAGACTGTTTCATGTGTGTGTGACTGTCTCTGTTTCAACTGGCCTGAAATAGCTGGTCTCACAGTGAGTCATTCCACATTGCCTGGAGGGGAGGAATGGACTGGTGTGTGAACAAGGCACTCCAACTTTCTGTGGGTGCACTTGACTGTGTGAGCTTGTTTGTGTGTGCACTCTTGATGATAGCGCACTCTTAACTTGTTGCATTTATCTAGACATAACAGATTAATTCTACATGTTTTTGTCCTCGTCTGCACACCAGCGTTAAAACTTGGCCTCGCTGCAGTTTCCTTTGTTTAAAGTTTTGTTTACCTTGTTGATGCTTATTGATTCAGACCAGTTTTAATCAGAGAAAGATAAGTTTGAACATACCAAGTGTGAGTTGTCGTATTTCTTCCACTCTGTGTATTTCCATGTTAAACTGAAGCTGGAACAGCACCAAGGATAAAGAGAGCTAGAATGGATGTGGCGCTCACAGTACATAATTCTGAGGACTGTTGTTGATGAAGGGTGAACTAATGGAAATCAGTTTTAGTTCCTGACCTTCTGTACACCTTTTTAGTTGTATTTATTCAAATAGCTCCACATAATATTTGAATCTGGTCACACTAAGATAACAAATTTGACCTTTTTTTGTATTAAGAAAAAAATCATGTTTTAGATGCAGAGGTTTTAGATGGAAATGAAACCATAAAATGTAACAAAACTTGAACTAAACATACTCTTTGAAATGGTAATGGTTGATATTCTTTTTTTTTTTTTTAAATGTGTATTGGATGATGGATATAAAAGATAACAACATGACATTGCACCTGAAGTACTGCATTCTTACTCATCACTGGCTTCTATCCCAGGTCTGCACATGGGGGCGGGCAAGAGCAAGCCCAAAGAGCCGGGCCAGCGCTCAATGAGCCTGGATGGTACTATAGGCACAGGCTCAGACAGCGGGCACTTCCACCACCTGGGTCCCGCCCAGCAGACCCAAACTCCCAACAGGAGCCCTGCTGTGGGGACAGGCAGGCGGGGACACCAAGGGCAGCACCAGCATGCCCCAACAAATACACCCGAGCTGGCTCTGTTTGGGGGAGTGGATCACACAGGAACTGTCACATCACCACAGAGAGGACCTTTGTCAGGTAGGAAACACATGAGATTGGTTTGCTACTACAAAATCATGCAGGTTTATTTCAAAAGCAATGACTTGCTTTATTGATGACAAGAAGGCATTGAGCAGTATTAATTATACAGAAAAGATTTAAAGTAGAAAAGGACAAAGTAGTTGTAGAATCAAAGTAAATAGATTTGTGAAATCCATCACAAGCTGCACATTTGGGCCTCTACTCATGTGTGGCGGTGACTTTGTTTGCAACCCCCTCTCCCCCTGACTGTATTTTGTTTTTCCCATTTGTTTTTGGCAATTTGGGACATTTCTGGGCAGAGATTTGTGTATTTATCTCCAGCCAATGACAGAGCTAAGGGCGTGGCGCTCTTTGGGGATAAACTCCTCGACTGGAGCAGACACCAGATTCACTCAAATTCTCAGAAAAAAATGGCGGATGCAGTGAAGAAAAAGGAAGTACTCTGTGGTGAAACGAGCTTTAAAATTACTTGAAAATCAAGGTCAATATTGGTTTGGTTTCATTAGCTGTTTACAAACAAAAATAGGGGAAAAAACTCCGGATTCTACCTTTAAGTCTGCATGATTCAATTCGATTTTGATTCTTGGCGTTGCGATTTGATTCAGATTGATTTATGCTTCGATATCAATTCAGTAAGAAGTAGAAACTATGTTGTAAATTGTTGAGAAAAAATTTCATGCCCATTTGAACGTATGTTGTATGTCACCTCATTTTTGGGTAATAAAACATTTTAAAATAGAAAACGGTTGCCATTTTGGTGTTGTATGATCTAACGTGGCCCTCGTTTAAATAACATGCACTGCACCCCCCATGTCAGGAGGTGAATCAATTCAGAGGATTTACTGAATCAATACTGAATTGCACAGGGAAATATAGCGATATTTTGATGCATCGATTAATTTATATTTTTACCCACCCCTAGAATAAAACTGAAGAACAGATTTAATAAGATCTGATGATGAATTTATAAATCAATCTTGCTTTCAGTTTAAGATCTCAAAAACATAAACCTCTAAAAACTGATGCACGAGTCACATTTACTCAGAATATATCTGAAAGTTATTTTCCGCTGGTTTCTTCTCCCATCCTTTGACTTTGGGCTAAGGCAACCCTAAATTACTTGATGTTTAAGCTGTCTAGACCAGCCAGATGGCTGGGTTAATGTTGGTCCATCCAGAGAGCAGTGGCCTGCTGGTGTATCAGGGACACTTCTGCCGACTGCTACCTCCTGCCTTGCATCTAATGAGCCGATCAATGCAGGGCTGGATAATTCCCTAGTTTAGATAACAGGGTCATTAAAGGAGGTGTAGAAATTTTAAAATATAGAAAAACATGAATAAGGTGGCTTTGTCCTTCAAAGATGATTGTTCACAGGCGGTCTGGATGTCAATATTTTTCATTTGGTCCTAGCAAATTGTTTTATATAGAGGTTTCTCTCACTAAAAGTTTTAGGGTTTAGAGTGAACCAAAGAATTGCCATCAAAGTCCAAGTTTGTGTCATGCAAATAAGGAGAAAGCACCCCTCAATTTCTTTGTAGTTTCTTTGATATTAGTAAAAGCTTAATAAATATCTGTGTGGTACTTGCAGGAGGTGTCACTACATTTGTTGCTCTGTATGACTATGAATCACGGACAGCATCTGATCTGACCTTCAGGAAGGGTGACCGGCTGCAGATTGTCAACAACACGTAAGAATCAACAGTCATTTATCTCTTTTGCACAGAAGCTCCAACTTTACAAATATCTCAATGAATACATGTCTTCACACACAAGCACAGGAATTTACATTTGAATGAACACAGACAAACATAGTAAAAGTGAGCACTGATAACCAAGAAGCGATCCCTCCCATCTGTTTCCTTGAGGAGAAGACAACAGCTCTTGCTGACGCATTCTGTTTCTCTTGGGCAGCTGCCATCATCGTAATCATTAAGTCATTTTACAGAAAGCCTGTTGCACTGAGATGTATGCTCACATTTCTTTCTTCCTTGCATCAGGATATCTATCACCTAAAACATGTATTTTCATGATGGATGTTGTCTCATATTGAAGTCTGTCTGTGCTCTATATCCTTTAAATAGAGGAAACAGAGCCATCATTCAAGCTGAGACATTATATCTGTGTGTGAAAGGTGATGGAGCAACATTCCCATACAGGTGTTTAAAACCAGAACAATCCTGTTTGGTTTTTTTTGCCCCTGTACTCTTTCCATAACTTCTGCCATAAGTCTGGTCTGCTGTCCCCCACCCCCACCCCTATAATCTGGCTGAGAGTAGAGCTGTAAAAGAAATAATTCCCTTTGTGTGCGACATGGCAGTGCAGTGTCTGCATTATAAAATATTAGTGCATGGAAAGTTTTGTCGAGCTCTTTAGTAATGTATTTGGAGAAGACTATATTTTTAAGGACATACTGTAGATTGAAGTTGTGTCATTAGGAAAGTGAGTGAGATGTATTTCCATGATCGAAAAATAACAAACCACACTAAAATGGAAACTGGAACTTTAAACAGCCCCACTGTGTGGTCCCACTGCATATCCAGCTCATCTGCTCCGTGTGCTGTGCTGCTTGCCTAGCTGTGTCTCTTTGCTGTGTTTTGATGTGTCTGCTGTGTCTGTTATCTCTCCCTCTCTCTTCCTTTCTCATGCTTCATGGTTTCTCCTAGGAAAAAGTACAGCTTCAGGTCAGTAATATTTAATGCCATAAAGAAACCCTCTTGCAACCTTTTGTTCAGTCTTTTTGATGGTGCATGGATTTATCTGACCAAACTGATAGTGTAACTGTGATTTAATATATGTATGTATATGCACACACACACACTCACACACTGGCCACTTTATTAAGTACACTTGTCCAACTGCGTTAACGCAAATTTCTAATCAACCAATCACGTGGCAGCAACTCAATGCATTTATGCATGCAGACATGGTCAAGACAATCTGTTGCAGTTCAAACCGAGCATCAGAATGGGGAAGAAAGGTGATTTAAGTGACTTTGAACGTGGCATGGTTTTAGTGCCAGACGGGCTGGTCTGAATGTTTCAGAAACTGCTGATCTATGGGGATTTTCATGCACAGCCACCTTTAGGGTTTACAGAGAATGGTCCGAAAAAGAGAAAATATCCAGTGCGCAGCAGTTCTGTGGGCACAAATGCCTTGTTGATGTCAGAGGAGAATGGCCAGACTGGTTTGAGCTGATAGAAAGGCAACAGTAACTCAAATAACCACCTGTTGCAACCGAAGTATGCAGAAGAGCATCTCTGAATGCACAACACGTCCAACCTGGAAGCAGATGGGCTACAGCAGCAGAAGACCACACTGGGTGCCACTCCTGTCAGCTAAGAACAGGAAACTGAGGCTATAATTCGCACAGACTCACCAACATTGGACAATAGAAGATGGAGAAATGTTGCCTTGTCTGATGAGTTTCGATTTCTGCTTTAAAAATTTGGATGGTAGGCTCAGAATTTGGTGTCAACAACATGAAAGCATGGATCCATTCTGACTTGTATCAACAGTTCAGGCTGGTGGTGGAGGTGTAATGGTGTGGGAGAGATTCTCTTGGCACACTTTAGGCCCCTTAGTAGCAATATAGTATAGTTTAACCACCACAACCAACCTGAGTATTGTTGCTGACCATGTCCATCCCTTTATGACCACAGTGTAGCATCCTCTTATGGCCACTTCCAGCAGGATAATGCACCATTTCATAAAGCGTGAATTAGGCTGCACGATTCTGGTAAAAATGTGAATCGTGATTTTTTTGCTTAAAATTAAGATCGCGATTCTCTAAAACGATTTTTTTACCCTAAAAGTATTTATTGCACAAATAAACTTTAACAAAACAAACAAAACAACCTATTCAAAAGGTAATTCAAAATAAAGCATGTGTTTGCACAAGAGCTTTGTTGGAGCATTTCTTTGGCAGATGCATAGTTGTAGTTCTTTAACATTGGTTAGGGGGTGGGGAGGCAACGGCAGTGTTGCATTTGAGGGCGCTTGAAAAAATCTGGGAAGAATGGAAACTTATTTGTGATAAGCTCATGATTAAAAATGTTTCTGAATTGTTGTGGGTAGAATTGAGATTGCATGTATGTGTGAATTGAGATCACGATCTTTTAACGATTAATTGTGCAGCCCTAGCGTGAATCATCTCAGACTGGTTTTTTGAACATGACAATGAGTTCATTGTACTCAAATGGCCTCCACAGTCACCAGATCTCAATCTAATATAGCACTTTTGGGATGTGGTGGAACAGGAGGTTCTCATCATGGATGTGCAGCTGACAAATCTGCAGCAACTGCGTGATGCTGTCATGTCAATATGGAGCAAATTCTCTGAGGAATGTTTCCAGTACCTTGTTGAATCTATGCCACGAAGGATTAAGGCAGTTCTGAAGGCAAAAGGGGTCCAACCCGATACTAGCAAGGTGTACGTAATAAAGTGGCCGGTGAGTGTGTGTGTGTGTGTGTGTGTGTGTGTGTGTGTGTGTATAAGTATATACTGTATATGGTGTTCTGGCTTGCTGGGTAGAGGTTGTCTCAACATATAGCACAACAGGTCTAAAATGGCTCTAAAATAAAGGGCTAAATGTGAATTGAAGGAGTGCAGGCAGAATAAAAGGTTGCCTGTGTTTTCCTTGCTTTATGTGTTTTGCTCACATCATTATGGAAATTTGGGTGGAAAAATAAGCCACAAAGTTTGAGTTATGAGGGAGTTTCAACTTGTATGGGAAATATAGAAAAGCACAGTTTTAAACACAATGAGATACAGATATTGTCATATTTCGGGGATAAATTATTGAATATTTTCAATTGAGCCTAAATATATGGCAACCAAAAACAATATGACCTTGTATGCTTAAATTCTTCAGCTAAAAGTTGTCTGTAACACATGCATGTTTTATTCTTACATGCTTAAAAAGAAGACAGCTGTTATTGTTTAGACGTAAATCTTTTTTAGCTTAAGTTGCAAAAAACTTGTCAATACCTGGATCATTTATTAAGATTAAATTAACAGATGGGCCTTAAATATCAAAGTTTTTTAAACTTAGTGTTTTCCCTAAATGACTTGCATACAGTCAGTTTTTGCTGTGACACATAACTACTAACAAACATTTCTGGTTTGAAAAGACTGTAGTGATAAAATTGCACTGAACTGCATCTGAAAAGTGTACGTGTGTGTGTGTGTGTTGCCAAAGTGAGTCAGAGGAGCAGAGTTGATGCCAACTGGGGCTGTTACTGAATAATCCAGTGGAAACTTGCCTTATATTGGCCACATGCTTCGACCTCAACACCATGATGGCATAGTGGAAGATGGCAGGGCCGTAACCTACTCTTGTCTTCTAAACCACTCACTGGCAGGCAGTCGTAAGCTGTATAATTATAGCTGAAGAAAATGCTATATAAGCAGCCGGGATGCGAGACCTGCTCATCCAGATAACTTTAAGCTCATCACTGTACTCTTCACATCCAATTGAAGACACCTTTTAAATTTGTAGGAGGAAATATGAAGAGTTGTAGGGGAACAAAGCACATATGCACACCGATGTTCAACATTTTACAGAATTGAAGGCATTTGATTTGAGCTAACTGCTATATTTTTGTAATACTCACACATACTGTATGAGCTGTCATTAGTTGGTGTCTACAGACTAAACACCAGAGCCCAAAAACTTGCGAACACACCAAGACAAGAATTGAATAAAATGCAGGTAGATGGCAAGGTTTCTACAAAGAAATACACCACCACCCACTTCTACTGGGTCATAAGTGTCAACTGAAAAGAATTACTTATGTAGGGGTCATCTTTGATTATTTTCAGTCTTCGGCACCATGGTGTCTGTAGGCATTGTTTAACCTCAAACTAAAAAGTATTTATTAATCAGCTACGTAGAATGACCTAAAATAGCTTTGATGTGTTCTCTTGGTTCTGTTCTGTGTTTGATACTTACTCTCTGGCTCTTTTCTTTATGTGTTCCTCTTTTACAGAGAAGGGGACTGGTGGCTCGCTCGCTCATTGACTACAGGAGAGAGTGGTTATATCCCCAGCAACTATGTGGCTCCGTCTGACTCCATCCAAGCAGAAGAGTACATTATCTATTTCCTTTGTGTCTGTCCCGCTGTTTGTTTTACACCCTCAGAGAAATTGTCAGCGCTGAGCCTGTATGTAGTTATGCTCTGTATTCATTCTGATGATACATGAAAGACAAGAACATTAACGATTAGGATAATGCCAGTATTGACTATTTTCACACGTGTAGCTCTGCCTGCCTGTTTCAGTAGCACAGCAGGGGCTCCTCTCTGATCTTCCTCTCTGTGGCCCGCCTCGGCAGGTGGTATTTCGGAAAGATCACTCGGCGGGACTCGGAGAGGCTACTTCTGAACCTGCAGAACAGACGAGGAACCTTCCTGGTGAGGGAGAGCGAGACCACTAAAGGTGAGAGAGCAGACATTTGAATCACTCCCAGAGGCAACGGTCATTATCAAGATTAATTGTGAGGGCAAGCTAGGCTTTTTTCCTCTCCTCTTGTGCCAGTTCATAATCATGCATTTATCAGCATCTTTGATATATTTTGCCCTTTTTGCAAAGATACCAGTTGACAAGTTTTTAAGAGCCCATTATTGCTTAAAGCGCATTATTGAAATTATGTACAAGGCTGAAGATCTCATGAGAAAAAGCCAAGCATTAAGTTAAAAGCTGCAGCAATTAGGCCGTTCTGAAGAAAATTGATTAGATGCAACTTTAATTATTGAATGTCTTCATTTTCAAGCCAAACAATGTCAGATTCTGACTTCTTATATGGCTAAATTACTGGCTCTTTATGTTAAAGATAATAGTATATTGGCTATGTTAAAGTTTGGGGCCTGTTCTTACAGTGGCAAGAATGTTGAAGGCGTCATCTTTTAAGTTTTGCTTTTTTTTTTAGGTTTTTTTTTAGGTTTTTTTTCCGGATTTTTTTTAGACTTAGTAGTTAACGAAGAAAATATTCTTGTTTTTAATAATAAGAACAGATATGAGCTGCAGCTGTTAGGAAGTTGTATGTCTATTGCCTTGCAGCTATTCATTTTGTGTTTCCAAATAACCTGAATGGGCAGATTATCCAAGAAAATTCTATTTGCAAAATATGTTAATAAAAAGCGAAGTTTTTCCTGTTTTTTTTTTTTTTCACTTTGCCTGTGTTAAAAATGAAGTAATGACACTCTTCTGTGTCCCTGGAGTTTGCACTGTGCAGCAGATGCAATTCACTTTGAAATAAGTAGATCTTTAGGGACTCCATTTGAAATGGGCAGAACCTTGTAATTAAGTCATTTGTCAGCCTTCACACAGGCCCGTGGCTCTACGCCTTTTTTTCTCTGAGCTCGTGACAGAGTTTTGCATCCTTCTCTAAAAGTCTGCAGTCAGATCTGGTCCCTGTGACGTCAGAAGACTCTTAGGGGGGTTGTTTTGGAGAAAGTGTGGAGAAAAGGGGAAAAAAGCAAGAGTTGAGTGGGTTGGACTTGTGAATGGAGAGGGGTGAATCACTCTGCCAGAACTAGGTCAACCTTGGAGGGTGCTAGATTTCCCTCTGGCTGTAAGTCTCTGTTCCCTCAGCATACTCGCTCACACTGAGAGGAGTGAAATGCATGAAGGGAGGGTACAACTGTGGGGCATATTGCAGGAAAAGGGGTCGGGGGGTCGGTGAGAGCAGGAGGAGCTCTGGAGGGAGATACGCTGCCTCAGGGTGTGTTCAGTATTAGATGTCAGATGTGTAGTTCACAGTGGAGAGATGAGCAGGAGCATGCCACTCACATGTTGTGTGGAGTTTATATAATCTTAGACAGCAATATGAATGTGATTTGGATGGCTCAAGCTCAAACACACAAGTTGCGCTCATCAGCATAAGCTTTTGTTAGAAAAATGTGTGTTTGTAACTTATCTTAGTCGCATGATGACAAAAATGAAGCGATGCAGCTACAATTTGCAGGTGTTCTCATGCCGAGTGTGAAAGCCTTTACAGATAAACCCTGGAAAGAATTTAATCAAAGCATGTTCGGAGCTCAACATAAAAGGTCAAGGGTTAACCTGCCCGAGCAAGGCTGCGCTGATAATGTTGATGTTTAGTGTGTGTGGTGGGTATAGTTTGGGAAGTGTGTCTTTCCTGCCCTAGATTTTCTTTCTGACAAGGGAAGTCAAGGGAACATCAGTCAGCAAACCTCCAGATCAAAGGTGATGGATTTTTCTTTCACTGTGAAGCAGCCTCCATGCAGAGCTTAGCTCTAAGACAGCTCAGTCTTTTGAATCACCTCCTAAGTCACATTTTCACAAGATCTATTTCTGTCACATTTGTAAGATCTTAAAGTTTTTTTCATCTCTAGTTGTAATGGATTTCTGTAAAACTGCTGTGGATTTTTAACAGTATCTTACTTTATTTTATAGTAATTTAATATCATTGTAAAATATTAATCACTGATGTGTGAAGTTGGGGTGAATAAGTTAAGAATTGTGCTGCAAATAACTAATTCTGTAGAAACTCATATTTGTTTGCAGTAGTGAACATGTCTTGAAAAGTCCTAGTAGCGAAATATAGAGATCTCAGCTTTTTTAACCTTCATGTTGAATTAGTGCAGATGTGCAACTTGATGATGATTCTCATCAGTGAGGAGGAAGTGTTGGTTTGACCAGAGGGTGACTTGCTTTGGAAACCAGGGGTACAGTGGAACATTACTGCGTGAAATGACCCGCAGGATCTGAGTGGCAGCCATGATAGGCGGTTCAGAACTTTGGAAAGGGGGTTCAGTACTTTCTTTATTATCTCCTTCAGCACAGAAAATACTGGTTCATCCTCTAAGAAATGAGGAGGAAAGGGTACCACCTCACACCTCTTTTCAATTCCATCACTCATTGTGATTTTATTATTTCTGTACAGTCGTACTAATTGAGGTTCTTGTGTCAGCAGTGTGGGGTAATATATTAAACTTTTGTGGCTTTTTAAATTACCAGTCTTTGTAATGAAGAAATATATCTTATAATACAACAGACTACTGCCTCTGTGAAACAATATGAGGCTACAGTTGGCACGGTAACACGGTTGACTTTTCCTTATAAATTCCACTACATTAAGTAGCCCAGCCCTGATGCGTCTATGATGTTGTAACCTGTCTGAATATGTTGCTTAATTGTATTGAGGTGTGTTATTTTCACTTAAAGATACATCCCCTGTAGGGGGCATGTTTTTAGCCTTGCTTTACTGTTCTAACATGTCTCTGTCTGTTGTTTTGTCTTCCTCACAGGGGCATATTGCCTGTCAGTGCTGGATTATGACAACACCAAAGGCCTAAATGTAAAACATTACAAGATCAGGAAGCTGGATAGCGGAGGTTTCTACATCACCTCCCGCACTCAGTTCACCAGCCTACAGCAGCTAGTCTTCCACTACCGCAGTGAGTGCTTAGAAAGTGCTGATACTTTTTATTTTACAGCTTTGCTGGCCATAACTTCCCTTTTACCATCTCCCATTTTTGTTTATTCAGAGCACTCTGATGGGCTGTGTCATGCTCTAACAGACGTGTGTCCAGTGGCTAAACCTCAGACGCAGGGACTGGCCAGGGATGCCTGGGAGATTCCTCGGGAATCCCTCCGCTTGGACCTTAAACTTGGGCAGGGATGTTTTGGAGAAGTCTGGATGGGTAAGAGTCCTTCAGCACACATGGATGGAGTATATTTTAGTTACACAACCAAAAAGCATCATTTACTTATTTGGTATTATAGACTTTAGGGTAAAATCTCTTTTTCCTATTCTACTTCTTATTAACTTTCATATGAACCAGACTCAAAGGAGCAGATTCAGTGCTGTTAATAAAATAATACAATATTTCCTGTTTCTGTCTGGTTTATGACAGGTACGTGGAATGGTACAACCCGGGTAGCCATTAAGACACTAAAGCCTGGCACAATGTCTCCAGAAGCTTTTCTTCAGGAAGCGCAAGTCATGAAGAAGCTGAGGCACGAGAAGCTTGTCCAGCTGTATGCTGTTGTGTCTGAGGAGCCCATCTACATTGTGACAGAGTATATGAGTCAAGGTAATAAATACAGGATGACTAGAGCTGGTTATCAAGTCTTAATGCTTGGACAGATTTATTTTTGTGTTTATATAATATTGATCTGCCATCGAAAAGGAAATATTTTAACCAATCTGGTTTAACAGGTTAATTAACAATCAATGGGATGCAATCATTTTACTCACAGGTAGCTTACTGGACTTCCTCAAGGGGGATGCAGGGAAGATGCTTCGTCTGCCGCAGCTGGTGGACATGGCTGCTCAGGTAAACTACTTAACATTTATTGTGCTCTTGTTGGTCTTTTTCTGTTTTGTGATGTATACAGTATACAAACTGTAAAACCGCTATCATGTCTCCTGCCAGATTGCAGCAGGCATGGCCTACGTGGAGAGGATGAACTACGTTCACAGAGATCTGCGTGCTGCCAACATTTTAGTAGGAGACAACCTTGTGTGTAAGGTGGCTGATTTTGGTCTGGCAAGACTGATCGAAGACAATGAGTACACTGCAAGACAGGGTAAGACTTCACTTAACGGATGCAACATTGGTGCATCAGCTTTTACTGTATGTCAACCATAGAGTCACAAGTTTGTATATTTGTTTTCTGCAACTAACCAGCATGCAGAAGTGGAAGGCAGTCCTTGTTTATACACTATGTTAACTCAGCAACTATTCACCAGCTGTCAAACGTTTTAGAGCACTCCTATCTTTACAGCTCTAAATGGAAGATGTGCGTGGTTGTACGTAACCAAGAAAAGTTGGGAGAGCTCTAGAATATGGTAGCACCACTTTTCAAGGCTTGATCAACAGATGTTGTGCATTACATGCGCATTATACTTCAGTGCAGGGAGACCTTATCCTTTTTTAAGCTCTGGCAGCTCATTATTTACCTTTTTATCATCATTGGGCTTGAATTGCTTGAATTTCAACACCAAAATTAAACAAAATACGGTGTTCTTAAGCTTTTAATGTACATGCTAAAATTATACAAAATGCTTTTATCAGGCAGCAAAACATGAGATGATAATTTGAATTTGTTATGCAACAACAGAAGTTGCTCAAGCCTTGAAAAGTGGTGCTACCATTTCCTCAGAGCTCTCCCAATTTATCTTAATTACTTACAACCCCATTTAACTTTCCATTTTGAAGTGGGAGGATAGGGGTGTTCTAAAACTTTTGACCAGTATGTATATCATATCTCAGGTTTTCCTAGAATCGTGCATCCTTCATCATAAATGTAGAAATGGTATCTGAATAATTTGGAAGATGTTCAGCATGATGGGTTAACGTTGTTTTTGTATTTTTTAATTTGCATTGTTAGGAGCTAAATTCCCAATCAAATGGACAGCCCCAGAAGCAGCGCTGTACGGTCGTTTCACTATCAAGTCAGACGTCTGGTCCTTTGGCGTGCTGCTCACAGAGCTCGCAACTAAAGGCAGAGTACCTTATCCAGGTAAAAGTTCAGCTTTGCAAGAAAACTCTCTTATTCAAACAAAAACAAATCATGTTAGCTTATAGAATAATAAGCGCTAATGTTATTAGTCATTAAATGAAAAAATAAGTCTTTGATTTTTAGGAGTTGAGATCAAATCATGACATTATTGTGTTTATAAAGAATATCAATATTTCATTTGTTATTACTAGCAATAGCCAGTGTTCTTTGGTTATTCTCAACTATTTACTCATGAGTTAATCAGCCAAAAGGAATAAAATCAGTGACATCATTAGTTATGAAGTATATGAGTAGATGTTCTATGACACAATAGAGCAGTGTCATTTAAAAATATTTCTAATAAAGATTTCTCACAGATGTTAGTACTGCAAATCAACTAATTGAATCCATCAGATTTACAGTTAAAAGAAGACGGTGTGAGTTTGTTCAGCTGTGACTTCTCGTTTCTCTCTCGGTAGGTATGGTAAACCGTGAAGTGCTCGACCAGGTGGAGCGTGGCTACAGGATGCCTTGCCCTGCAGAGTGCCCCAGTTCCTTGCATGAGCTCATGCTCTCCTGCTGGAGGAAGGATCCAGAGGAGAGGCCTACATTTGAATACCTGCAGGGCTTCCTAGAGGACTACTTCACCTCCACAGAACCCCAGTATCAGCCTGGGGAGAACCTATAGAGCCACACTGAGTTGAATCTGAATGGTGGGGGGGTTGATGGGGGTGGGGTGGGAGTGGGGTTTCAGCACTGAATGATCTGCACTAACCGACCTCAGAGGAGCGCCTGTTGGAGGATCTGAGCCTGTGAAACTCATTTTAGAGGAACTTGTTTAGTGGAAGCAAAACTGAAATCTGATGATGATCTGGGACAGAAGTCCCCTTATGTGCCATTTTGGAACAGTTACAGAAGAACCTGGAGAACCTCCACTGCAAGCATTCACGGTTTATATATTTCTCCTGCATGAAGGAGGTTCACAACTGTAAAAGGAGAATTCTTGCTGGGCGGACTCTGGGTAGGACAGAACTGAGTAGCTAAACTTGTGGGTAAATGTTTTTTAGAGGTGCGACTGACGTTGGAGGAACCAAATCAGGATCTACAGGCAGAACGAGGGGTTGAAGAATAAACAAACCTCCCGTCTAGGGAGAATATTTCAATTGGGAATGAGCTGTCGAGTGAAATCTCCCCGTTTCCCTCCTCTGTTGTCTCTTTACCCTCGTCCGTTCCTTTTTCCACCCACAGAAGAGCACTACCGCTGTGGCTCAGGTGCCAAAGGAAAATCCGTTTCCCTTAGCATCCTTTATCTCAACTCCGCTTCTTTTCTTCTTTTTCTCTGACTTTCAGTATCTCTCACCAGTTTTCTCAAGTGCTGCTTCTTCAAAGTGTCTCCAAATAACTCGGCTGTAGAACTCTTTTTTTGCATATTTATTTTTATGTTTACTTGGACAATATCTGTCCTGTGATTTTTGTTCTATGGCAAACAAAAAATTCCACTTCATTGTTTTTCTGTGATTTTATTTTATTTTGTTGAATCTCAGCATAAAAGGTTGTTAAAATGACTCTCACGGTAGTGCCAGGGTAAATGTACTCATCAGACAGGTTCCATGATGCTGAAAATTTGGTAAATTCAACCAACATTTGAGGCCTTTCTCTCTTGTTTCACCATGCTGGATCCAACCTCCATTAAAAGCGCTTTTTGATGCAGGTAGTGTCTGAATGCTTCTTGTTTTCATTTACCTTGATTTAACTGGAAAGTTGCTTCGAAAATGATCAGCACTGTTGTGGTGGCACTAAAGGGTGGATGAGTAATACTTCTGATTAAGTTCCTCAAAAGCAAAAATGGGGCAATTTTATTCACACAGAGGCCAATATGGCTTTTAAGCAAATCACATTGGTTAATTTAAGACTCAACTTAAGGGGGAAAAAGCCTCTTCCGTTCAGTGCCAAACAAACCAATTTCTGTACTGTCCATGTATATACTATTTTACTTAAATTCACCAGTGGATTACATGTCATTGAGTAACTAGACCAGATAAACCTTCTGCTGTTTGTTAAGGATTCAGATAGTTTTTATTAACTTATAACACATATTAAATATGCAACCAGGCAGCCCTAATGAAACTGTAAACCTCTGATCAGGTAACCCTAATAAAACTGTGTTCTGACTTTATTATAAGAGCTGATTTTTGAAGCCAGTTAGCATGCTTTTGTGCCGTTCTCTTAATCATTTAGCTGATTTTTGTATTTAAGCTGTATTCTACATCAACATGTGTATGTTAACTCAAAGTTCAGGTGAAAGACAGGGATCATAAATAGACATCTGAATATTGGTACCATCAAATTCTGATAATTTTTTGTTCCTATATCTTACTATCCTACTGTACATACTGTAGCGCTTTATTTGTGCGGTTTTGTTTCTTTTATTTGTATCATGTCGACCACGTTCAAATAGCGGGTGTTTTCAGTTGGGTGTCACATATGTCACGGTGGTTTGGTTTATAATCTGGTCAATGCAACAGGAGCTAGTTTTTAAAGTTTAAAGACCAGCTATCCCAAGAGCCATACAGCAATAAGATATGTTCATCAATGCCCACCAACAACTCAAAATTAAGATTGCTAATTTTGGTCATATTCCTGACTCTGAAGCCACAATGGAGGAGGAGTTTGATTTATGTTATAGGTTGACATGAATAATGAGGTCAAAGATGTAAATAGTATCTTAAACAAATGACTGTGACTATCATGTAATTTGTTTTTGTATAGGTTTTGTTTTTACCGTAACACACGCCTGCTCCCTCAGTGTTAAACTGATCAAATGCTACTGTTAACAGGGCTGAAAGGTTTTTTTTTTTTTTTTTTTTTTTTACTTTATTTGAAATATAATGCTTAAAACCTGTATATCTGCAAAAGACAATTCAGAATTGGGCTGGAGGCAAATATAAATCATATTTTCCGAGAACAATCATCAGTGCTTTCCTCTTTTAGAAAGGGAATTACCCTGTTTGTGTGGACAGACTGAGCCACCTGTCAGTCACCAGGACAATTGTGGAAGTCAGCAGGCTTGTGACAAGCATGAGTAATGCTGCGGTCAGATTGGATTTTATGTGCTATAATTATTAAAAAGTGTTTTCTTTTTTTTTAAAGTTTTTTTTTGTCCAAATCTATGCAGTTTCATTCTTGCATTTCTGCAACTATATGGCCATTTTGTTCTAAAGTCAAAAACAATGATCATAAACAGAAGGTGTGAGCATTTTGTAAGGACTTGTTTTGTCTTTCTTTGGTTTTTGTTCAGATGTAACAGGATTGAAATAAGTATTGTGCCATTTTATGTTGATCTTTAAATGTGCAATAAATTATATTTCAAATGTGTTTTGATAAGGATGTGTGCTGGTGTGTGCGTACTGCCTTTGAAGCTAAAAATATGTTTGTGCACAAGCTAAATGTTTGGAGAAGGGAGCATGTCATGTGACAGATCATTGGCTCAACTTGTCACAGTTTGTGAGTGTTGTAGGCGTTTGCAGAGACGATGAATCAACTGTATGACATTTATTTAAAGGACTGAAATACTGGAATCATTGTAGCTAAAGTTAAAATCACTGCAAAGAGGATGAAATGTCAAATGTAGGCAAAGCTCGACTGAAGTTCGATCATTCAAAGCTGTTTGATTAAACAATGTATGAGCAGTCTATGATTTCTCATGTGAAAATATAAGTCAACTCCAAAGAAGACAGAACTGAAATTATCAGGTGTAGAGCGAGTACCGATAGACATGAGCATGCGATGGGAAGATCAACATATTAAGGCAGAATTTAATGGATAAAATAAGTTTGAAAAATATATTCCTTAGCTGGTTGTCTGTATTGTTGTCAGATGTGAACCTGAGATCAAGTGAAAAAAGAGAATTTGGAGAGCACTCTTTACTGACTTATGGTATAAGATAATTCCATACAAAATGCAGCCCTAGGGGTCACAAGCCAGTGCCCTCCTTTTACTGTGCCTGGATAAATCCTCAAAGTTGTGTCAGGAAGGTCATCCGATAGAAAACCTCTGTCAAATCAATATGCAAATCAGTTCAAAATCTTGGAGATAGAGATGGAGTTGGAGATGATGGTAGATGATTTACTATGGTAACGCCGAAAGGATAAAAAGAATAATTCTTGTTCAAGTCAATGATTTCTTTTAAAAACAAATCAAAGCTGCTGTCTAGTGTTATGCTTTCAGTACTCAACTTCATCACTTTTTTGATTATCCAGATTAATCTACTGCGTTATATGTAACTAATTAGGGTTAAAATTGCATCAAACATCCATGAAGCTCTGGATAATTTTCCACCAACTTCAAATGTTTTATATTAGAACACAAGATGAGTTTAAGTTATTTTTTAAAACAGGTTTTCAAAGAAAATTGATGGAATTTGGAGGGTTAGATAAATTGGTATGGAATAAACTAAATTCGTTAAAACAAAATTTTTTATCAAAAATAAAGAAAATACCCATGCAGTTGAACATAAAATAAAAGGAGAAAAGAGATAATCAAGCAATCTTTACTTTTATTTCTTGTCAATGTGAATTAATTATATTGTGGCAACAAAGAAAAACACGTTTTTTGACTTATTTTGTGTGCTCCAAAATTAAACAGGTTTATTATCTTTATTTATTTACTTTTTTAATATTTGCTCTTCAAAATGTTTACAGACATCAAAGAATAACTTTTTAAATACTAATGTAAGCAATATGACAAATGACTAGGCATTTTCAAGCGCACACTTTTGGACTCATCGCAGTGAAAAAAAAAAAACCTTGTAATTCAAACATTTAGCTAGCTGAATAATTTCTGCAATATTGTTACGTTCCAGCTCTGCTAGGGTTTTGGGACGCAAACAAAAGACTGATCTTAGGTGGAGTAAAGATGTTTTATTATTGTTCAGGAGGTGAATTAAAGGCATAAACACAAAACCTGGAAAAATTGTAAACTGAAAAGGAGATGGGGTTAAAGAAGCTGCTCAAAGGAACAAATAAAAAGACAGACAAAGCCTAACACTGAAAGAGGAAACCAAAATGGGGAAAAACCAACACAAGCCTACAAATTCTAAGAACCAAAAAGGGAATGAGCAGGCAGGCTGGCAGTTCTTTCCTCTGTCCCTGTCTTCCTAGTAGCTGCAGGGATGGACTGTTGATTTGTTGTGTTAGCAGGACTGCCTTCTCTCCTAATCTGTTTACAGGACGGTGGATAAGTGGGAGGCTGTGGCCTGGGTCAGCCGGTCAGACAGCTCTTGCTTCATCTAAAACAGCTTTATCCACACGGGGGGCAGTGTTTGTCAGGAGTATTAAGGACACTTTTGTAGACGTGGAGCAGCCATCCACACAGCACCAGATTGTATCCCACCTGCTGTGTGGTAGCCTCCACTACTCTACATTAACCTTTGGTTGCTGCACACACACAATTTGATGGATTACAGCCAGCGATACATCTCTCAGAAAATATGATTAATGGGACAGTACTGTAATTTAAAATTCATTATGTGTGGGAAGACATCAGCTCAGGGTTCACTTTGTCTCTCTTGTTTGCTTTATGTTGAACCCTCCTGAAACTGGCGGCAGATGGTAATTGATCACAGATGACTTCTTCCTATATTGGCTTGAAGCAGTGGTCATACCGAACCAGTCAGCAGCTGACATTTCTCCACTAATGAGTAGCTACTCTTTCCTGCGGTTTTCTGCTCTGCTGTGATTAGAAGCAAACATGTATGGCTTGATAAAGTGCTTAATTTCTTACAGTGCAAAGGCTGTTTTAGTGCAGGAGTTGTTGATTTAGCATCTGTGCCAAATAGAAATTAACTGGTGCCCAAAAAAAGCAGTTAGCTTTGACTCATCTACTGTGTGTTTATGTTTAGCTTTCATGCACCCATGCACATCTGTATCCATGAATGCATTGGCATGCATAAGCATATACGGTGAATGTGTGTGTGTTTCTGACGGCTACTTTTCTCATCTGCTATGCTGGAGTGAGAGCCGTTTATCTCAGTTATCCAGACAGTGTCAGAGTTCCATCTGTGACAACTGTAAACACACTGACTCACACTCTAATTGATTGCCGTAGACAGCAGGCAGGAGAGCACTTCAGATACACAACAAGAAAACAGTGCGCCTACACTCTCCCAAGTATACAGGGCAACAGTTACTGTTTATTTTCACGTCATTAGAGTGACAGGAGCATGGCAACCGCTGTGAGAAGCTGGATAATAGTCATGTTTCGTCTTATTCACCAGGAATAGCCCAGGTTGCAGCTCTTGTTTAAATGAACTCAAGTCTGTCTGCACACAGTCAGCGTAGATGTAGATATCAGAACTGTTTGCTGCCACTGTGCACTGAAGGGCTGTTTCAAGTGTTTTCACTGTCACCGAACACTCAGGGGAAAATTTTTCAGCAGCCTCTTAAAACAGTGTGTCGGGTATGCTTTAATAATAAGAAATCATGAGGCAGGAGACCACAAGAACCTCTGAGTAAATCATATCAAAAATTGCAACCAGAGGCAAAATAGAGACAAAAGAGACAAATTACAGAGATTGTGAAAATATTCTATTTAATGAAACAACATTTTACCTCTCGGTTTGATAGGTGTCATCACTGTCTTTTATGGGATATCTGACTGCCCAAAAGAATAAGCAAAAGCAATTCCTAAAACTCTTAAAAATACACAACTAAAACAAACAAACAAACAAACAAAAAAGACAAACATTGTTCAGATCAGGGAGAATATTGAGCCTTCTCCTGTAGGACGAGGCTGACCCGCATGTTCTCCACAATCAATTAACTTCAAACACCGGGAAGGTCACTCAGCTATATCTATGAGCAATCCCTGGAGTTTCTTTTGTGCTCTTAATGACTCCCCCAGACCCTGCAGGATATACACTGTACAGCTTCTGAACAGTAACAAGAGATTCTTCTTGATATCAGAGGATGAACAGGTGTGCAGATGGCCCCAAACTTTAATCAGTCTTCCTTTGTTGTGAAGCACCACGCTGTGTTGACAGAGCTGTTTAGACCTCAACCTGCATTACTGCCTTACACTTTGCCTGCCAAGTTGCCACAGGCTGTGCAGCTCTTTGTGGCATTAAGTTGCACCCTATAGCTATTACCCACGGAGATTGCCTGAGTGGGAGAATTTTAAGTTTGGGTTCAGTTCTGTCATGCCAACAACAGTTTTGATGCGCATGAAAAACTGTGCACACATCTGCAAGAGACCTTAAAATATGCCCCGCATATTCCAGTGTTTTGATGCTGGAAAGCTCAGAGGATTCAACCTCTTCAGTTTGGGCTGAAACAAGCTCTCCGTAGTTATCTCACATGCTTTCATTGCCTCACATTGGCTTATTTTTCTGAGGTTTGGGGCCCAGGGTGGGAAAAAGAGAAGAAAAAAAAGGTATTTGTTTTGTTTGAAATAATCTGTTTGCAGGGTTGCCAGGCAAATTCTTTTATGTGGTGTTATTTTTACAGCACGGCTGCAGTACTATAACATACAGTAGTAGTATTAAGTCTGCATGCTTCAAAGAATATGACTAGTAATGTCTTTTTCTCCCTTTCTTTGATTTTTGTTGGGCTAGGAGGACATATCAGGGTGGCAACAATGACTGAATATCTCATCAGCTCCTTAAGTCTTGTCCAAATGAGACTTTTTGTTTTTGTAATTCAAGGGATTACATCATTTGATATAATCACTCCCTCTTATCACAGTATCTCAAAGAAATCACACCCAACTCTGAGACAACAGACTTTTATATAGCTTAAAATGCTGATATATAACATAATGATTTATTATTCCTTAGACTACTTGTACTGTATTGTACTGCAGGTCAATTGTTATAAAAACAAAAAACCCCAAAGTGTTAGATAGATATAACAGTTTTAAGGGCATTTGAGCACAGCTGTACATTACCACTGTGCATAAAGCCTGCAAAAGATAATCTCCAAACATCACACAGAAATCTAGCTTCAGTCATGCAGCTGTTGGTTCAATGGAAAATCATTCTGAAGGAAGAGTACCTCCAACACACACACGCACACACAAACACAATATAGATGGAAAGCACACACACAAGCACAATATAGATAGAAAGGCAGATGTCTGAATGAGATAGACTACTGCTGCATTCTTCCTCTAGTTACACATAAATGTTTGCACGTGCTCAGAGCAAACACAAAATTACATACGTCCTGGCTCTAATAGAGGGGTTCATGGCCTCTCCGTAAAACACACGTTTCTACATGGGTGCTCACACACCGACCAACAGCACAAGTAGGCAGAACTCCAAACAGAAGAGTTTCACATCCTGCATCAACACACACACATACAAACGTAAACTGTTAGACCAGTAACTATTTGATATTAATGACAGTGTGAATGATTTTAGATATCTTAGTTAACACCACTTCTCTCAGAGGACACAGCTTTCAGTTTAAATGCCTGTCCCTGTCCTCGGATCATTCTTGTCTGTTAAAATCTCTGCCTCCCTGAGAGCATAAACGAAAAATAAACATGCAATACAAACACATGTAAATGTATAGTTTGGTAATCTGTAAGCAGGAATATTTCCTTCTAGAAAGTCATCTGTTACATCCACGTGTAATTGAAAAGTGTTTTAATCTCTACATACTTGGCAGTTTTTATTATTTCCCCTCAGTAAAATCTTTTGCTGCATGGTCCAAAATTATTCAAACCTCTGTTTCACAAACTTAAGTTTTCTCTATCAATTAGATGATAAAGAGTTGTCTGGATGTCAAGCTAAATGTGAAAAAATGTTGTTATCATATTCTCTTAGTTGTCATTTTGACTGTGGCGTCTCAATAATTCTTCTTACTTCTCCTGGGGTAATGAAGGTCATGGGCATTCAGTGTTGGTTTTCAGCCTTGCCACTTCTGTGTAGGAAGTTCTCCAGATCTCTTTGATTTTTTTTTTTTCTTTGATCATATTATGGACTGGAGATGATGGAATCCTAAATTCCTTGCAATTGAATGTTGAGAAGCATTGTTCTTAAACTGTTGGATTTTTTTTTTTTCACGCAGTTTTTCACAAAGTGGTGACCCTCTCCCCATCTTTGCCTGTGAACAGCCAAATTTTTTTTTTAGAGACGCTCCTTTTATACCCAGTCATAGAATGTTTCAAACAGGAGTTCTTTGAGCGTTCATCAACTTGACCAGTCTTTTGTTGCCCCCGTCCCAGCTTTATTGAAACATATTGCCTGGCACTCATTTAAAAATATTTGAACAAATATTTGCAAAAAAAAAAACCCCAAAACAAAACAATAAAGTTTATCAGTCTGAACATTAAACATCTTGTGTGTGCATGGGGTAGCATGTGGGAGTATGTGGGGGCAGAGGAAGGTGTGTGCATGTGTGTCGAGGGGTGGAGCGATGTAGGGGCGTGTATGAGGGGGTGCAAGAAGGGTGTGGGTTTGTCAGGTTGGAGGAAGGGGTGGGCGGGTGCATGTGTGTGTGGGGGGAGTGTATGTGGGTGGTGGGGGTATAGGGAGGAGGGGGTGTATGTGTGTGGGGTGGAGGGATCCATCACCATAGAGCACCTATCATTCTGCATGATGACATTGTGATGCTGCTTCCAGTTGCACTGACTAGGTTTTACCTCTTTTCTGCGTAGTTCCATATGTGTATGTATAATCCTATCTGTGGCAGGATGAATGAGGGCCCAGGTGGGATTCAATCCCCCAGACTCCCAGATGAGAGTCATGTACGCTTACCATTCAGCCAAAGGGATATCCCCTTGGCCAAGTAGCCAGGGCGCATGATCACTTGGAGGCATAGTGACAGGACCGTCAACTGCCACATACTCCAGTAGCTGTTTTTATTTAAAGATGGAATATGGAACATTTTTATTAAAAGCTATATTTTTAAAGAAATAATACCTCCACAGGTCGTTTGGGGGGGTATACATTTCAAAACACAGAAATGGCAACTTTTCTCCTGGATCAGTAGGCTAGCTCACTTGCTAACGTGGCTAACGTTAGTTGTCAGTTATAAACTCCTCTGCGTTACTTGTTGGACATACTGCAGACTGTTGGTCACTTGCGTATCGGCAGTGAGCCTGGCATCCCAGCGGCTGGAGTTGCTTTTCTGCCGTTGCAACTACAACCTAGACACACGTGATGTCGCTGTTCTGTCTGTGTTCCATACTCAATCTTTAAGTTTTCTTCAGCTAGGTTACTACCTGAAGATCCTCCTGTACGAAATTGCTAATTTTGTTTTCCAGCAAAGACCATGGAATGTTGTTATGGGGTTCTGTACAGAAGCATTAGTTGACTGTGTAAGGGTGAATTCCAATTCCTGTCTTAACCCTCAAAAATATGCACTCCCGCGAAGTGCAAGTGCTGTCCCAATTCTTAGAACGTTTAGTTGAGGGGCAAGTGTGAGGGCTGAATCGCCCTCAACACTTAAATTCTCCGACACCACCCTTGTGAGAAAGGGCCACCCAGAACGCAAGCGGCAAAGAAGGAAAGCTACAAATTTTAAGTATTTTCTTGATTAATTGAGATATAAATATTATGAAAACCATTGTATTATCTTAGTTTAGGCCCATGTTATGGATGAGTTACCTCATTGTTGCATGATATTCATTTTTATTTTACGATCTTTTGTCAAAAGCGGCCGGTGCGGTAAAGCCATTTTGCTATCGTTTAAGTTAGTTAACGTTACAAAATGGTCATTTTTCTCGGTTGTAATGTCGTTGTTTTATCAAGATAACGGTAACGATAACGATAACGGTATAAGACGACCGGTCTGATGTCATCTCCCGTAGCCGCAGAGTTATCTAACGATAGTTCTGTTTCATTCCACTGCCAGTGTGGATATGTCTCCTTGCGCTCCTCGCAGGTCCGAGTCCTAACAACAACAAAGTCAATCAGGTGACGTGTAGGCCAGCTGACTGGCAGTCATCCAGGAATTCACAGAACCACAGTTACCAACGTAACTTTTGTTATAGAAGGTGTTTACCTTTCAGTAAGCCGTGGTATGCGGTGACAGCTAAATATGTATGGTGGCTGCATTTGTGGCTTATGATTAAACAGACAGGGTTAACAGTGCAAATAAATGTAAATGGAGTAAATGCTTCTGCTTCTGCTTCTCTTGCTTCTTCTTCTTCTTCGTCTCCTGAATTGACAGACTGAACGCCGCTTTTGCGTAATGCTGCCCCCCACAGTTTAAAGACGTATCTGCATTTAAGGGATGTCCCATTTCTAAGTCGTAAAATAGCCCTTAACACTTGGTTTTAAGGGCTACTAAGATTGAGGTTTGAGCTTGAGGGTTAAGATACGAATTGGAATTGGCCCAAAGTGTATCCATGTTTTTTTTTTCTCTCTCTCTCTCACTCACTCTCTTTTCTTCACACTCAAAAATAGAGGTACCAGTTTAAGGGTACAAAGCTTGTTGCTGGGGGTGTTCCTTTTTGAAAGACATTTCTGTACCCTTCAGTCCTGGTCCATTTTTGTACCTTATCAAGCTGTATCAGTTTAAGTACAAAATTAAACTAATTAAAAATGATGAATAAAAGCCAATAAAATAGAGATTATGACAACAATCAAAGATGCTAATGATGAATGAATAATTATTATATAAATATTAGGCCAAACACATATGTGATTATACATATAATTATTACTATGATTATTATGAAAATCACAATATAATAACTATAATTATACTACTGTTTAGAGGGACTGCTAATTATAGTTATTGTACAAGCTACACACATTTTTCAATGCTTCAGGTACCCTTAGGGTTGAAATGGTACACATTTGTACTTTATATTACTTTGGACCCTTTTTCATAGTACATAGGTGCACTTTTGGCCTCATAAAGAACAATATTGTACTTTTGAGAGAACATTTGTAAAAAATGTACCTACAGGTACAGAAATGTTCCTGTCTCATACCTCTATTTTTGAGAGTGTTCACTATTTTCTCTCTGTTCCACTTCTTTATCTTTTTTCTCCTTTCTTTCATTTCTCCCTTCTCAAGCCCAGCAATACAATGTAAAATGCAGTTATAAACAAATACTTAATCAATGAAATAAAATAAACAAACTCAGAATATCAAGAGGAGCCTTATATTCATAAAGCTCCCCTTGGCAAAGCAAATCTGTTCGACATAACGAAGCAGCCAGATCATCATTCTGCTTGCTACAATGCTGGACAGGACAAGTTAAAAAGATTTAAAATAATAATAATAATAATCCTGTCTTTGTGGTGTATTCAATGGAATATAGTTTGAAGAGGTTTTTAAGTCGTTTTTGTTTTAATTTACATTTTACACAACAACCCAACTTCATTGGAATTGGGGTTTGTAGCATTTTGTCACAATCAGTTGTTGTAACCTCCTTCCTCTTGGATTCAGAAAAGATGTCTTTTGGTTTTGATGCTGTGATCAGTTGCTCAATGGCTATAAACTCCAAGAACATGAAGGACAAAGATCATGTTACCTTATTATTAGTTGTGTTTCTAAATTAATTTGGATTAAGGTTCACACTCCTTAGAAAATTTTTATTTCTATGTTGTAATTTTATGGAAGAAGCTGCTGCCAATATTAAAAAAAGGAGATAACTGGAATAAGATAATAACCTGCTCAGCTGCATGCAAGATAAATTGGAATTTATTTTTTTAAGGACACTGTAATTGAAAAATGAATCTTATTAAATTGGGTTCTTTCCATTATATACAGTTGGTGTATATTTGAAATGCTTCCAGACATATCAATGATAGCTTGGTTTTTTGCGTGTTCACAAGATAACTGACACCAGTGCACTCTCAAGTTATTGTGCAGAAGATTAAAGAAATACCAGTCATGGTTTAAGGAACTTGGAAAAATTCCTGAGGGTCTGACAAATGAAGGCTCTTAATACTGTGACACTATGACTTTATAAAACATGTGATGAGTCTGGAATGAGAATGAGGGGCCCTAATAAAGTATCATTGATCAATCTCCGTGACTTTTTTGACCATAAATGATCAGCTCAAAGAAAAATTTCACAATCAGGTGGTATATAGAGATGGAAATGATAAAGCTTTAGTTGTGATGTTAAATTTAAACCAGTCATGAATTGTACTAATCAGTGTAATCACACAAGGCGTTTTTTTTTTCCTCCTTCAGCCAGATCGTTTAATGAGGCCAGTCATCCAAGAATTGTTTAGCCATGTTACAATTCATAAAATTTTCGTAAACTTTCCAAACTGTTTGGTTTGTTTACAGAGCTATGTAAGTTTAAAATGTGGGGGGACTAAAAGCTTGAAAAAGAAGCCAAGAACAGTTGTTCAAACACTGGTCTGTTCCTTGCACCCCCTTCCTCCCCCAACAAGCACTTGTTTGGTGGTTTTGTTTTTTGCACTCTTGGTGTCTAATGTCAAGTTTCTTAAAGTAACTTTGGTTTTAATATGATCGTTGCATTTGTTGGGTTTGTGTTTTGTACGTTTTTCTCGCTCTGTTTCTTTTCCATCTGCAGTTTTACTCAGAACTTGCCTTTCATAGTTATTTCAGTCACATTAACTTCTGCTAAACCTTTGTTAACTGATTTCCACTAACCTGTTCTTTGTCTCCCTTCACTAACTCTTCTTAGTGCATTCTGTCCCCAGTCTATTTTAGTATGAATGATCTTCCAGATTTCATACTTCCTTTATTGTTTTGTAGTCTCCTAGTTCTGTTACCTGCTTCTACAGCGCTTTCGATGTTTGCTTCAGATCTATAATTAAAGATTTAAGGCTGCTCCTGGACTTGTGGGGCCCTGGGACTTGGCTCTGTGCCGTGCCAGTCCTGGGCGTCAGGCATTCGGCAGGATCAGTGGTGGCTGGTCTTGGCCCACTGGGGCCTGTGGCATGAGATATAGGGGGGCTTTAGCAGGGGCCACCCTACGTTGTCAACTGCAGGTCCTCCTGGATTGTTGTGTTTCCAGAAGACTGTGGGATGTTTGCTGATGGGTTTCTGTGCAGGTGCAACAGTTGGCTGTGTTAGTGTATCCTTGTTTTTTCTTTCTTTTCTTCACTCTGTTTCTTTCCTTTCTTTATGGTTCACCCCTTACAGTTCCTTTTCTTCACCTTCTCTTCCCTCTTGTCAGGCCAAGCAATATTATGTAAAATGAAGTTATAAACAAGAATTCAAAATAAATTGAACAAATTCAGAATATAAAGACGAGCCCTATATTCATAAAGCTTCCATTGGTAATGCAAATCTGTTCAACACAACAAAGCAGCCAGATCACCATTCTAGTGTGGCAAGGTACACAACAGAGGGCTCGGGCGGGATTTGAACTCCAGACTCCCACACTGTCCCCCCCCCCCCCCCCCCCCCCCATTTCCACAAGCACATCCTCATGCTCCGCGCAGGGTGCCACCAATTATGAATCTATGGACTGTTTACCAGCATTGCACATAGATCCTGCCGACAACGGCAGAATGTTGCAAGGTATGCAACAGAGGTCCTGGGCGGGATTTGATCATTTTCTAATTTCTTGGGCATTGTTAAAGATGTTGATATTGAAATAAACATAAAAAATACCTATAGACTAATCTGGCCAAACGCCATACCTAGACTGTCTGCCATTGTCTGGGGAGCGTTTCTGTACATGTGTAATTAGAACAGATCAGAATCTGACTTTTTTTTAACAATATGGAGGAAATCTGGAAGGACTGTCGCATTCATGGTATTTGGAACAGCAGTGGAAAACTTTAGTTGTGGTAATAGGGGAATAAGAAGATCACAGACATTTATTTCATGAAGATGCTGCTGTTTGTGACAAAAGTGAATGGTGCTGCTACTCAATCCACTGATGTCAGTGAGTTCGTATCAGGGAGGAATACCAGACACACAGAGCAGAGGAGGAATAACTTGCTGCCTTGGTGGAGAAAACACTGGATTTTTATTCCCCAACAACAAAAATACGGTAAATTTTAGTGAACACTCAATCTGACACTTTATTTCATGTATCAATGCTCTAAAAAATGACGCACCGCAAAACGTTATTATGCTAGCCAATGCTAACAGAGACAGCTGTGGTGTTGCTGCGAGGGGGGAGGGGGGAGGGAAAGGGGGGAAGTTAATGACTAATCTGACTAGCTTAGAAAAGCACATTTTATTTGAGTCTTCACAACATTGAAAAAGTATTTTCAATTACTATCTAGTTATCTTTTTTATTTTATTCCCAAACATCACTTTGAAAAGTTTTTATTGGAACTACGTTGCATTAAAGAAACCATCCCTGTGAAAATCAGTGAAGCAATTTTTTCTGCAATAAATTACTTAATCAGAACCATCTCCTGTTGCTTTAGATAATCCACCCCAGAGAGGAAGTAAGAATCTGATGCTACAGACAACAAACTATGTCTCACATTTAAACACATGTCTTTGGATAATTGAAAGGCTGAATAAGGTAAGGAAAAAAGGGGTGATTTATAAAGGGTCATTACTGACTCCTGACATTTGGATAGAACAGTGGTTCCCAGTCTGGGGCCCAACCACAGGGGTTGCAAGGCCTTCATTCCACAGAGGTAGTAATAATTAGATTTGCACATGTTCAAAATCATAACACATTGACTAGATTATCTAATGTCTGTGTGGTGTGTTTTCTGGAACTGCATGAAACAATAAGTCTTAAATGGGTGAATCTACATTTCTCTAAAAACAGCTGATACGTTTCAGTTAAAATAGTTTACTTCACAGGCACATTAACGCTATGATGAGACCTGCAAACAGATGCAGGGTCCTAAATCAAGCAACATTGCAGTCCAAGCTGGAGAGTAGAACTGAAATAGTTTCAAAAGGAAGCTGCAAAAATGTACACTGCAGATGAAACAGTCTGATGGCACTTTGTGTGTCTTTACACACTGATTTACTTCCATGTGACATGTTTTGGGAGGAAAGTGGGTCTAGTTTTACTTGTTTCTTTGGACTTGTCTAAGGAATAATCATGATTGATGGGGCACTGCTGTCGTAAAAGCGTGGAATACCTTGACTGTAAAGATGCACTCATTCATCATTAGACTGATTCAGTGTCAAAGAAATCTGTTCAGGGGAAAGCAAACAAAATTTTGGACAGTCAAAACACGCAGAGCTCAAAGACATCAGAGACATCACACCTGACATGTACTTCCTCAGATATAAAACTCAAGGGGTTTTTGTTTGTTTGGTGTTTGTTTTGTTTGTTTTCTGTTTTTTTATGATTATCATTATTATTATTAATAAAGTTTTGGAGATCATGCTCCCAGTTTGTGTTTGTGCAGGCATGGAGAAGTCAATGAATGGTTCAGTTTTGGGGGGGAAATACAAGAGGGGAGCCTTCCATAAAAAAGCTTGGGAACTACATAGTTTGTGTGTGTTCACTCCCACTGTTGTTACTACAAAGAATAAGTGGGGATGAAGTGTCTGCTCTTATTCAGCCTTCCATATATCATCCTGTGGCCATTCGGCCTCCAGTGGTGCAACAGGGGGCACCTGAGACTCTGGTGCCAACGTTAACAAGGGCCTCTTCAGTGCCATGCACTCTCTCCGGCAGCGCTGCACCTGTTGCCATGTGTGCGTGGAGAGCACGCAACTGAAAAGACATGTGGTGCACATAAACATTCCTTCTGCCTGGCTCATGAATCACTCTGCCCCCGCTGACTGCCAGTCTTAAGAGAGGGAGGAAGAGGAATGGGAGGGTGATTGAATGTAGGAGAGTGAAATATGTGCAGTGTGACAGCCTGGCTGTATGCATGTGCAGGCTGTGCTCTGTCTGCTTCTCTGGATGGATCTTGACTGCTTTGATAAGACCTGTTAGAGAAATGAATCTGTGAGGAAAGAACAAGCTGACGTAAGAAAGCCAAAATGCAGACCTGTTCGTAAGATACTGACAACACATGGTAGAGCATGTATGCTTCTTGTTGTATTGCTTAAAGGTAGAGTCCAAGTTCCCCCCATGAAAATAAACGTTAGACTTGAGCAAGTGAAATCTGTCTCAAACCGCACCTTTGGGCCTCTACCTGCCGTGGTGCATTTGAATGCAACTCTCTCCCCCTGCCTGTAATTCACTCTTTTGTATTATTTTGTTGTGTTCAGGACGTTTCTGGGTGGAGATTTCTGTTTATATCCCCAGCCAATGACAGAGCTAAGGGCATGACGCTGTGTGAGAATAAGCTCATGATTGGAGCAGACGCCAGTCACTTGAACTCTCGATGGAAAAAAAAAGAAAGAGAAAAAATGGCGGATGCACCAAAGAAAAGGTAAGAGCTTTAGGTGCACGTTGGAAAACCAGGGTTAATATTGGTTTGGCTTTTACCTGCTTCTGAGCTATGAAGGAGAAGCTGAATAGGCTGAAGAACGAGGCGGCCATTAGCCTGAGAGGGAGGGGCGCTCAGTTTGAATACTGTTATTTGCAAACAGAAACTCTGGAGGGACTTTGAACTCTACCTTTAAGTTCAACATTTATTTAACTCAGCCAATATTCATAATCACCCTACTAATTTGTTTCAGCTTCATACCACATTACAAGCAAATTTATTAACTTATCAAAGTATTTTCAACTCCACTACAAGTTGAAATATGTACCTTTTAGCTTGTTCATACTTATCACTGGCAAATTTAGTTCCTGGGCAAATGAATGATTAGACAGCTTTACAATATTTATTAACATTTTTGGTTTTCTGTAGATATATTTATTAATTTTCACAAGTGAGATGCACACTTTCCATTATTATTTTCTCTTGTGTTTTTCTTCTTTTGTCTACTGGCTCCTCTGTTAATTCTGGATCAACAGCCACAATTAAACCAGCGTAAAAACTGAGCTCTTATGATATTTTTCTACTGTCATGAGAATAAAGTGGCACATCTCAACAGGCCCTGAGTAAACTGAGGTATGTAACATTTTGGGAGTGAGATCTTTCGTGGTCAGCTAATGAAACAGCATGTTTCAGATTAGCACTTTCACCTCCTCAGATATATTTCTATTTACATAGAAACCCAACAAATAGAAACATGTAGTTTAGTTGCATTATAATTTCATAATTTCCCTTTGGGGATTTATCCATTTCAATTCAATCAATAAATCCACAGTCCTTCATTGTAGTGTAGCATCATATTTATGGTTTCATTTGAATTGGTTTTGATGTAATAATTAAAAAATATACATAAATAACAGCCCGTCTTGTAAACTATCTATAGCACTGATATGTGTTTCTTGATGATACACAAGCTTGTACTCCCACTACAACACACTGGCTGCATCCCATCTACTCACACTCTTCCTCTGGGGGCCAGACATGCCTTCAGACACAATGTTAAATTCCACATGACTGGGCTACCTGGCTGTGCTATTATTGGACCACATGCCTGACAGGACTGGGGGAGCTGGGAGGACACAAAGAACAACTGTGGGACTGATTAGTGAAAGTGCTGGAGACAGACATGAGGGTGAGAAGCTCCCGGTCGGACAGGAGACATTTAACATCACTCAGAGAGAGAGAGAGAGAGAGAGAGAGAGAGAGAGAGAGAGAGAGAGAGAGACAGAGACAGAATTAAAACAGTGAGAACTTGTACACAAGTGGACAGGACAAACTATTACAGAAAGGGCTAAACTTATTAAAGAGCCCCACAAATGTAGGAAATACAGACATTTATCTTTTTGCATTATTTTGATATACTTTTTCTCATACAGTCAAACAATGGCTATGTTTGATGTACAAACATAAAATAAAGATAAGGGCCGCGTTTCCCAGTTAAGATTCTTCTTTGGATTAAAGAAGGCCTCAAGGAAGCTCTTCCCAACAAAGGATCGCAAAGATACGCCCGTTTCCCAGATTGCTTCTTTCGCGCGTTCTTATTTCCTGAGAAACGTCTTGGCTACGCTACATCTTTAGAAGGTCCTAACAGAAGCTATCCACTTCCGGGGTGCTGAAAAAAAGCAGTCGAGGTCAGGTATACCGATCGACACCATTCATTTAGTGTGGAGGTTATTTTCCGACGCTGATATTGAGCCCATTTATACGTTTATGTGTTTGTGCAAGAAGACAAACTGTTAAAAATATGCATGTGATTACCAGTGATTGCAAATATTCATTGAAAAGCTCATTGTATATTGTGTAATTGGCCAAATTGTGCTAAACAGGTGTAGGCGATTGGAAATTTACAGATGCCCTATAAATAATGGTCATTCTGACGCTATTTGTTGACGTAATGGCTGAAGGGAACCCCACCAAGAGGATGAAGCGCTCTCCGGCCTTCACGCCAGAGGAGATGGCGATTCTGATTGAAGAAGTGGCAGGTAAAAAAGCATTCTCTTTGGAGGGACAAAGGGGAAAAAGACATAGAAGCAAAGGCCAGGGCATGGCAATCAATAGCGCTGAAAATGTCCCCATCCAGCCCTTGCAGTGTGCGCGACTGACACCGACGCCTTGCTGAGTCCGGTTCCATCCCCCACTACCTCCAGAAAGCTCCCCACCGCGTAGAAACGCAACGCAGCCAGGCTGCACCTCTGGGCTCAGAGCAAAGTTGCACCTTGTGGGCCTCCTGATGTGTGGAGCAACTATTTGAATGATCCGCTCGATTTCGTCGCGCGGTAGCCTGTAACGCATCTGAATAGCGCGATGACAGCACATCTAGAGGACTGAAATGCTGGCGCATGAAAGCATGTACATACACAGTGTCACTCCGTCTACGGCGACGCTGTTGGTTTGCTACCAAAATTTGCTGTAAAGCAGCCATGATGTCTGATACGGGTATGCGTAAATGGCCATGCTTTTATTGAGCGAAGCAGGTGCATCTCATCATGAACAGCTGACAAATGCGTAAATATGACGTGAGTCCTCATAGATTGCGTACAATTCCTCAGCAATGTTTTTGTTTCTGTGGTTGATACCCACAGCTTTATCTAACGTAAGCTAAGTATAGGGAGGCCTATCTTGCCATAATGATTAAACTTAACCACAATATTTTCTGTCATTCACTCGGTAACTACAGTTTTCTTCCATCATAGATGATTGACATTATGACATGAGTGAGAAAACATGACTCAAAATACAACAACTGATCCGTGAATAGGTCCATTTTTAATAATTTCCATTTTCTACTTTTTTTCATGGGAAATAGTGTCGTTTCCAAAAGTGACCAGTAGATGGGCCTGTTGTTCCCTTAGCAGGGGGAACGTTAAAGAAGGTTCGAAAGAGTGGGTCTGGCCGCTCCTGAAAATAAAGAAGCTCCTGAGTTAAGAGCGCATCTGGGAAACGCAACGTCCAAACAAGGCACCTTTAAGAAGTGACTTAAGAAGGACCTCAGCGTTAAGAGTGTCTTAACTAATCTGGGAAACGCGGCCAAGAACTATTCTAGTTTAATGAAAAGAGTTAAGCTATTTTAACCATGCAATGGAAACCTGAACTTTTCAAGGTATCGCTAAGAGGAACTACATAAAAAGTCCAAACCAGGTGGACTGGACATCAACCTGCGAGCTCTCTACTATGTGTGAAACATGTGGATACAGCAGGTGTGGAGATGATGACATTGTTATCATGTGACTGAAGTTAAACATCAAGTACACAAACAACAAAAGCCCAATAGATGCATGTTTTGGTTTACTTCTAAAAAAATCTGCACATCTTCTCATTGACATCAACCACCAGACAACATGGAGATCTGTGTCTGGGATAGTTCTTTTTCTTTCTTTAACCAAAATTCTCCAGGTTGTGGAGCATTTTAAAAGAGGGATTGAAATGAATAAAGCATTGAGCAAACATTCAGTATTACATAGTGCTTTGGATAATTTCTGTACTTGTGGTTGGGATAGCACAGTGTCCCAGTATGCCAAGTGTATTACCCAGCTCTCTGGGAGACAACTAGGCTGCACTCCAAATTAAATGGGGCAGAGATTCATGATCCTTCACATGAAGTTTAAATACAGCAGCTGCATGGATTTGATTACCTAAATTGCCTTATGGTTAAACGTCTCTGCAACAACACCAAGCACAGGCTTACTGTCAAACCAATTGATTAACCTGCATCCTTTAAATGTCGTAATAAATCCCTCTACCTTTAAAGGTTGAATAGAACCCGGACAGAACAGCGACATCACATGTGTCTAGGTTTTACAGAACTCCAGCCGCTTGGTTGCCAGGCTCACCGCTGATACGGCAAGTGACCAACAGCCTGCAGTATGTCCAACAAGTAATGCAGAGGAGTTTATAACTAACAACTAACATTAGCCACGTTAGCAAGTGAGCTAGCCTACTGATCCAGGAGAAAAGTTGCCATTTCCGTGTTTCGATGCCGTAGATAACATTTATATGGGTCCATCTGGTGTATTCACCGAAATTTACTCCAGTTTTGGCTCTTCTCAGGTCACTCCTCTTCTGAGATGGATAACAATATCTCTGAGGCTCTGAAGCAGCTGCTTGACTTGTTGACTCCACTGTTTTCCCCTGTACCAGCCTAACTGTGCCCAATACTATTGCCACACAGAGATCGCATTTGGCAACACACAATGGCGGCGTGTACTGGCTTGTAGATGTAAACATAATGCCATTGTCAAACCCGTTAAAATTTATTTTATATTTATTTTCAGGCTAAATATATATTTTTTAGGAAATGTACTTTCATTCTGCAACCCTCCAAACGAATTAGAGGTATTAATTTAAGAAAAAAAAACATTGCTTTGAATAAAAATGTTCCATATTCATCCTTTAAGGGCATTCATTTTCTATTGAAATAATTAATAAAAATGTTTCTTGTCTGATAATAAACGGCTATTGAGATGCTTTAGAAAAAGTAACTGATTTTCATTCCTGAGTGCCTTTGTTTCTAATCAGTCATGAGATGAAATTAGTTGGAAAGTAAAACTCGTGAACAAATGTTGGTTTTAAAGCTAATCTAATTTGATCATTGGTCACCTACTGCTGTGATGTACAGTATGCTTATAAGGCACGACTTGTTCAGGTTCAAAGATATGTCCCCAACTGAATATCTAACATCCAAGCTAACTGAAAAGAGAGGGCTAACGTAAGCCTTCAGCCAGGAGCTATAGCCAGTAAAAATGTGGGAGACAGGAATATGGGACATGAAAACACTAAATCCAGAAGATGAATACAAAATAGATAAATCAACGAATAAACATCAGTAAAAAGGAGCATTACAAATGAGACAGTTGAGGGTCCCATCACTATGCATCCACTATGATCATGCACCCTGGCCGTCTGGCCACACGGATATCCCGTTGGCTGAATGCATGCATGGCTCTTATCCAAGAGACTTGGGTTCAAACCCAAGCCCTCCTTCACGCCACACAAAGACAGTCTACAAAAGAAACCAAGCAGGACTTGGTAGGTGAGTTCATGCATGCGTCTTTGTAGGGACCAGAGAAATCAGCTGCCATAATTACAGCTGATGCTGCATTATAAAGATCAGCAGCACCATCTCATTACAAACACTGTTAGTTGGTCCATGGAAAAAAATATGCAACAATTTCTCAGTAAAGGCTAAAAAGAGCCCTTGTAAGTGAGAAAACCTTTATTTATATAGAACTTTTCAAGATATAAAAACAAAAAATGCTTCAGGAGCCAATAAGTATAAAAACTGGAGAAATTAATAAAAAGCAGATTTAAAAAGATACAGTATGTCCTGTTCATAGTGTACTACCTTCTGATGGCTATTTCCAACAAGACCTTTAGGATGAGGTGAAACAGGGATTCTCGTCGTGGATGTGCAGCCGATAAATCTGCAGCATCAAGGGCTAAAGGGGTCGGATCCAGCTAGCAAGTTGTAGCATAAAGCGGCTGCTGGGAAAGTCGTCTCTGCTGCACAAATTTTCTACTTTCTGAATTCATTAACAGAAAAAACTCTAATAAGCTGTTTCAGCTGTGTGGATTTGCTTTGAACATTGCAAACACTGTCCAGACTACAGCACTCTAAAACCACAAACATCTGTGCTCACCACACATTACATCAGCTATATGATGCACAACCTGGAAAGAAACTTAAAATACTTGTTTTCAGATAAATATTTGAGCATTTGTGTTGACTTCAATGCTCCTTTAATATGAATAAAAGACAGGAACAAAATCCTTAGGAAAAAAATTGTACTTATTTTACCTTCTTCTGGTTGCAGATAATTCTCATGTGTTGTCATAATAATTTGTCTGCAAATATTAAAAAAGTTTCACAGGATTCAAAGAACCGTCCCTTAACTTTTTCAATAAAATAGAAATTCATTCATTCTTTAGGCAGAAATAAGATGAGCATCTTAACTGGCCATCTCATTTGAATATTCCACATCAAAAAGCATTTTATCAACGGCTCCATTAACATACTGGTAAAAATGTTTTTTCTGGAGAGAGTTAATTTTTCTGTTCATCATGCGTAAGAAAAATAAGAATCTGAGATGCAATTGAGGACGACTGGAAGTTAATCTACCGCCAGAAGAGCATGAGATCATCTCTGAATCAGCAAAACTACGACCCATAATAACCACACATTACAGCCAGACGCTGTTGTGTTTGGAGAAATATGTGACTATCCCGAGCTCTGGCTTTCTCAGGGCGGACTCTTCTCACAGACAAGCTCATATATTTTTATCCTCCTCTTCACATTCAGCCCCACACGGCCTCCTCTTCTTCCTCCCTCCAGGTCAAGGTTCTTGTGCATGGAAGAGATAGATAAAGCTTTGCGTGGGAGAAAAAGTCAGATGGTTTTGTCAGAGAACTCGATTGAGGAGGAAAAAGAGGATGAAAAGGGAGAAGAGGGACGACAAGGAGATGAAGGGAAAGGAGGCTGCCACAGCCAAACACAACAGATGTTCAGCAGCGGACATTTGCCTTCAGCTGCAGTGTGAAACAGAGAAATCTCAGCGTGATTTACATCCAACTTTTCCTTCCTCGCTCCTCTTCTGCCACTTCTCTTCTCATTTTCCTCCTACCCCATCTATTCTCCCCTTCATCTTCTCTACTCTCTCTCTCTCACACCTTTTTCTTTTTTTTTTTTTTTTTTTTTTTTTTTTTACTGTATTTCCTCCTTTGTTTGATAATTCTGGCTCCCCATTTCCTCTGGTGGCCTTTATATCTCTTGGATTTCTTTCTCTTAAGTTATCTCCTCTTTTTCACTTTTCTTCTCCTCCCCTCCTCCTCTCTTCCTCTAAGGCCCTCTTCGTCCTGCATGTTTATGTTAACACTATTTCTGAACCATTAACTATAGATACCATAATGTCAGCACCTTGTTTATTGATTTAGACCAAAGTAGGAAAGTTTGAGACCATTTCTTTTTTATTTGTGACTGAACTTGGGTCAATCAGTCATTTCTAGATCAGTCTGGGGAAATCTCATGTGCAATAAAGGAGGCTGGAAGTGGACTACCGCTCAGCCTGGTGCAGTCTTGGGAAAGGTGCTGGAAATGGGGGGCAAATTGATGAAAAGGTTTGCTCAGATGAAGGTCTTCTAGGGCCGAAAGCTCAGCAATAAATGGACATTTTGCACAGATTAAGTGTATGGAAATTTCCTCTTTGCATAATGTGCAGTAATGGACAAAAAACATCACCCCAACTGGCAAATGGAAATCATTATGTGTGATTGAATAGTTTGGCTGCTTGTAAAAAAAAAAAAAAAGAAGTGTGACAGTTTTTATGTATGACAGACTGGACTTCTCAGCAGCTCTCAGATGGTATTTTTGATCAAGCGATCATTTCAGAGGATAGAGGCCTCCCTGTCCTGTCTACCAGTCTGGATCCCGTTGCTAAGTTTTAGTGTCATGCATGAAGGAGATTAATCTGCATTTATCTCGAGGATTCCCTTCATGCAGACAGTGATGTCTATGTGCAGTCTGATAAGGCCTAAAACAAGATAGTTGCGCAGACCTATTGTTTTCTTGTTATTTTTTTCATGCAGGTCTGCTCCCGACTTATACTTTCTCCTCCATTACTCTAATCCCCCCCCCCCCCCCCCCTCTCTCTCTCCACCCCCCTTCCTCTCTTTGCTTTGATCTTCCTTGTCAGTATCACTCCTCCCTTTCCACCACCCAACACCAGACACCCTGGTTAGCCTAGATTACAGGGTGGAAGCTGAAAAGAGAAAGACGACTCACAAAACAGTCATTTTAGTTAAAACATCAAAGTTATTTCCTGTCTCTCTTTGTTTTTATGCATCTTAAGCGAAATCTATTGTGATTGTGGATAATTCTGATGTGCAGCTCTTGCAATGAAAAAATACTTTAAAAATATTTCCAGTCACAGGGTCCCAGATTATTCTTGATAATGCTCTGAAAGACTGCAGAAAGTAAGAATTAATCATACACTGCCAGTCAAAAGTTTGGACACACTTTGCCATTGGATTTAATGGCAAAGTGTGACTAAACTTTGAACGGTAGTGTATTTGATATAATTTAGTTACCGTGAGGTGCATTTTTTTTGTACTGGAAACAATACAAATAGATTTTTTTAGAGTAATTTTGTAAAAATATTTACACTTTTATGTACTTTTTGTTTAAGTTTTTAAAGCGATGGGGTTCTTTTATGCAATACGTTGCAGTTCAGCCAACATTTAACTCACAACTACTCATTCTTCATTTCTATTTCACAGTATGTAGTTGAGGATTTGTAAGTTACTTTTTAAAGGGTTGCAGTTAGCGAGCAATCTATACTGTATGGAAATCATGAAATAATGTACAAGACTTGAAAAAATGAGTATGTATTACTTCTAAAACTCTTCATGAGCTACGAAAGGTCATCTGTACAACAGCTCCTGAATGAACCTAAAACATAAGCCACATTATCTCACCTGTTCTTTTCTGAAGACAAATATGGACACAATACTGTAAAAACCTTCTACTGCCCACAACCCTGAACTGGATAAGCGGTACAGAAAATGACCGACTGACTGTCTGACCTTCTACTGCAAAAGGCAAAAGAAAACTGGGAAATATCAGGAGATGGAACAGTGTGGTTTTGTTTGTCAATGATTTGTTAGATAGCAAAGATATCAGCCATGATTGGAAACTCCTATTCGGCTGCCACAAGCAATTATTTTAATAATCGATTGGTCACCGATTATTTTGGTGATGAGTCAACAAATCGGATCATACAAAAATTGTAGCATATTTACACTACCAGTCAAAAGTTTGGACACTTTTTCATTGAATATATTGGAAAAACAAGTCCAAGCTTTTGACTGGTAGTGTGTGTGTGTTTATTTATATCAATATACAATTCAAGAAAAGCTGACCAGACAGAAAGGCACACAAGGCAGCAGTAGGTACAGTACAGTGACAATTTGGAGAGGAAAAATAAAGCTTATAAACAATAAATGATTAGTCAATTATTAAATCAGCTACAAAGTATTTTGATAATCAATTAGTCGATTAATCACCTAATCATAGCAGCCCTAAACCTCCTGAAAAGAAAACATTTAGACTTTAAACAAAAAATTACTAAAGCAATATTTTAACAATTTCAGTGACCACAAAGTTTTGAAGTGTTTACTTAGCTTTCATGTCTGATCTGTTGCTTCAGTTGTATTTTTTAAATAAAATTCCTACAATGTGAGCTCCTACATCATCCACATGAAGCCCAGCTCCCACAAATCCTGTCCTAATAATGCAAAGACTTGTAGAAGAACAAGTGAGATTACTTCAGTGACTGCTACCATGGAGCCTTATCCTTCTAAAGCCCTGCAAAAATCTCCTTATCCTGAGCCATCCCCCGCTCCATCTCGTCTACATGGTCCACTCAACCTCAACACCCTAATCTTGACCCCGGCCGGCTTGCTCTGCCCTGCTCTCCTAATTCTGACCTCCCCTCCTCCTCCAGTCCCCCTGGCAGTGTCAGTATAACAAATGTACTTCAATCCTAAAACCCAGCATGCCGCCAGTCAGTGATGGATGTTCTCATCACAGCCACAGTTTACAAAGCCTCTGTGAATACAGCGCAGCCACCCCAGATCCTGTCAGCTGAACCTCTCCTCTCAGCCTTTAACGCTGCGCATGGAGGGGCTTCCTGGTAGGAACAACTCTTAAAACCTGATAGCAGAGTTGGTGGAAAACCTCATCCATAAATGTCAACTCATTCGCTCTCCAGCCCCCACAGCTAACACCAACTGCAACCATGAAGAGTTTTAGTTCACTCCAGATCCACTTTATGGGGGTCTTACACAGGAAAACTTGGGTGTGAAATTGAAGATGAATCGTTGTCACTTAAGAATGTGCTGTGGACACGTAGAAAGAGTGATTGCTTATTTTGTTTGTGCCTTAAAAACCTTTTTTTTCCCCCACTTCTACCTCTGTAATGGCACCATTCATCTCTCTGGCAACAGCCTGTTAAACTTTAAGTCAAACAGGAATCCTGAGGCAGTCAGACATACCCCCTCAAACAACGAAACTCCCATCAATAATCCCTTACCTCTGCACGAACTGGCAGAATATTACTCTGACTATCTATTTCATCCCATTCCTAACTCTACACAATCCTAAAGCTGTGCACCAGGACAGTAACCTGAGCTGTGCCATGATATTGCATGAACTCCCCGGACAGGAATTGTGTTTGTCTAGCTGTGTGTATATCTGTGTGAGCACAGAGTAGGAAGTAGTGGATTTAGGGACAGCGTCAGATACTAAACCCCAAGATCAGCCACCTGTGTGTTATCAAGGGCAGCCCAGTAATCCTCACTGCCCTGCATGTGCCCTCTCTGCTTTCATACACATCAAAACACATACATAGGGGTCAGTAGTTTACTCCTCAACACACCCCTACACAAGATACAACCATAACTCAGATCTGCAACTCAACTGCAGATGTTCAGCTAACAGGTGAAGAGTCTACACATTTAATCTGTTTCAGTTTCACTGTCTTTTTTTTACCACATATAATCAACATGTTTAATGTGTGAATTTGAGTTTCCAAAACCTCCAGGCAATAGTAAAAATAAGCCTACTTCATTTCTGATGAGGGGGAATTTCTTTCACCGCATAATTTGAACTTCCAGAGGCACAGGAGCAGGTGAAGACCTCGTGATGCAAATCAGGGGAATATGAGCTTGGCTGTACTCTATAATTTCCTCATCAGGAAGAAAGACATGCTGTCATAAGAGCTGCTTCAATCCAAACCACATCTCAACAAGTAATTAGACATCAGCCGTTCCCCCTTTAACTGAACCTACAGCACGGTCTTTTTTAACCAAAAACACAGGAGCCAACATGTCAGCCCCATGCTGTGCCCACAAACCGCCTCGACACCTAATTTTTAAGTTTTTCACTTGTTCCTTTTGACCTGTTTTTTGCCATTTACTCCTGCAGACGTTTACAAAGTGGGAACTCCATTGCAGAAAACATGGCTAAATCTGCCCAACAAGGGAGCCTATTCTGTGAAGGATCACTAAATTTCTGGTGTAATCTAATTCCTGCATGCCTCCTGTCCCATATCACGGCTGCATGTCTCCAAGGTACAACACCACAGTAAATAATAGCCAGACACCATATCCTGCAACTCACCAGGCTGTTATTACTTTACAGTAAAAAATCATAAAGGGGCTGCAGCTATAAATACTCATCACACAACTGCTCTCTAAAGATTTCACACATGAGAGTTATGGCTGTGCAGAGCTCTCTGCAAGAATTAGATATTATACAGTCTGGAGACAGAATACCTATTGTTTTAGCAAGGTTTGACATAATACATTATGGCTGAAGTAAATATGAATGCAGTATAACTGAAAAATAGGCACAGAAGGAAAGAGCACTTTGGAACAAAACAGAAGATACCCTTGCTTCTCAACCTGCAAACAAACCAAAAGAAGTGAAGTAGAAGGCAAACCATAATAATCTTTTGAAATTTCTGCTAAATGTTGATTAGTGAGAGCTATTGTATACCAAAGTAAACGTCAAGTCTTGTGAAGAATTTATACCATGATTTATTTTGTCAGTCTCCACCGACTGAACAGTTGTATAGATTGTATGGCTTCAACCAAGATCTTATCTCTGTAAAGGTTTTTCTCTTTTGGCCTGTGCACATTCCTGACTAAACCCTCTTTTATGCTGGCATTATGTGTAGGTAAAATTGCATAGTAATTGCTATCAATTTGAGTTCATTTTGAGATTTATAAATTTGGCAGTTGACAGACGATCATGCGTCCTGGCTAGTTGGCCACAGAAGTATCCCTTTGGCTGAATGGTTAGCACGTATGCCTCTTATCCAGAAGGCCGGGGATCTAAATCCTACCTGGGCCCTCTGTTGGGTACCTTGCCACATAATCAACAGGTTTGTGAGTTAAACATGAGCCTTCTTAGGCCAGGACTTTTCCTCTCAGAATACAATATTAGCACATCAGATATGATCCTGCAACAATGTTACAGAAAAATCTACAAGCATATTTTTTATCAACAAGGTCCCTTTAAGTTGTTGCCTTAGCACAGATTCTGCTTGCAAGCAACTTGTGATGAGTGGGTGGAAGAGGACATGAGTGGGTTGGAAGTATATTTCAGCAGCTTTATTTTATAAAGACCAAAACCAAAAATCTTGCAAAGGCGAGCTTTTACCAAAACCCCAAAAGCTAGAAGAAAACACAAGATTACACTAACAAGAAAATACAAAAGGAGATCTGCGCAATTAACCTCGACTGCATCGATATTGAGGTTTAAACTACTGCGATAACCTAACCTCATGAGCCTGAGTTTTTGTGTTTTTTTTTTTTTGTTTGTTTGTTTGTTTTTCTGTCTCTGACATTTGAGTGACAAACCTATTCGCCAATCAAAATGGTCGAGCCCTGAGTTCCTGGCTTGCTGGCCAATCAGAAATGGAGATGGAAAACGAGATTGTATGCAATGCACCGGCTGCAGTCAGTAGTTAACAACAAACAGTGCACGTATACCTCACATTGCGCTGTGAGCAAAATGTTTTCATGGTGACTCTTTAACTACATAAAAATGGCTGAAGGAACTTCTTCAGTAACGAGAGAGGAGCAGCTGGTAACAGTGATGGAATAATGGCGTTAAAAGAAACAGCAACAGTGATCCAGTTACACCTGGACACTCATCATGCACTCCAGAGTTGCGGTCTTCATGTGATTACTGTTCAGACCGGCTGCACTGCAGGTTGGAAGATGTTCGTGTGGAGCCTCGGTGGACCTGCAGGGCAGCGGAAGTGGCGGTGTCACCAACCTGACACAGAAGTCGCACGAGTATAAATCCAGTTTATAAAACAGCGACAAACAAGTGATGATGGTGACTGATGAACTGTCAGCAAACACGACTTGACGTGCGCATCACGCAGCTGAACACAAGCGCACACAATCACACACACACACGAGACGCAGCAACAGTGAATCCAGAGAGAACGGGATGAATTATAAACTGGAATCACAAACATGAGTTTTTTCTCAGAGATAAAAGACATGAACAAAGGGAAATGTTAATTAAAACTGTGTTTCTACATGTTGGCTGGAAGCTGGTAAAACGACGGGAACCTGGAGCTTCTCCCTCAGACAGGATCAGTCTGACTGTCCCAAGATTTTTGTTAGAATTTTCAGTTTCCATTTCATTCATTAGTGAGAACTGATATTCACTTTTATCAGGAATAATTCAACACAGAGATTAATTTAAAGTTAAGCCAATAGCAATATCAAAAAGGATATTAAAAAGAATATTGAATAAGATATCAAAAGGAATTATTTATTTTTACAAAGCTGAAATTCCATTACAAACGTTGTTACTTATTGGAGAAGGAAATAGTAACTATAATTAATCACTTTTGTAGTAATCACAAAACATTGAACAACCTCAATCACTGTGTAGTTTTTACTATAAATCTCTCAGGTTCAACATCAGACAGAAGCCAGAAGAGGATGCTGGCCACATAAATAGTTTTTAAAGTAGCAGAGCCAGCTCTAGACTTCAGGGGCCCCTAAGCAGAATAATGTTTGGGGGCCCTACCCCTTCATGCCATGAACAAAGTTTTCAGGTAGACACAACACCTACAGTACACTCTAGGAACATACGAAGTAAAATATTATTACACTTACCAGTAATAGTGCTGTTAATTTGTTGTGAGTTCAAGCATAGCTGCTCTCTCAGCTATGCTTGTGGGGCGCACATCAGTGGGCGTGCACAGCCAGTAGAGCATGGAGAACGCCCCAAAGAACTAATGGAAAGTTAAATCTGAACTTACAGGACAAAAGTACTCATTTATTCACTCTACTTAAAGTATTGGTGAAATTATGGAGTTTTGCTGCAGATGATGTCTTATAGAGAGGCCCATTCATTCCACCCTCTTCACTCCCATTATATGGATGTGACAGATGTGTATCGGACATTTATGAAAATACTGAACAAATCACATCCTGTTCTGGTTCAATACTGTTTGTATTGAAACAGTACATGATGCGATTTGGTCTTGTATTATATGGACCGTAACTACTGAACCAATAAAATGTTCGGGACAGGACATTTAATTACTAAATGGAACAACTTTTTTCATTCTACATGACGGTTGTCAACCCTGCTGCTAACTTGAGCTACAACTGCTTTGCTGGCTAACAGTACCCAACTAATTACTAAATCTGTTAGTACCTGCTAAATCAAATTGTGTTTTCAAAAATTGCTGTGACAAGTCTAGTCGAAACATCTTCATTATCACTGACACCAGAATAATACCTGACAATACAGTATATTAAAAAATAAATCACCTTGGCTAAAGAGGCCAGCTGCTTCCTTCTTTCTTTTTCATAACCAGATGGATAACGTTCCTCTTCATCTTAAGTGAAGCTCATAAAGTACTCATTGAGACAAACCGCCTTTGGGCCCCCTCCCGTGCAGTGGGGCCCTAACGCAACTCTCACTCCCCTGCCTTTAACCCGCGGGTTTGGATCGGTTTAGGTCTGGTTGGGACGGTTCGGGTGGAGATTTCTGTTTATATCGGCAGCCAATGACAGTGTTAAGATTTGACGCTGCGTGGAAATAACCCCATGAGAGCAACACCTGTCACCCTTACTCTGGAAGGACTGGTAAACACCGCGTATGCACCGAAGAAAAGGTAAGAGCATCAGATAACGCAGTGTGCAAAACTTACGTTTAACCAAAACCCGCTTCTGAGCTCTGAAAGAGAAGCATGACAGAAACTAAAGAACAAGAACGAGGGGTCACTAGCCTGAGACGGAGGAGAGCTAAGTTTGAATACGGTTGTTTGCAAACAGAAACGCTGGAGGGACTTTTTTCAACAAAATAAATGTACCTTGCTAAAGAGACCAGCTGCTTCTTTAGCCTTCCTTCTTTCTCTTTCTGCCCCAGATGGATAATTCCCTTCATCTTAATGAAGGTCCCATAAAGTACTCATTGAGACAAACTAGGGCTTTCCTGTGGGGGCCCTCTAAGTGGTGCGGCCGCCGCCCTAGACCCGCTGGTCACTTAGTCTGCTTAGTGGCAAAACCGGCTCTGCTGGTAACAAGACAATACAAGGCAAGAGGCCCATTCGGATTAACTGGGTCTATCTGCAGTCTGATTTCATGGTCAGATGAGAACTTCAAGAGTCCTCAGGGGCAGACTATAAAGGCAGCAAAGCTAACAGGCTTGTTGATGTGACAACATGTATCATTTATTTTAATGCTCTTAAATGATCCTGTTGATTATTAAACATTGATAATCTGTCTGTTTATTCTTCATTAAGCCTTAGACAAACCTCTATCTTTCTTTTTTTACATTCAGAGTTTGCGTCAGTGAGAGGTTAAACCAATCAGGAAAAATTTCTTTTGTCAGCAAGCTGCAGTTAGTAAGTTCTCGCTGCACACTCCAACTACAGTCAAGCAGCTCCCATGATGTTTTATGGTTATGTGGTATGATCACGTTTTCCAGTGCTGTCCAGGCGCTGTCTGAAGTTGGCCAAAATTTCTAACCACCATGCAAAACTCCAGAATACCGATCCCGTGCTTCCAAATGAGCTGACCTAAAAAACAAAAACAAAATGGAATGTTGACACCACGCGGCAAAATCTGGTGGAGAAAACTGAAGCCAAGCTGGAAGTGTGAAAACTTGCAGTTCACTCCCTCATCCACAAGGGATTGGCTGAAAAAGAGTCAACCCCCATAGAGTCCCATGTTAAAAATGCCAACTTCACAGCAGAAATAAACATGTTTACAGCCTGGTTCAAAAGAACCATGTTAGGTTAGTTCGGGGGGGTTTTGTTCGGGGGATTTAAGTTGGGGGGGGGAGTGTTGATTGGTGATATGGGGGGCGATCATAAAAAGTAATTTCAAATAAGGAAGGTTCTATTATCTTGGTTGGGGAGAATAGTAAAAGGGGGTGTTGAGATATTCGGGTGGCTGGGGACTATATGGGGTGGGGGGGGTGAAGGGGGGTCGGGGGGGGGGGGGGGCGGGGGGAGAGGATAGCCCACATATGGGGGGGCGAGGCGGAGGAGGGTAATAGGTCAAGTTTACCTTCATGAAAACAAGTCTTTTTGTTTGTCAGGCGACAGATTGGTTTTCAGTGCTAGCACTATTGTCCATTGATGTGCTTTTTTGCTTGCTCCCAGGAAAGCCTCAGCTTTAGCCCGCCTACATCTGTTAGTTCCCATTAGCTCCTGGTTAGCTCAGTTAGCTCTTAGCTACAGATAGCTTAGAGTTCATTGGGTTTCAATCATTAGCCTCCACACTCACAGCCGTCCTCTCAGCTCCATCTCTCTGCCTATTTTTGTAATATCCGGGAGTGACAAGAAGTGCAACACAGCCAAAATGGCGAGCTTCAGTTCAGCTTTTCAGAAACCTACGGGTGGTGCCATGGAGGGTTTATCTGTTCATTAAACAGTCTATGTTTAACACCACGGGATCCCCCACAATTTTACAGGGGTCAAACTCCATCAAATGTTTATATCATTTGGTGTCTCCATTTCAGCAGCAGTGTTTTTGGAATCAGTGGTAACAAGGGGTTAGCAAAGGGAAGTAGGTGGAACATTACATTACCCATTTTATAAATAAAGCAGGTCTTTATGATAAAAAAAAAAAAATTGTTCCACAGGGGGATCTGTGCCCCTGTAGACCCCTATGATTAGCAACACCCCTGCTGGTTATCCATGTGTGACTGGAAAGACGTTTTTTATTCTCCTCCTGCAACGATTGATTCATTCACTGCAAGTGGGGCAAGCTACGCAATGAGGGCCTGGGCAGGATTTGATCCCACAGACTCCCGGGTGAGAGTCACACGCACTTGACTCTCACCCGGGAGTCTGTGGGATCAAATCCCGCCCGGGCCCTTGTTGCATACCTTGCCACACTCTGGCGTTGTCGGCAGGATCATTGTGACGCTGGTAAACAGTCCATGGATTCGAAATTGGTGGCAGCCTGCGTGGAGCACAAGGATGTGCTTGTGGAAAGAGGGGGAGAGATGTGAAGTTCTTTTTATTAAACATAATGTAGTTGATCTGAACAAAATCCATTGCATAATGATGGGCTTTAATCTCATTGCCAGCTCCCTCTCTTTTTGTTTTTCATGCAAAGACTAAGCAAATTGAAGCTCATCTTACAGTACATGAAAATATGATGTAGACTTTGTTCACTGCTGAACATTTTAATGATTCACACAAATCCTGCACTCTGGTCTTAGTTCCACCTCACACCCTCAGGCCCCACCCTGATAATCTGACACCACTTCCCCTCTTCATGAGTGAAAGCAGGAATGAAATCTATCGTTTCCAGATCAGTGGAGGAGGGAGAGTGCAGAGGGGGTGAAGCAGGAGGAATAGTGTGACCTTCTTTGATCCCTCTGAAGGTCTTCCTCAGTCCCACCCCCTCCCTCTGCACTCCTCTTCCACCTCTCGCATGCACGTTCTGCCCTGCCAAGCACCTGTCTGCAGGTATGAAATTAGAGCGAGAAAGAGATTCAGGGCGTTTGCCTGCACACAATGTCTTCACTCACCTGCCTGTTCCCTGTGCTTCTCTTTCTGCCCTTATCTGCCATTCACCACATCTGTCAACATCAATATCTCAAACTAAATTACAGACTTGGAGTGGCACAAAATAGAGGCAATGATGATTACAATCAGACAAGAGATATGCAATCCAGAGGTGTTTAAAACGAAACACCCACTGCTTTCAAAGGCCAACAAGCCAAAGCTTGATGTGGCTGCAGCTGTCCTGTTTTTTCTAATTTGACCCCGTCTACTGAAAATTCAATATAACAGCAAGACAACAACCTCTATGGGTCTTTATCTCCCGCTGAGTATCAAAAAAAGAAAAGCTAGAGGATAGAGAAGGTTTGTTTTTGCAGACTAAGAAACCTCAGATAGTCAAACAGTCAAGCTGAGTAATTAATGCTCTTTGTAGCTGAGAAAGAAAGGAAAGCAGCAGACACAGATTTACTGCTGTGTCTAGACTGAAACCATTGAGACATGTCATTTTCAATGTTGTGGGCAATTAATCATTTTGGATTCAAAATGTAGTTTGTTTTTACTTCAAATGACTTAACACTGAAGGTTGTGGGCATGATGTTTTGGCCACTTGGAGGGAAATTGGGACAAGCTGTAAATATAAGGGATTTTTCATAGATTCTTATATAACTGTTGGTAAGCTAGGATCACAGTAGTATTTTGTTTGCAATGTTTAATGTATTATGCAATTTCACAATTGTCAAGCAGCTCCTATAGCTGGTAGTGTGGTAGTGATCCATTACTACGTTTCACCCAACAGCTGTGTCTGTTTGTGGCCTTTTACCAGCTCTTTAGCACATAGATCTTTCTATCCATCTCCCACCACTTTATCTGGCGTAAGGACACAGGGACAGCAGCCTGAGCAGAGAAGCCCAGACTTCCTTTTCTTTGGCCACTTCTTCCAGCTCATCAGGGGGGTCCTGAGGCCTTCTGAGACCAGCAGAGATACATTGTCCCTCCAGTATGTCTTGGGTGTTCCTGAGGGTCTCCTTCTGGTAGGAGGTGCCAAGAACACTTCACCACGGGGGCATCCTAAATACATGCAGATAGAGGTAAACATGTTCTTCTTTTCTTTTCTTTTCTTTTTTTTATGAACTCAAGATCTTAACTTTCTGAACTTTTCAAATCAGTTTTACGCTCTTCAGAGTAGTATTTAGTGAGTGAAAACCGAATGCAATGATTTGCAGATGTCATAAACAAATATTTAATTCATAAGTGTATATAGAAAACATAGTAAACATTTAAAGTAAGACATTACTATTTAGGAATACTGTCACGGCAGCAGCACCACTAAACAAAGTCAGGGCAGGGCAATCTTTACTCATCTGTGTTGTATCTCGGCTTTTACAGGTACACTGTGTCACAAAATCAAAGGTCGGGTGCACAACCCCCCTGAAAGACCACTTAAAAAGTGGAACTACAAAGAAAAAGACTTTATCAGTGTAGTAAAGAACGTTATAGCATCAATTTGTGCACGCTCCCGTGCCAGCTTGGCTGGTGGTGCCAGATGCAGCACTCACAAGTCTCATTTCTTAATCCTGCCTCTAGATCCTTCAAATTAGAGGAAATTATTCTATTTCTGTCATTTCTGTCTGAATAGCAGTTGTAACAAGTAGCCAAGACGCATGATCACCCGGAGGCATAATGACAAGACCGTCAACTGCCACACTTCTGAGCTTCAAACTGCAGTACTGGCTTTGTTTGATCGGAACTAGAGCACAATTTGGAATAAGTAGTAGCACCTTAAAAGGCATATTGGAAAAGACAGTATACACAATTTTGAAGTAGTTACCTGTTGTACAGCCACTGCTGCACCTCAGGTTGCTGTATTCACTCACAGATGAAAACATGTTTATGTCTGAAAGAATTTAGGTCATTGATGGCCACCATCCATTCATAACTGTGCTTGGCATTTGAAGTAATTTTTATGCCCATCTTTACTACAAGATGTCAGTAATTCTTCCACATTGTACCTTTAAAGGTAGAGTCCAGAGTTTCCACCCTGAAAATAAATCCTGGACTTGTGCAAGTGAAATTTCCCTTTGTTTTGGTGGGTTCGGGACATTTCTGGGCGGAGATTTGTGTGTGTATCGCCAGCCAATGACAGTGCTAAGGGTATGGCGCTGTGTGGGAATAAACTTGTTAAGTGGAGCAGATGCCAGTCACTCAAATTCTCAAAAAAAAAAAAAAAAAAAAAAAAAAAAACAAAAAAAAAAAAACGGCAGACTCAGTGAAGAAAAGAAAGTACTCTGTGGTGAAAGGAGTTTTAGCAGTTCACCTCCTTCCGAGCTTTGAAGGTGAGGCTTGAAGCTGAATAGGCTGAAGAGTGATGCGACCATTAGCCTGAGGGGTGTGGCACTCAGTTTGAATTGTGTTAACAAACAGAAACGGGGGATGACTCAAACTTTAACAACAGCAGCAACAAATATCTGGCAACCGAGGAGACCAGACTGAGCCTTTGGGAGAAGGGAGTTGTTCCTTTCTTGTCTATAAAATTCTATCTAACCAAATGTCACTAAATGTTTTCAGATGATAAAAGGTTCCGACTGCAGGTCTGTCCAGCACCTGGACCCATGCAGTAATGTGTTAATTAATTACCCATGTGGTTATGGCTGCAGCACGTTATTTAGCATTGTCTTGCCGAGATAAGCAAGGTCCTCCTGAAATATCATTCAAATTAAAATTACTTTATTATCTCACAGGAGAATTTCAATGTTGAAGAAGTTTTTATTTCTTATATTAACAAAAAGGCACTGCCAGAATGGAAGGATGTGTTTCTCTAAAACTTGTGTACTTGCCAATGCCACAGGCACTAATGAAGTTCCATAGCATCACTGAGGCAGAGTTTTGAACTAGGTGCTGATAAAAAGTCCCCCAGCTCTTTAGCACAAAGGAGAAATTCACAAGTTGTTAAGGAAATTTCAAAGTTTAATTTGTCTGACTACTGAAATGTTTTCACTTTTCTTCTATTTTAAATTAGCTTTGGCCCAGAAAGGACAACAGCTATTTTGGAGCAAAATATGGGGCTTCCTATGACGGAGCTTCAATCTGCATTTGTGGATGACAATTTTTCAGCATTCTTGGAAGTGTTCCTGAGTCCATTTGAATAATTTGCATGAGGGAATCATGACCTTTATAATGTAATTTTGATATTTGGCAGTTTTTCTTCCCAGAGTTTTTTTATAGTATTTTTTAAATCATGTATTATAGATGATAAAATATTTAAAGTTGTCACAACTTCATATGACTCTGAACTTGTTCGACAATATCTGTGATGGATCTTCTGCCTGTCTTCATTTCATAGACTCTGCCTTTTAAAAGTGTTCTTTTTGCAATCTAGGGATGGGCGATATGGAGTAAAATATGTATAATGATAATTTATGGTCTTTATCACAACAATGATAAGTGACAATGAAAAATAGCCTTAAAATAATGCTAGAAGCCACTAAACTACATTGATTAAGTTCAAGTAGTAGAACTGTTTTATAAAACTGTAAGTCTGAAATATTGTAAAAAAAAATTGACATTTATTCAAATGGTGCAAACAGCAAAAATTAATATATATATAAATAAATACAACCTGATAAATTGAATTTATCATTTTTATCATGAGATGACAAATTATTACCGTGGAGAATTTCTTTGAAGATATATCGCACACAATAATATACCACCCATCCCAATCATGTTGATCTGTTTGCATTTTTTATGACAAAATGTCATAAGAACCTGTCTAACATTTGACAAGTTTCAATCTTTTTATCATGAATTAAACGCTTGTTTATATTTTTTATAGCATCCTTGCAGTTTTAGAAGAAGTGGTGCCTTATTCTCTTCAGTGCATTTGCAAACACAAGCATCATCTGAAAGATGAAAACTGGCAGCTGAGACGTTCTGTAGATAGCCTGGTTAAGTGTGTATTGGAGCAAAGTATCTCATGTCACTGACAGTGTGAGTCAGATGAAGTGTCTCTGGCAGAAATGTGCACTCAGGGAACAGTTGAGCAAATATTCAGAAGCAGTGATTGCTGACAGATGATTGCCAACCACAGGCTTATTCATTACCCAAGCTGCAGGTTGCCACAACTGCTCGGGTGTTAAACCAATTTTGCAAAGTGTCTTTTTTCACAAGTGTTTGAAGTGCAGCACATCAGAATTTTTATGTATTGCGAACTGACAAGGCTTCAACAAAAAACTTTTTTAACACCCAACAGTAAGTAAAACCATCATCATGATTTACCCAGACCCTGAACACACACATCCAAATGGTTTGTTTGGGTCACAGTTCTGGCATAGTTAATAATGTGAAAAACCCATGCAAAAGTTAGCCCTTTCTATTTGAGTTGTGTAGACTACAGCAAATGTGTCGCTGTTCTGTGAAGAGGGAGGCTTCTAAAGATCTGTTTAGTTTAGTTTAGTTTAGTTTAGTTTAGTTTAGTTTAGTTTAGTTTAGTTTAGAGGCAGGGTGAATGCTGTTTTCCAGGAGCATTTTTTACCATATAATCTCCTTCACACCCTGACTGCAGCCAATTAATTAAATGCTCTTGACACAAAAATAAAAAAAAATTAGTCACCTGTGGAACGGATAGGACTGAAAAAAAAATCCCCTCTAATTGTTGAGAACGCTCCATTCTAAATGAGTGTATGAAGAACAAGACAAAGCAAAGTTGAATTGAGTTGAGTTTAGTTGACTTGATCTGACTTGTACTAGTGGAAAAGGGCTCTATCTATCTATCTATCTATCTATCTATCTATCTATCTATCTATCTATCTATCTATCTATCTATCTATCTGCAAAATCTAAATGATTTGATAGATGGAACAAATCTATCAATAATACTTCAGCAGCAGTTATTCACTTTAACCACAAGTACTTGATTCAATAAACTCAGACACAATCAGGTTCAAAGAAAATAATATCACTGACATACCCTTTAGTGTTTACTGCAGCTGTAAACAGCAATATCAAGTTTCCACAATGCAAGCTGGACATTTCCTTCTGCTACGTGTTTATGTAAAGTCACTTTGGTGAACCATGACCTGGCCTTTTTGCAACTCTCTCACTGGGAACAGAGTATTTATCATCATGTTAGTGCTGGTACTGTTTATGTGGTGATCACTCACCACATAAACAAAACTCAAAACATAGGTCTGGAGGATTTTGACTTTATATTGAACAGTAAATTTCAAATTTCTGAACATTTCATGCAGCTCAGTTCACTTTTAAGATTGCACTACAACACTATTACAAATTTATGTTATATTGTATATTACATTCATTTTATATTTATTTATTCATATTGTATTACAAATTTGTAAGAAACAAAAAAAAATTGTGGTTGTTACAGCCACTAAGTCCTGACTGTAGATCTGCAACACCATCTGCTACTGTACAGTACCTTTGCTTTGCAAGAGTTGGATAATCTCATGGCATGTGAAATATCTCAACTTTTTCTCTCATACTGTGTCAGCTTGAAGAGAGATAGTAGATAGTTAAGTCCTTGTCTTAAACAAGAATGCACAAGTATAAAAATGAGCCGACCTCCTCTTAACTTTCCTGTCGGAGCTTCCAGGATTGTTGTTCTTCGCTGTATAATCGTCATATCTTAACTTGCATCAAACCCCTGTGAAATAACCATGATATAATCATGTATGCAGCATTCTGTAATTGAATACGAGAGCTTAACGTTCAAATGAGGCTCTTTGTGGACTGTACATGTGTTTTAGTTTATCCCACATGGAGTATTTCTGATTTATTCATCCTTGTTCACACAGTGCACCTTCGTCCAGCGAGGAAAATCAAGTTGTGCGCAAACACTTTCTTGAACTGCATCCAAACTATAATTTAGATAAAGATTTTCTGCCAGAATAATCTCATTATTGTAATATACAGTTCATTGGAACAGCTGCTGCTGCTTTTTCAGGGGCTTGATTGGCAGGTTGCTGTATTCAAGTGATAAATAATTTTATGTGTTTTGAGACAGATGTGATGTTTTCAGCAATTAGCAGGTACAGGTACGACCCCAAAAAATAGAATATCCGGAAAAGGTCTTGTATTTCTGTAATTCAACTTAAAAGGTGCAATTTACATATTGTATCGCTAAATAATATGCAAATCAATATATTTCAAGCTTTCATTTGTGTGGATGTTGCCAATTAGGGCTTGCAGCTTAAGAAAACCTCAAATTCAAAGACTAAAAAAAAAATAGAATATTGCATGAAATCAATTATAAAAAGATTTTAAAAGCCAAAAAGTCAGGCCCTCTAAAATAAAATCTTGCATCTTAACACTTGGTTTGGACCCTTTTGCATGAATGACTGCCTTAACCTGGCGTGGCATGGATGCTACCAGCTTATGGCATATCTCCGGTGTTATGGAAGACGAACATACTTCCATCACAGCCTTGAGCTCTTCTTTATTTTTTGGTCTCTTCCCGTTCAGCTTTCTCTTGATAATAGAGCGTGAGGAGTCACGTGACAATTCTAAGCGAAGCGGAGTCGTGCCGCCATGACGGTTGTACAGGTTTGACTGTCAAAACAAGAGCTGTCGGGAGTTTTAACATTGGAGGAAAAAGGAGCAAAGGAGAAAAGCTTTACTGGGATAATTTTAATGTCTAGCACAAAGAAGAGTTATTTGGAGAAGTTACGGGACATATCTGGACTGGACCTGTCTGAGCTGGATGGCTCAGAGTGGGACAGTAGTCTGGACCGCTTACCTCCGTCCTCCATGGAGACATGCGGCTGATGCATTGTGAATTATTTAGTCTTCACAATCAGTTTGTAACGTGGTAACATTTGACATTTTGTTCTGTTCATGTTACAGAAGTGTTATTTTGCCTTTTACACAGTCAACTGTTATGCTGCTAGTTAAGAAAACATTTGTGAGCTGTCAGTAAACACATGTAAGGAGGACGATATTTAACGTGGTTTCAATAATTTATTTATAAAATAGAAAACAGTGATGAATGTGTGTGTCTGATTTGTGAAAGACCAAAATAAGCTGTCAGACTCAGATGTCAGTGGTGTCAAACATCACAAGTTTTATAAATGACAAATAAAAAGAAAGTAACCAGAGTTTTCAATCAATCCATGTTAGCTTCACTATGGCAACAACAATTTAGCATACGTTTGCAAATGCACAGCAAACAAGAACGATCTTATCCAGGGTCGTAGTGTCCGGTTCATTCTCACAGCAAAGCAGCATCTTCACAGGCACACTGGTATGACTGTAATATTGTTTACTTGTTCCTGCAAACACAATGACATGTTCCACATGACTGCTCCCAGCTGAAACGCCCGTTTGTGAAGGAAGGATCTTCATAGTGGCTACATCGTACTGATGGATTCCTCATTATTAAAACTCCTATCTGCAAGGACAGTATCACGGGAGTAGTTTTTAAGGATACCACAATTATCAGTCACAAAGGGATCACTAGCTGGAGAACACACGGCATGCTGTATGTTGCTAATCTCTTTCCTTCAGACTGCAGCTGTCAGCCACTTGGCGCCCCCTGTCACTTCAGCAGTTTACAATCCTTGATTTTAAACCGGAGATCTTGAAAAACCGTAACGTGCCCTTGTTTTTTTTTTTTTATCATCTTGACTGTGCGAAGAGCTGGCACAGTCCTTCACTCAACATTATAACCCAGCATCTCCACTCACGACCAACGTAGCTCTCAGTAAGTGAACAACAAACATGTCGGAACGCCGGTTCAGAGGGGCGGGGCACGCGCTGTGACGACAACTCCTCAGCCTCTATACCCCACAGATTTTCAATGGGGTTCAGGTCAGGTGAGTTTGTGGGCCAATCAAGCACGGTGAATTTTGTACTTTTGGCAGTGTGGGCAGGTGCCAAGTCCTGCTGGAAGATGAAGTCTGCATCCCCCTACAGCTGGTCCACTGAAGCAAGCATGAAGTGCTCCAAAATATCCTGATAGACGGCTGCATTTATGCTGGCCTTAATGAAGCACAGAGGACCAACACCAGCAGCTGACATGGACCCCAGGTCATCACAGACTGGGAAACTTAAAACTGACCATCTTCTCCAGGCTGTGGTCAGCCCTCCAGCTTGTACACCGTTTTCTTCCACACTTCTTCCTTCCACTTAACTGTCCATTAATGTGCTTTGAGACAGCACTCTGAGAACACCCAGCTTCTTTTGGTATCACTTTTTGTGTCTTTCCCACCTTGTGCAGGGAGTCACTGATGGTTTTCTGCACAACTGTCAGATCAGCAGTCTTCCCCATGATTGTGAATTCTTCTTAACCAAGACAGAGACTTTTTAAAAGCAATACGTAACTGAACGAAAG
>JALJCO010004530.1:0-18735 GCA_023101725.1 Atherinomorus stipes
GTGCTAGCAGCAGCCAGCACAGGAAACCGGCAGCCTTTCTGTCGCTGAAAACCGGCCCGCACCGTCCACTTAGTTCATTTTCGTTACTCACAAACTTGTTTTCTTTCCTTCCAGAAGTCCATTTAGTTCGTGTGGAATCCTTCTGAAGCTCAGTTTTGTACTAATGTGAGTGGCTCGGGAGGTAATCGAGACGCTGTTTGTGTTACTCAGTGCTGTAGCGGCTAAGTTGTTAGCCGTGAAGAACTCCACAATACTCCGGTGTAAAGGACGTCAGACGAACATTTATTTTGTTCCACAGGGCTGTCCCGTTACAGGAGTGATCCAAGGTTAAACCACGGTTAACAATGTTCAAAGCTGGCTGATACTGGCCTAATAAACTTATAAGTACGGCTACGGCTACGGTACAAAACTGTTTAGCCTCCGTCTCTACCCTTTACTTCCGGCGCACTGACCCGGAAAACAAACGCTGCAGAAAGGCGCATGAAGACAGTACGCAGGTCTCTTAAAGAGGCAGCAAACCAATAGTACACTAATATAGGTCTAAATTAAACATTTCCCATACTTAATCTATTAAACAGCATACTCCAGATATCTATGAGCCTAGCAAATGATAATGACACTTATTACCGAAAACAGGCTCTTGGCTGAATAAAAAGCAAATATTACCAAGTTGAGGGCTCCAAATGGTGTGATAGTTCAAATAATAAGGTTTTTACAGTAAAAAACCTTAAAAATTTTGATTAAATAATGTTTTTAAAGAGTAATATTTCTCTAAAGGCTAGGGACAGAAAATGGATGTTTCTGTAGAATGAGCCCTCTATGGTGGCACAGCAAGGCTGAAAAATGGGGAAAATGTGGTGGAGTCGGCAAAGTCAAGCAACGGCTTCAGAGTCCCGGAGATGTTGCTATCCATCTCAGAAGAGGAGTTACACGAGAAGAGCAAATACTCAAGTAAATTTAGGTGAAGCCTTCACATACACATTTTCCACGGCATCAAAACATGGAAACGGTGACTTTTCTCCTGGACTGATAAGCTAACTTGCTTGCTATCGTTAGCTGTCAGTTATAAAACTCCTGCAATACCTGTAGGACATGGTGCAGACTGCTGGTCACTGTACGTGTTAGCAGCAAGTCTGGCAACTCAACGCCTGGAATGCTTTTTCTGCTGTTGCAACTAAAACCTAGACACACGATGTCGCTACTGTGTCCGTATTCCATAACCTTTAATGTAAACTAATAGATGACCTGTTGGTGTTGTCCACACCCTTTAAAAGTTGTCTATGGGCAGTAAACCTGCATTGCAGCCCCATTTTAACATGAGAAATGGTTGATAGAAAAGATAACTGAGTTTATTGAGCAAACATGTGTTCCTCTTTTCCTGTTTCTGCCAACCACCCCAAAATTTACAGACACATCGAATCACTGTTGGTGAAAATAATAATCTATCATTATTACACATTATTACTTTTGTACAATACCATTTAGTATTCCAGTGCATGTTTTCTCCATCTGAGCTTTTGATTCCTCCTCAGTGGTGAACACAACGCCCCCTGCTGGCTGGAGGACCAACTTAGCCGCACACCCACGATTGAACATCTGCACAGCCAATCATACTCAGCATAAGAATAAAAGTAATTTACTATGAATGTCATGTTCTGCATTTTCTGCATGTGTGATACCTCCATGCTGTCATGTACTTCCACTCTGTAGTCTCTTCGTAGGACGACATATCTTTCTCTGTATTTCTTTCCTTGTTCATCCCAGCAGGAGATCTTAACATTCGCTTGATACAGCACCTCCTCTGGATTATACGGAGGCTTTAAACACACACACGCAAACATAAATTAAACTTTAACACCAATAGATATGAACACATAATCTCCTGCTGCTCCCTGCACACCTATTCTATTACAGTACACAAATATCTTAATGTGATTGGAGGATTCTAGAAATAATAATGCTTTGGCTATAACAATGTCTTGGAGCAGTGTACAATATAACTCTGGACTTTGGAAGCGCTGGAGAAATGCTACTATGGATTTTAGATTAAATTTGACACTGTATTGTCTTTCCCCCTTCTCTCCTTTTTATACCGTTTTTTATAAATGGACCAGTTGTGAGTCTGAAATAAAAACTGACGTGAATTGAATACTATGTAAGTGTAATTTTGTGTTGATCAGATCCATTGGTAGATTGAACTCCTACCCTGTGTGTGAGCAGTAGACCGCGGCCTTCTTTATTCGGTTCCACTTCCTGGTGTAAGTGTGCAAGGAAAGCCACAGAGTACTGTTGATGGTAAAACCCACTGAAACTCTGAAAAGAACTATCAACAAGTCCTGGAAGCACACAAACAGAAAAATAAATCATTTCCAGTGCAAAAACATTCCACAGACAGACACTGAGTTTCAATGCAACTGACAGCATGTAACACAGTGATTAGACCTGACACCTCAAAACAAGAAGGTTTTATCTTTGATCCTGCTGATGGAGAGGTGGTTTTTTATGTTGCCTGTTTTCTGGATCAGCATGTGTTTGATCAGCAAAGGAACTGATGTAATGGGGTGGATAGTGGCTGTGGTTCAGGGCAATACTATCACAGAGCTGTGGCCACTTATCAGTGTGTTTCTGTATCCGCTGTAGTGTGCTGGGCTGGAGCAGTCAGCTCTAGCTGGTCAGTTTTTGCTACATCATCGTGATGGGAAGTCTGGCTCCTCAAAGATTCATCTTTTGTCTCAGCATCCTTAGAAGAGTCGACTCTTTCTATTCCCAAATAGCTCTTCATTTAGTATCAATAGGAACCTCTTTTTTTTTTAGCCTTATTTAGTCATTATGGATAGTTTGTAATTTGTTAAACAATTTTTATTTAGTATTTTTACAAAAGCCTTATCTTTATACACTTTTTTCATAAAGAAAAATATAGTTGGTATTTATTATTTTAGTCAAACCTTTGAATGTACAAGTGAACACAGAACCACAGCAAACAAGTGAAATGAATAAGGATCAGTCTTAACATTACAGTGCTTTAGATTAACCAATTTCCTACTCGCTTGTATTTAAATCCTGCATTTCTCTGTCTATTTCCTGCAATTCACTCCCTGTCTTGTGAGACTCTGCCCCTTTTTCTTTGCAATAGATGCTAGTCTTTCCTTGCATGTGATTGGCCGCTTAGTGTCCCCATCAAAATATAATCCTGCCCCTTCTGTCTGTTGGTTAGGAGGGGGTTGCCCTTTCAATCTGTGTGTATTTGAGAGAGAGTATGTATGTATATGTGTGTGTGCATGGGGACTTCTTTGATATATTATGTTGTTGTTTTTAATTGTGTAAAGCACTTTGTGATGCTACTATGCATGAAAAGTGCTATACAAATAAAGTTTGATTGATTGAATCTGAAGATTCATTGTCCCTGATGGAAGCCAGGTCTTCTCAGTTACAATAACAAATCAGCTCTTAACTCTAGTTCATTTGCACATCACTACTACAACAAAATAAAAACCAGATGAATCACTATTTCTGTGTTTTTGCTGTTAAAGCTGCCAACATGAGTCCTGGAGGGTAGAGGAACTGTTATCGTGAGGTCGAGTGGTGACTTTAAACTAGTTGTATTTATGAATGAAGTTGGTATTCAGTGCAGACAGGTTTAATAAATTAGTCCATGTATTTTCTTTATCCTTTAACACAAACTTTTATCTTGTCTTGTTTGTTGTTGTTTGATTGTACAAAAAAATTATGTTTCCACATGAATAAATGAATGACTAAAACTATGTCAAAATGCAGAATCAGTATGTAAAAACTGAGAACATCCATGCACCAAATTAATGGATCATCACAAAGTGTGATCAGCATAATTTAGTAAAAAGACATTTGGGCATTTTGCTGATTTGGAGTGCTCAGGTGTTACTGTCAATGAGAGACATCAACAATGATGTATGTGGAGATGGTTATGAGGCATGGGACATGTTAACATCTGTCACTTTACAGTGATAAAAAATCACTCACAAGTGAAAACATTCAAGACACTTGCTAACCGTCTATAGGTGTGAAAGTCCCAAGAAGTTCACATAAAGGTCAGATCACTTAATGCTCAGAGAAACTGTATAAGTTCAAGACCTACCAGTCAGCAGTTTGGACACATTTATTTATTCATTTCAAATAGACGTGTCCAGACTTTTGACTGATTCTGCATATTTGAGACTCTACTGACCTGAGTGCTTAAGTTGCCGGAATAAACTGAACAATTATAAGTTGTCTGGAAGGGTCTCCAGGAGAAAGCGTCTTATCTTATAGGGCATTGCAATACAGCTTGTGTTTAATCAATTGTATCTGAATAAACCACAATTAGAGCAACGCCCTTTGAATTCAAAAGACCAAAGTGAGGATTTAAGGTCATAATGCACAGCACCATGTTTGGTCTAAACAAAAAAAAACCTACATCAACATAAAGAACTCATATAAACTGCAAAGCACGGCGATGGAGGGGGTGATGATTTGGGCTTGTTCTGTAGTTACAGGAACTGGACTCCTTGGACTCATTGGGTCACCATCTCTGCTCCAGTCCAAGGAGTCACTTTGTGCAGAGACTCTGCACAAAGACCCATTTCAAGATCAATAACAACAGTAACAAGATGATCCAAATAGACAAGAGGATGAAGACTACTGTATAACAGTCAGAATGGACCAATCAAACACTTGCTCGGAGGGCTTTTCTCAAGTTAGGCATTTCTAGAGACCACTGCAATGCAAGGCAAGTTTATTTGTATCGCACAATTCATATACAAGACAATTAAAAGTGCTTAGCATGAAACATTAAAAAGCATTCCAGCAATATGCAGAAGAAAAAGAAAACTCAGCAGGGTTCCCTACTCATAAGTCCTGGAGATGTGTGTTTAGTTTGTTCAGTTTACAGCTTTAGAAACATAAACACACACTTGTCTTTTAACAAGCACTTCATTGAAACATGGGGAGGCTAAATAAAACCCCTCAACTGTAACAAAAATACATGAAGGTTTCACTGTTACGTGATAAAAGTAATGACCTCATTTTCAAAGAATCAATTTTATGTGTCTGCATTAGAAAAACCAACTTGACTCATGTTAAATTTAGTCTTTAAAGCTGTGCTCCCTGGTTTTAGGCCTGTACCGGATCTTTAAACAGAAGGGTCAGTCATAATCTGTTGTTTATCATTTGTTTACAATGTGTGAGCAGTATCACGCATTCTTTGGCTCAGCCTCTATCCTGAGTTTCATTTCACACACTGACACACAGAGAGATAGACAGGGAGAGATCAGACAACCCATAATAATATAATAGTTGGAAATAGCTGTAATTACATTCTAGTTTGCTGAGAAGATTACTGACAGGATGTGACTGTGCTGATAAGACATATAGGAATGCACACATGGAGAAATAAACGTAAACCTCCACGTTCACTTGACAGATCAGAGTTGCCTGGATTTCCATGTTTATTATTTCAACTAAAAATTATCATCACGAGTAAACTTGTTTTCATTGTCTTAAATCATGATTCCCTCTTTCTCTCTTTCTTTTGAAATCTTACAGATGTCGTCCCGGTGGCCTGGTAGCCGAGGGAGTGTCATGTAACTGGGACCTTTGCTAACATGTCACACCCCTCCCCACATTTCCTGTCAATTTCTGTGATGAAAACAGTATCTGTTAAAGTTTTTTAAAAAATGAATAAATAACAAGAAACATTCATGCTTTCTCTCAATGAATAACATTAAAGCCTGTGAGACTTTATTTGGCTAATCTACTCTCTCACAGCTGCTCATAGTGGGGGTTCCTCATTACTCTGTGAAACCCTGAGGAAACATTCATTTAACTGCAACATGCTCCAGTGAGAATGGATGTGGAGTTGTGGTTGCAGTTCACTCTGAACTGCAGATATCCTCAGTCCAAATCCTATTAAATAAGCAAAGTAAGCTGCATGAAAAAAGGGAGGATGTAATGCCATGCTTTAACTGAAGCCTTTTCATCTACATCTTTGATTTTGCTGCAGGCTTCAGCTGCTAATACTTTTGCAGTAACTACAAGGGCAGCATCTATTACGTCTACTACTACATGTGCCTCATGTTTATTGCACCTGCATCCTTATACCTTCTGCTATTCACTGTGACTTGGAACTTCTCCTCACTCTCTTCACTTTTCATAGAAAACTTATGCACATATATGTTCATATATAGGATGAGATGCCCGAACCTGTAAAATCCTGAAAGAAAACTACAAAAAGTTAAAAAACAAACAAACAAAAAAAGACCTTCTCAGTTACCTTTGATGTGGTTGATTTTGGTGTCATCTAACAAGCCAGATGAAGATGCTCCCATAATTTATGTTTCCTTTTCTTTCAACTGTATCTTTAAAAGCTGAGTTAATTATTGAATGTGTGCAGAGGTTAGACAGGAACACGTCAACTTGAGTTGATCTGCTCCGAAGTGTCAAGTACTTTCTTTGCTCAGCCCACTTCCTCTGAGTGCATGTGTGTGGTGAGTTGGGTGGGGCTGTGAGAATATGAGGTAAGCTGTGCGACATTGGTCCAACTGCAACATCACTCACAAGAGTCACAACCATCCTTGTAGGGCCATCTGCTGGTGAATGCTGCGCTGAAACAGCATTTTGACTTTGAATCTGACAGCACAAAAAAAACAATGTTCCCTTTTTAACATGTTTTAGTTCAACAGAACAAAATGGACAGTAACTACTGCCAGAAATTCTTCTCTTGTCTTTTCCCAAGCTGAGGGTCCCAAGAACAAAAAGAAAAATTATACTATATACACACACACACATATATATATATATATATATATATATATATATATATATATATATATATATATATATATATATATATATATATATATATATATATATATATATATATATATATATATATATATATATATATATATATATATATATATATATATATATACACAGCTGTGTGAAAAAGTTTTTGTCCCCTTCCTGATTTCTTACTTTTTTGCATGTTAGTCACACTTAAATGTTTCAGATCATCAAACAAATCTTAATGTGAGTCAAAGATAACACAAGTAAACAGAAAATGCAGTTGTTGAATGAAGATTTTTATTAGTGAGGGGGGGAATCCAAACCTCCATGGTCCTTTGTGAAAAAGCGATTGCCCCCCAAACCAAGGCCGGATTACTGCCACACCTGTTCTTAATCAGGAAATCACTTAAAGTTGTACTTCCATGGTCATTTCATTAATATTTCTGTGTTCTCCATTATTATTGAATGCATTCTGCATCGTTTCTGTTTAAAAAAAAACCTTCTGGTATCTTTGTATCCAGCTGTATTTGTATACTAGAAGAGAGGCTTGTGGTCCAACGGCAGGCTTTTCCGGGTCCTTCTCATGAATTTCTGTCTGATTGGCTGCCTCCCATCAGTGTATGAAGGAAGCTCCACCCTCCGCTCTTATTTCGTTACAGACAGGAAATAGAGCCGACAAACAAGTTTGTTCCGCCATGCTAACAAACAGTTAGCTAATTAGCTTCTCAACTCCGAAGCTACAGTCGTGCTGTCTTTACTTCTAGTGTGTAGTGGAGGGTTACCTGCCTTCCAATGGACAGATAGAAACCCCACGTGGGATACGCTATTTGAAATGTGACGTAGAACTGCGAGGCTGTTCCCGATTCACTCTTTTCTTCGTATTGTTTCTCTGATGAGAATGAACAGCCGACTGGGGGGAACGCAATGCTAGCAAGTCAGCATGTGTAAGTAAACAAGGGGAAACCCTCCGTATTTCAGAAGGAGCAAGTTAAACGGGTTTTCAGTGGAAGGGAGGCCTTTAAATGGGACCTACCTGACAAATTTAAGTAGACCAAAAGATCCTCAAAAGCTAGACATCATGCTGTGATCCCAAAAAAATCCAGGAAAAAATGAGAAACAAAGTAATTGAGATCTATCAGTCTGGAAAAAGGTTACAAAGCCATTTGTAAAACTTTGGGACTCCAGCAAACCACAGTGAGAGCCATTATCCACAAATGACGAAAACATGGAACAGTGGTGAACCTTCCCAGGAGTGGCTGGCCGACCAAAATTACCCCAAGAGCACAGTGACGACTCATCCAAGAGGTCACAAAAGACCTCAGAACAACATTCCAGGAACTGCAGGCCTCACTTGCCTCAATTCAGGTCAGTGTTCATGACTCCACCATCAGAAAGAAACTGGGCAAAAATGGCCTGCATGGCAGAGTTCCAATACCAAAACCACTGCTGAGCAAAAAGAACATGAAGGCTCGTCTCAGGATACCAGAAAGCATCTTGATGATCCCTAAGACTTTTGGGAAAATACTCTGTGGACTGACGAGACAAAAGTTGAACTTTTTGGAAGGTGTAGGTCCCATTACATCTGGCGTAAAAGTAACACAGCATGTCAGAAAAGGAACATCATACCAACAGTAAAATATGGTGGTTGTAGTGCAGAGCCGGTTCAGACCTCCAAGGGGCCCTAGGCAAAATTCTGGTAAGGGGCCCTCCTAATGGAACAGCAAAAACTTTCAATAGTTGCACATGACACCCAGTGCTTTAAACATAATGTATATATATTGCACATCTGTGGATGTGCCTGCACTGGGTGATAAAGCTGGCTCCTCTGTTCCTGCCCTAGATGAACCTGCTCTGTCTGTGCTGCTGCTTGTAGGAGAAAACTTAAACACAGCACCTGTTATATGGATACGGCTAATGTTAATTCATCTCCATCAAATTGGCTATGCTTGTTTTACTTTCACATACTTCAAATGTAGGCAATTATTTATATTCTCATTTATCATACAAATGATTAATTTAGCACCATTGTCTGAGTATTTTGTGAATTTTAATTCTTATATTCTTATAAAATATCTGCATCTACAGTTGTCCTCAAAATATTCAGACCCTCCAGTTAAAGAAAAAATCAGCTGTCACTGAAATAAGTTGAAATTGACAAAAGTAATGATAAATAAAAATTCTATGAAAATTGTTGATTTTTAATTGTGGCTTGACAGAAATCTAAAAAAAAAAACACACACAAGAAATAAAACAAGTAAACAAGCACGATGAGGCTCTGAAGCTAAAATGTTGTTGAGCAACACTTTGAGACAATCACTGTAATCAGATGTTTTCTTCTAATGTTCAAAAAGACTTCTATACCTGCCGACAGGTATTTTGCTCCACTGTTCATGGGAAAAGTGCTCTGATGTGTCTGGGATAGTTTTGTTTGTTTGTTTATTTTAAATGATATTTTCAACCATAATTCAAAATCAATATTTTCCTTCACTTAATTATAATTTTACTATTTTTCAAAGATTCATTATTAGTTTCTTTAGTTTGTTGTTATTTGAATTACTATTGTGAATATAGCCTTTCATTTAATTTAAGAGTATGAATAATTTTGAGGACGACTGGACATTTGCCTGTTGGTTATCCAAGCAAACAAAATTAGTCAATATTTATCCATTTACTTTTTATTGTTTTGTAAGTACAGTTGTAACTTCAAAACCGAAACTAAACTGATAGCAGCCAGCAAACCGGAGCGCCCCCCCCCCCCCCCCCCGGTAATTTAGGGCAAACTTGTACAAGTCCTTCCCATTCTCCCACCGAGAGCAGACAGTTACCTGACTGCTGTTCCTGCGGTTCATCCTCATGCTCTTTCCTTCTCATTTCCTCGTATCCTTTAACTCTGCTTCATCTCTCACTTCTCCTCTCCAGCCTGATGTGCTGGAAATGCGCGACGGGTGGTGACGTCGTCAGGGTTTTTTCTTTTACTTTTTTTTTTTTTTAAATCCCTTCACGGGGCCTTTATGAGTTTGCGGGGCCCTACGCAACGTGCGTAGTGTGCGTATTGGGTGAACCGGTACTGTTGTAGTGTGATGGTCTGGGGCTGTTTTGCTGCTTCAGGGCCTGGAAGACTTGCTGTGGTAAATGGAACCATGAATTCTGCTGTCTACCAGAAAATCCTGGAGAAGGTCCGGCCATCTGTTCATGACCTCAAGCTGAAGCGCACTTGGGTTCTGTAGCAGGACAATGATCCAAAACACACCAGCAAGTCCACCTCTGAATGGCTTAAGAAAAACAAAATGAAGACTTTGGAGTGGCCTAGTCAAAGTCCCAAACTGAATGCTGTGAGATGCTGTGGCATGACCTTAAAAAGATGGTTCATGCTGGAAAACCCTCCAATGTGGCTGAATTACAACAATTCTGAAAAGATGAGTGGAGCAAAAATCCTCCACAGCGCTGTAGAAGACTCACTGCCAGTTATCGCAAACGCTTGATTGCAGTTGTTGCTGCTAAGGATGGCCCAACCAGTTACTAGGTTTAGGGGGCAATCACTTTTATACACAGGGCCATGTGGATTTGGATTTTTCCCCCCTTAAAAATAAAAGTCTCCATTTAAAAACTGCATTTTCTGTTTACTTGTGTTATCTTTGTCTCACATTTAAATTTGTTTGATGATCTGAAACATTTAAGTGTGACAAACATGCAAAACAGTAAGAAATCAGGAAGGGGACAAAAAGTTTTTCACACATATAAATAAATTCTGTTTAGCTATGAAAGCTTTTAAGGAGCATGCTGGGGCAGAGGTTGGTTCATTATGGAAGGCTAACCATGTGTCCTCCTGTCCTCCTGTCCTTGCGCTCATGTTCTCAGATACCTTCTCCAGGTGTTCACCATATTTGCCGAGGACACCTTCTTCCTGGAGCTGATAGAGTGAAAAGGGGGGACAGGTTTTGGCCAGGGCAATATCAGAGCACTGTGGAGACCGGTGCAGGTGTATATGGAGAAAGACAGGGGGGATTCTCAAGGAGATGGATCCCCGAAATCCATAAAAACAGCTCAATACTAGTCACTCCATTTTTATAAGTGTAATTTATTTCAGATGTGTTTCATGCATCAGTGTTATAGCACTTAATTTGGGGAAAGTCATTAACCATGACTGAAACTCTTTAAAAAAGAAAGTTTAACACAGCAAATGCTGCATAAAATACTTGAAATCTTCTAAGAAAAATATTCTTGTTAGCTGTAAAAGAATGTCTTTGTTCTCACTGTATCAAAGCAAACCAAATGACAATAAATCTGTTGCACAATGCAGACTGTGAGAACCAATTACTGTCTTTTCACATGCTCCATGTCTCTTTAGTGTGTGAATGAAACTCAAATCTCTCAAGTTTCTTGGGGGAAATATTCATCTTTAAATATGACCAATAAAGTCTTGAGATGGCAATTCAATTTTTCAAAGTAGATTTTCAAAGTAGAAGGTAGAATTTATTTTTATGCATGCTGGTTTTCTAACTGCTGCAGGGTTTCATCAGTGAAAGGCAAAGAAGTTAATGCAATATTTCTTAATCTTTACATTAGTTCTCAGATGATTTGGAATGGACTTAAATTATTAGGTCTATTGCACACATTTTTCATGCTGAACTTGAATTAAAAACTTGGAAATGCTTTTTAACTTATCTTTTGATTTTTTTTGTCTCTATTCATGTCAAACAGTATTTGACTATACTGGCTGTCTTGCTGAACATTTGTAAGCTAAAATAACACAGTCAAGAGCCAACCTTAGAGTCAAGTGACTCACCTAGACAGAATAATGAGGTTCTTGTGAATTTATAAAGTAGGCAAAGGAATAATAATTTGAAATTGATGCAGTTTTAGGTTCCATCAACTATTGAAATGAGCAAATTCAAGTGAAGATTTATTTGTTAGGGGGAAAAACTTTTTAGCTATTCTACACTTTAATCCCCCAGGAAAGATACGCTGAGTGACTGTTTCCAGTATGACAACTTTTCTCCATGGATTTAAATGCTCACATTTCCTTAGTATGAGCTGCTGAGAGACAAGCTGTGTGATCATATGATAATTGATGATAAATAACAGCTATATCATTGTTTGATTATTGGAAAATGCCCAATAAGACTAAGAATGATATAAAAAGCATCTGGGAAAAATTAAAGAGTTGGGACAAAAAAAATGACATTTCTAAAGTATTTTATTGATAATTATGTTGATAACTATGATATGAATGAAATATTAAAGGTGATAGCAACAACTTTTCAATCAAAACAATTTTTCAAAAACAATACATAAATAGAATGTCTAGAGCGATGCAGAATAAAAGCAACAAATTTAATGAAAAAATTTTATATTTTCTTGCTGTGAGGCCAAGGTGCTAACCATGCACCAGAAATTTTGACAGGTCCAATATCATCATCAAAAATGCTTCATTACAGCTCATTAAAGATAAAAAAAAAAAAATCAGCTGTCAGTAAATAAGTTGAAATTGACTAAAGTAATAAGAAATGACAATTTTATGAAAATCATGACATTGATTTTGAATTGTGGTTCAACATATATTATTAGTATTATTAGTATATACTGTATTATACACATTTCAACTTTAATAGTCTCATACTTCCAGGAAAATTATAATACAACATCATGCCAAAGAATAATAATAATAATGATAAAAATGCTTTTTGTTAGTGTTATCACTTCACAAACAGCAGAGCAAGTTCTGATCATCAGATCAATTCTTTGTATTTGCAAACAAGTTCTTGAACATTGAGGCCCCGTCCACACGAAGTCAAACTCTGGCCTAAATTTACAAATTTTTTACCAAACCAGCCTCTCATCCATACGAAGCCGGCATTTCGGGGGTGTAAACGGTCTTTTTTTTTATCAAGCCTTCAGAGTGGGAAGATTTTGAAACGCCGTTTTCGTGGTTCCATCTTTAAGCTCTGACCGCATTTTTTTTTTCTTACACGCATGCATCATAGCTTCGCCTCTAAACACGCATGTGCTACACTCAGCATCACAACAACAATGGCGCCATCGTTGAATGTTTGCTGCTCTTACCAAGTGTATCTATCTGCGGCTTGCAACCCAGTGGGCGTGTCATATAGTGGGCGTGTCCTATGGTGGGCGTGTTTTATAGTGGGTGGGTCTGGTTAGGTTTAGGGGAAGGGTCAGGGGTAGGGCTAGATTTTACCATGCTCTCATTGGCCTTGTGGGCGTGTCCTCGAGTAACGTCACTCTACGACACGCCCCTGTCTTGTGAGCCGCAGATAGACCCTTCTCGCTCATACCTGTTCGCCCATTCGTACTTGCTGCCATCTTTTCGGTTTGGCTGTTCAACCCTCTTCCTTTTGGGAGTTTCTGGCGGATCGCAACCGTAGATCGAAGCATTCAGTTAAACGTTGTATAGATATTTCTGCGCATGCCCAGTACTATCGCCTGTTTTTGCCTATTTTTGCTTTAGCACTACAGCGCCACTTACAGGCCTGGCATATATTTTGCATCGTTTCCAGGCATTCATGTGGTCGATCGCATTTATTTTACGTCTCCATCTTTAAGACAAACGGTCTGAAAAATATGAGCGTTTCGTGTTCGTTTTGACTTCGTGTGGACATAGCCTGAGTTTGTCGTCCCTCTGTGCTGCAGTTCTTTAGTAGGACAGTTTCATTGTCTTGTAGTGAAACGATGACTTTGTTCAGCTGCTTTAGTCATTTTTGCACCAGTTGCCATGACGAAGTAGTTATCCCCGATAGAAAATGTAGGACCCCAACGCAGGGAGCACGCACTTGTTAGGTAGAGCCGGATCCCCCTTACCACAATGATGAGTGGAGCTCGGGATGGTGTCGGTGAGTGAGACAGAAAGAGTGAGGAGGAGGAGCAGGCTAGGCTGATTACCTGAGTGTTTGCACCTGTTAGGTGAGAGCGAGCAGTAGCAGAGATGGAAGAGTTCAGTCAGTAGCTGTGTCTCGTTTCAGGGTCTGCATGTTTCGAAGTGAGGATTTTTCAGCTGCATACGTCACAGCGGCGCACCAAGTACTAGCCTATTTCAAAAGCCTCCAAAGGACCCTCTGAACCACCCCAGAAACCCGCACTCCCATTGGCCTGTAACACAATCTACTGGTGGTGTATCCTTCTGCCCTCGTTTCGCCCAGAATTCATCGCACAAAAGATGGCAAGGAATAAGAAACACTGCTCTGAGTGTAATATCTGGATAGGACACACCGTAGCCAATGGTAGTCCGCGCACTCTGAAGTGTGCAGACCCTTATGAGACACACATATGGGCCTTTTCCACTAGCGCAGGTCAGCTCAACTCACCTAAACTCAACTCAAGTCAACTTGGCTTGGTAGCTTTTCAATAGGGGATTATCACGCTTACCGGAAGTTCCCGGTATTTGGGCACTTCCTCTTCCGGGCCATGTTAACGACAGCCGTTCCTGCTCTGTTATACTGTTTAAATCGGATAAACTCCAAACATACTCAAGTTTTCATTCTAGACTGAAACGATACTAAGGAAGAAGTGATACTGGATCAAAGCGATCGATTCGCCGCGGTGAAGGGCCGAACTTTATAATAAAACAACGTAGCATGTTTGTTTGTCGCCGGTGGGGCACAACACCGGCACTTCACAGCATGCTAGCATTAGCCAGCTAGCGTTTTCTGACGTGCTTAACATTTTGCGTCTTAAAACACACAAACATCTGAAAATCGGGTCTGTACCCCCCCGTTTCCAGTGGGACAACTGGGGACTGCCAAGAAAGGAGACGCTTTCAGATGCTTGTGTGTTTTCAGCCGCACAAAGTTAGGCACGTCATCGAGCTGGCTAATGCTAGCCTGCTAACACGACTGTATAGTCTGCCGGCTACAAACAAACATGCTACGTTGTTTTATTTTAAAGTTCGGCCCTTCACTCTGGAGAATCGCTTTGATCCACTTCTTCCTTAGCATCACTTTAGTCTGGAATGAAAACTTGGCATTGGCGTTTATCCGATTTGCAAAGTTTAACAGTAGTAGTCGGCAGACTACTGTTAGCAGGCTAGCATTAGCCAGCTTGATGACGTGCCTAACTTTGTGCGGCTGAAAACACACAAGCATATGAACGCGTCTCCTTTGTTGGCAGTCCCCAGTTGTTCCACTGGAAACCGGGGGGGGACAGACCCGATTTTCAGATGTTTGTGTGTTTTAAGACGCACAAAGTTAAGCACGTCGGTAAACGCTAGCTGGCTAATGCTAGCATGCCGGTGTTGTGCCCCACCAGCTACAAACAAACATGCTACGTTGTTTTATTATAAAGTTCGGCCCTTCACCGCGGCGAATCGATCGCTTTGATCCACTTCTTCCTTAGTATCATTTCAGTCTAGAATGAAAACTTAAGTATGTTTGGAGTTTATCCGATTTAAACAGTATAACAGAGCAGGAACGGCTGTCGTTAACATGGCCCGGAAGAGGAAGTGCCAAAATCCGGGAACTTCCGGTAAGCGTGATAATCCCCTATTACAATCCATTACCCCGACCACAAGTGCCACGTACTAGATTGTGCAACGCAAACAACAGCAGCAACAGTTCACACTCCCTACCAGTAGGTGGCAGTAACGCACCTCATTATTTGTTAGTAGCTGCCAGTAAAAACAACAACAGAGGGAAAAGACAAGAGAAAGTATGAGGAGAAAGTAACATGGGAGGGAATGAATGACATCATCAGCGACACCATCTGTAGATGAATTCATGTGGTATAGGTGGTAGCAATCTTGCCTTATAACCTGGAGATCCTTGGTTCAAATCCTTTTTCAGCTGAATGAAATTCGTATCTATCTATCTATCTATCTATCTATCTATCTATCTATCTATCTATCTATCTATCTATCTCAACAAGATCGTGGAGAAAAAAAAATTGTTCGTCAGAAAAGGGAACCCATTGGGAGGCAAATTTGCTACCACCTATGCCACATGTGTGTTTCTAAGAGAAGCGCGAATAATGATCTCATCCGTCACTCCCAGATTACCTCTTCTCATCTTCTTCCTCTGTTGCTGTTTTTACTGGCGGCTGGCTAACAATTCATGAGTTGCATTACCGCTGCTTACTGGTAGGGAATGTGAACTATCGCTCATTTAATGATCTCGCTCTCTGACCCTGACATCTGATTGGCTAACCCTTTGGCCAATAAGTGGCATGCAGTAAGATGACGTCAGACATAGCTCCTTCAGCACGCTCAGAACCTCGCCAGAAGAGGTACAGAAACTGTATCACCACAGCTCGGAAAAACCCCTAGTGGAAAAAGCCCAATAGCCGAGGCGAGGTGAGGTGAATTGAGCAGAAAAAGGGATGGTGGAAAAGGGGCAATAGTGTGCGATTGCTGATAGTCACAGGGTTAGGCCCATAAGGAGGGTCTTCACCCCTGGAAAAGTCCAGTGACTTGCATTTTTAAACAAAAAACTATTAGTGAGCTATTTTGCTTTTGGAGATTTTAAATGACAGTCACTTAATCTATGGAAGGGGTAGGCAACTGCATCCTGGAGGTAGCAGGAGTTTCCCTTCAACTAGTTTTTAGGAAAGGAGTGATCAATAAAGCAATTGGTGACACTTAAAGCTTGAAATGTTTGGAATGAACACATTGTTTATGCAACACTTTTGCATCGAAAGTGCTGTCATTTTGGCTACATATGCTGTAATTACATCTATCCCTATTTTATCTATCAAATGTTAATCCATTACTGAGATTTATTGTTTAAATAAATATGTGACATTTATATTGGCTACAACTACTAATGGATTCTGTACATGCTATTCATTCAACTTTAAAAAGTCAACATCCTAAACAATCAATCAACAACTAACCAAACCACCAGTCTCCTAAACTAAAAACACAACCAGATAAAAACTGATCCTGTTCTGGACGTGATGTCATGACTGATTCGGTCTCAGAAGATGAGGGGATGAAAATGGGACACTCACCTTTAGGTCATCTCCACGGTTCTCACGTGCCTGCAGTGCTGCTTTTCTGATGCCTGGTGATGTCTGATGTCAGACAGTCCACGTGCGCCACAGAAAACACTCGCCGACATATTTAACAGTTTCCCTCATCATCTCCACTGACGCTGACCAGCCAAGGATGGGCCTGTTCCCACTCGTGTTTAATTTAGAAAGCGTTTTCGCTTTGAGAACATGCTGGAGATTCAGGTGTGGACATTTTAAAAGGAGCGTGTGCTGTGAGGAGCGCGCGTGACAGCAGCACACGCAGGTGCGCAGGCAGAGACACAGGACTGGAGGATCCTGCTGAGATCCCGCTGGTTTTTGCTGGCTTTAAATTTTCCTGTGTTTTATTTAGCTTATTATTACTAAATTTATTGTTTATATATGTGTGACAGACATGAGTGTGTGACATTTATGGAAATACGGAACAAATGGCAATACGGGACGCAACGTTTTATTGTCAATTAAGGAATCCATCATTTTTGGAGTCTCCTGGGGCCTCATGTACAAAGGGTTCGTACGCACAAAAACGTGGCGTACGATCATTTCCACGGTAAAGTCGAGATGTATCAAGAATGGAGTGACCGTGGAAATGTGCGGTGCTTCACGTCAACTTCATGGCTGGCGTACGAACGTTTCTACAGCTGTGGAGACTTTGGCGACACTTGGAGGCGACGCTGGGTAACTGTTAAAAGAAATAAATGTGAAAACAACCATCCCCAGACTGAGTGATGTGGTCAGACACATGAACAAACAGCCCTCATAAACAATTAACACCTGCGTCTGCAATTATGTGTGGATATAAAAGCGCAAAGTGCGGCAAAAATAGGCTCCTTTCCAGCAGCTGTTTTAGATGGAAGAAAACGTTCGAAATAGTGGATATACAGAGAGAGTGTTTTTAGAGGTCGAGAAGATTTACTGATTTAATGATAACTGGCTGGTCAGACGCTTTAAGTTCCCAGAGACATCTCTGTGCACAGAGCTGAAGCCAGGCTGGGGGGGGCAACACACCCAGCTGTGCCTCCACGCGCTCCGGCGAATAAATTCACTTATATGCCGGTTTGTTTATTAATGCACTTAATTTGTGAGGACATCTATAGGATGATCTGTTCAATCACTTATACAAACACAGCAGGGGGGGGGGGACTCGGCCGGTATGGCGATTTAACAGTAGCAGGTCGGTTACATCTACATCCCGGGATTAGGAAACCCCCCTAGGCTGTGACGCAGGTGATGCAGGAGGAATTCCCAATGCTGCACGTCCTCTTATGGTAATAGATTGTGTCAGCTAATAAAGCCAGTATTTCCCATGTGAGGAGGCGACTGCATAAACACACGTTTCACAAATTTATTTACCTTTAGAAAAACCGGAGTCACCCGCGTGAACTCCCACCACCTCTGAAAGACGAAATGCAGTCACGAGCAGCCGTCCTCTGATTCACATCCAACTTGAAGTTGGACCACTTCGTTTTTCGGCTTGTGTGCGCGACTCTGACCCCACATCTTTGACCGCGACACACACTGTCCCATTCACTTTTCTGTTGGGTGTGTTGCCAGACAACAGCGTGTTAAAGTTCACATTTTTGAGCATTTATACTTAAACAAGCTGCCTCAAGTTCGTTCTCCGTGAATTTTTTCATTTTCATTCACTGTCATGCTCATATTTTGTCTTTCTGATCGTGCAGAGAGGAGAATCTCCGCTGCAAATCTCATTTAAATGTCATTTGCGTATTTATGTTGGGGGTGTGGACAGGGGAGGCGTCAGGTACTCCAACATGTGCGCTCAATTCCACGTTGATTGGGATGTACAGAGGAAAAGTACTTGGATCCATGCGTGCGCACAGTTTCATACATCTGAAAACTTTTGTGCGTAGGACGTTTTCAGGATTTGATCGTACGCCGGGTTTCAGTAGGAAATCCACGCAACTCTTTGTACATGAGGCCCCAGGTCTCTTCTTTTAACTG
>JALJCO010004531.1:0-32401 GCA_023101725.1 Atherinomorus stipes
AACCTCTTAGCTCCCACCTTTTTAAGTAATCCTCGCCTATTTTGCATACCCAAAATGGAAATGCAAATAACAGAGGAACTGTAAGGCCAAATTACTTGTGTGAGACATCATTTGAAAGCTTACACCTTCTAGTTTCTGAAAATATAAATTAGAAAAGTGTGACTAAAACACAGCCTAAACTGCATCAGTTCAAACATGGCCCATAATTGTTTTTTTCTTCTCGAAAATAATAGGTCTTTTTTTAATAACAGCAACAGGGACATGGATGATATGAGGCATGTGTCATTACATTACATTTATTCTACATCATGTCAGTCACAATTGCAAGAAATTTCAGACCTCTAGGCCGAACAGTGTCAGAGCTACGGGACTTTTAACTTTTGTTATCACCAGCGTTCCAAACCTCTCCAAATGTGGCAATTATTTTCTTAAATGCTTCTACTCAACTATTTGACCTATAAAACCACACAGAAGCATTTTGATGGCCATGAAACATTTTTCAAGCATATTTTTTTGCATTTTTCTAACATTTCCATCTGAAGATTGACTGGTGAGGTCACCACCCCATTTCAGCTGGCCGTTTGATTCATACTTTGTCATATTATAATATACAGAATTTTAGAAACTATGATGAAAAAATGACAAATCACTTTGAACTGAATTATATGTAAACTTTTTATTCTAATGTGCCAATTTGAAAAGTGAGCAAATAAAAAAATACAACTTTGTAAAATATAGTAGAAATAAATATTAGATGCACAAAATATATAAGAACTATGTACAAGTCTAAGAAAAAAAATTAAAAATGAAGTATTCACAGCAAATCTGAAATAAAACTTAAGCTTTTTGAAGGTGCATATAAAGAATGTAAGAACAATAAATGTAAAATAAAATATAAAAATGAATAAAAATGGTGCAACTGTTTAGTTTCAAGTTTTGCTAAAATAAATAGGCTAAACAAAAAAATCATATATATACAAAAAATAAAATGTAAAAATGAACAATAAAATGGTGCAACCGCTGCTTTCCAGGTGTCCACATGGCACAAACAAACGCTAAACAAAAACAGAAACAAAGCAGCCTGGGGTCTCAGTTTTCAAAGTCCTTTCTCTGTGTGCCAGAGGTTGTAGCAGTCCCTCTGTGCGACAAAACAGAGGGGCACATCTTGGGACTGACACCCCACTGGTGTCTTTCTGTGGCAGAGCGCACAGCTTCTCCTGCCTTGAGTGGCAGCTTTTCTTTTTGGAACATCCGTACCCTCAGAAGAGTATCTTGGTCTATGAGAACCTGCTGGAGAAGGAGCACGTTGTGATGTTGACGGTTAAGAAGTTGACATGACCCGTGGTCTGCCAACTCCTCAACCAGGGCTTGCCTGAACTCCTTTTGATTCAGGGCAGGCTGGTTTCACGCTGCTTGTAGACAATGTGGGCATTCACTACAGCGATGTCCACAAAGTGATAGAAAAAGGTGCGGTACCATTTTCTTGTTTTGTGTACAACACTGTAGTAGCCGATCAGAGCATCGGACAAGTCCACACCCCCCATGTGCTTGTTATAGCTCTTTACGGCGTCAGGAACAGGTACATCCTTCTGGGCCCGCCTCCCATCCTCTTTTACTTTTCTTCTTTTCAAAGTGTCCCCACTGTACGCGCTGTGAATGGTGGAACATAGGACTGCGTCTCGCGTGTCCATCCATTTCACAAAGAGGATTTCACCATCCCGAATCCATCTGATGCAGCCCCGAGGAGTATTCCGTCCAAAGTCATTTGCCACAGTCCTTGGAAAGCCTGCCCTGTTTTGACGGAATGGTGCCAGATGCTCCAATTTTTTTCCTCAGTAGGTCTCTGAAGAGTTGGGAACTTGTGTAAAAGTTGTCAACATAGAGGAGATAGCCAGTTCCCAGGCTATCTACGTCTACGAGGGACATGACAGAGTCATAACTTAGTCCTCGTCCTGAGCCAGAGGACTTGCCCTCATAAAAAAAGAAGTTCCACATATAGCCAGTTTCCGAGTCTGCCAGTACAAAGAGCTTGTATCCCCATTTAGTTGGCTTGTTTTTTATGTATTGCTTGATTGAGATCCTGGCCTTTGAAGCCACCATCCGCTCATCAACAGCAATGTGTTGGTTTTGGGTGAAACTGTTCCTTGCATGCTTCTACAATTTGAAAGGTAAAAAGAAGTTTTATTTTCCCAAGTCGGTCATACTGCGGTGTTTCTCTCTTGGAGATATTTTCTACTGGGATTCTAAGCTGCTGAGGTGTAGTGAACTGCAAAAGTTGAGGAATTTATTCCGGGATACATGACTGAGGGGGAAAGATAAATTGTAAAGGCGAGATCCTCTCCAATAATCCACCAGCTGAGAGCACTTGAGTAAGCCCATGTAAATTACCATGGCTAAGAAAGAAAACATGTCAGGGATAGTGAAGTCCTGCCATTTTTCCCTTCTGACCCTTATGTTTTTTTGCACCATAGTGATTTGTGTTGGCCAATAGAGTATCCAGCAAAGTGTCTGTAAAGAATAGCTGAAGTACCATTGGGGTTGAAGCAGTCCTGCTCTTTGCTGCCATTGGAGACAATGCTTTGCTGGCATGAAAACCAGTGGAGGGGAGCCACATCTTCTTCCTCTGCTGTGTGCCACTGTTGTTCCGTTGTTTGTGTGGAAGGGGGAGCGAAGAAGAGACTGCTGGGAGCTGACGTTCCTCTACCTCTACCTCTGCCTACTACCCCTCCCCCTCCCCTGCAACCACCTCTAGGAGTGCTTGATGGTCCTGCAACACCTTGTTGACTTGTAAATGTGAAGCAGGTGCAGTGGGCGATGGGGCACTTGGCCGTTCTCTTTTGGGTTGTTTCAGAGGTTCAGGCTCCCAATCTGATCCACTGTCTGAATCTCCATTTAGTGATTCCTAAAGAAAAAAATAAATGAATAATTTATATATATATATATATATATATATATATTATATATATGTAATGCACACTTTTAGCTAAATAATGAATTCAGTGGGCTTTTATTGACAAAAATAAAACTTATTAGTGCTTTATAACTGTCATAAAACACTCATATGTTATTTTTTGTTGTTGTTTATTATTTCAAAACATGGTTGTGCGAAATAAATAAATAAATAAACTAAACTAAAACTAAAAACCTATATCATTTTGTGAATCGTTTCCTCACCGATCCAAAATGTCGTCAGATCCGCGGCAAAAAACTCCTCTTCGCCCGAGTCATACTCCGTGTCAGTACCACTGTCCTCTTCAGATGACGCCAAGAGGATCTCAAGTGCTTCTTCTGCTGTGTATTTTGTTTTTTTTCAGTGCCTTAGACATTGTAAAAAACAAATAAATGCAGTTCCCAAAGAGAAAGTACTCTCACAACGTGCGTCCTGCTCTCACTAGTGCGTAACGATATTCCCGCTGCTGTGGCTACTTGACTCTACGCAAGGCTCTATCTTCGTCATACTTTATTCAAATTAGCCGTGCTTACCCTTGTTAGAAAGCTAATTTCATTGGCTACGACCAAAAAATGTCACGTGGGTCTCCACCAATAGTCGCTAACTTTTGAAGCGTCAAATGACGTGACTCTGTCCGCCATTGGCTTACAGGATGGAAGCGCTGGTTTTGCTTCAGAGCTGCCCCCGAGTCAAATCTTAACAGAAATTAATGGGGACACTTTTGTTTTGTAGGTATGAAGGTGAGGAAAACAAACATACCAAACACCGCTAGCTAATGTTTAGGGAAGCAAGCGTCCTTCGCTGAAAGTGTAGCAACAGCTCTGGCGAGCGAACTTTTCTGAAGGCAAAAAATGGACTTTATGTGGCCATTTTCTAATCATGGAATGTTTTTATTACGAATATGCTGGATTACTTTTAATCAGTGGACCCTTATGGACAAATGGAATATAAACAATTGAAGATTGGACTTATAATATGGTTTCTGGACCCCTTCAAAGGTAGGGGAGTCTACGATGCTTTTTCATATTTATGTTTTGTCATGCTGCTATATCTTTATTAATAGTGCTTTCGTGCTCATTGTGTCCATAAAATGAACTTGGTGGTTAAATAGTGGAGAACCTAAGCTTTCTAACGATGTATAACATGCCTATATTGGCAAAGGTTTAACCCTTCATATAGGCATGCGTTGTTGACTGACCTGCGCAGTCGCACAACTGGGTGCTTGGCCTTAGGTGGTTTTAAACAGGTTAAACTGAGTTCTTTCATGTCCCAATGATGTCATAAAATGGTTGTCATGGTGATGGGGGATGAAAGGACAATCATGATCTCACACATTCCTTTGATTTGTACCATCACTGTGATTCTCTTTCATGTCATCGCCAACATTCATTTCATACATTTTCAAGCCGTCACTGTCAAGAGGTGTCCCGGTGCTGAGGAAACTGTACGCAAGTTTTGTATCCGGGACGAGGCCGTGACGTTGCTGCCAACTATTGGTTGCATCATGTACTAGGAAACGGACATGAACCAGATGTGAACACAGTGGGTGTTTGGAACGTGCATCATGGAGGATTCAGCACAAAAAACACAAGGAAACATCACCGGAGAAAGGAGAGAGGAAGGGACAGAACAAGAGTCAAGATGAGACTGTCTTTTACTGGCTGGAGTGAATCACAGTACAGGTATGATGAAGATGATGAAGTTTAGCCATCGATAGGGGGTCACTGACAAAACTGCTGAAAGTTACGTTGTGGGCCTTTTAAGTCCAAGACAACTGTGTTCCCTACTCTTCAATCCTAAAAAGGAGTAGTACACCCACAGAATGATGGTCCTTCATCTTTTACTCTCCCTCATGCTGAGGAAGACTCTGGAGCACTTTTTAATATCTCAAATGCAGCCGGAGATCCGGACAGGTTTACGTTTTCCCCCAATTTTCATGTAATGGAGTTCACCGGCGACTGAGCCAAAAAGGTCCATAAAAGTCCACAAAAACTTGTCAATATTCCTCCATACTGCTCGTCCAATGTAATCTGTGTCCTGAGTGGGTAGGGTCCATAACTTATTTGAGACCACATCATTTCGTAGATTTTTATAGCCCTAACAGACGAAAATCTAGCTGCCGCAAAGCGTGTCCCTGCGAGTTCATGACACTATGGAAGCCACGACATTCAGCGCCTACTCTGCTGATAATGCAAGCGTAGAAGAAGAAGAATTGTGCTAAGAGTGAAGGAGCTGCGGACAAACACAAGAGGGGTTGGCTGTTGAAAAAATTTAAAACAAAGAAAAGAAAGAAAAAGAGAACGCGTGATCTTGTCTGCCACAGCTTCCGTGGTGAAATCGTGAACTTGCAGGGGCACACTGTTTAGACTAAAAATCTACTAAATTATGTGGTTTCCAGTAAATTCTGGACGCTACCCACTCAGGATACTTGGATGACATTGGACGAGCAGTATGGAGGAACATTGACAAGTTTTTGTGAACTTTTGTGGACCTTTTTGGTTCAGTCGCTGGTGAACTCCATTATATGAAAGCTGGGGGAAAACAACCTGTCTGATCTCCGGCTGCATTTGAGATATTAAAACGTGCTCCAGAGTCTGGCTCAGCATGAGGGGGAGTAGAAAATGAAGGAACATCATTCTGAGGCTGTACCATTCCTTTAAGGTTTATAACACAAATTTACAGTCAGTTTAGAAACACCTAAATGTGTTTCTTTTAGACGTGTTTTTAATGTGTGTCTTCAGAGTGCAGCAGGAAAACTTCAGGCAGGCAAAGGAAACCACAAGTGAGGCAGAGAAAAGTCCCAGTGAAAACCACTACACCGCTGTGCTAAACCCAAGACAGTTATGCACTAATAAAAAGTAGTGAATGGACAACTTTGAGTTAATTGAAAACTCAATTTACTGTTAATGGCTTTCAAATGCTTTAATGAGCTGCTGGTTTTGTTTAGCTGCTGAGTAAAACTGTAAGCTACCTGCGTAAAACACATCTTATTATGTGATGCTCCCAATTAAAGTAACAAAACACGATCATTAACCTCTGACAGACAAAAGGGAACTGCGTGCAAGGCGCCACCGTGGGTGATTTATGTTATATCATAATAAACATCTTCCTATAAATCCATCTAACAGTGAAGTGAATGGCAAGCCAGCTGTACACGTCCCTGTGGTGTGTGTAGCTTGCAGGCAATTAATCGCTAAGCCTTAACAACAATATTAGAGAATTATATTAAGAAATCAAGATAGAGACACATACCTTGTTTTGTGTCTGCGTGCTCACGTCTGAGTGTAATTTTAATGGAATTAAGCTGCTGGTCTGATGGGAGGTTCTGCAGAGACAAAGAAAGATTAATGAATGTAGAAATTGTGCACATGGATACACACATAAATATATCAATAGTCCCACATGTGCTTGTGTATGAATAAGTGTGTGTGGGCCATGGAAAAATGCTTAGAGAGTTTATGTAAAAGGCCTTCAGCATGGTTAACATCATCCCCAAAAGGGCAAAGTGATGTTTTTTTACAGAGTTACCATGGAAATGAAGGGGTTTTAGTTTACAGACAGAGTGGCAGGTGGAGGTAGAAGGAGGCTCTCTGCTGAATATTAATGACACTCGTGCAGCAGCATTGCATCTGTGGCTTCATCACCACATGTTTGGCTTTATGGGAATTAAAAGAAGTGGAATTATTTGGTTTTTAAAAGACTGTTCAGGATCCATGCAGTATTAGGCTTCAGCCTTCTGAGTAAATAAAGATAAATGATATAACTATCATTCTTTGAAATTTTAGCTCAAAGAATTATTTGAGAGCTGCGGTTCATTGTGTTTCATATGTGGCTCTTTTTCGTTTGGGTTTCCAAATTAATAAATAAATAAATGTGTATACAGTACATGGAAGCAAGCACACACCACTAACGAGTCTAAGTTTCAGTGCCTCCAGCAACACTCAGAGGCTTCCAGCTGACTTCATTAATAGCAAAGCAATAAAGCAAATTAGCGCCTGGTGTAAACTGCAACAACAAAAGGGGGTCACCCATTTCTTCTTTACCTGCACCAACTAACTGCTGCACAGCACAAACTATTTATGACCGGACCACCAGAGCCAGTCTCGCTGGTAAAGCAGGCGGAGAAAAACTTCATTTCATGACTGCTGAAAACAAACACAACTATCACTGTTGCCAACTTAGCGACTTTGTCGCTATATTTAGCGACTTTTCACACCCCTCTAGCGACTTAAACCTAATTTATAGTCGTCCGTAAAGCGCTCTACGCAGGTTACAGAGAGCCCGCTACGTTGATGGAGAGCCTGTCGGAGAGCCTCTCCATCGTCTCCGGCTGCACAAAATATTTTTTAAGTGTCCATCACTCCGTCAGGGGACGACGGAGACGGCAAGGTCTACCACTACGCAAACACTAGCAGTGCCATTTTTAAACTGGCTAGCCTACGATGATGCAGATATGAGTCCAACCGAAGAACGTTTGGCTGAAGAAGTGAGGAAATACCAGATTCGTCCCATCGTCTTTATTTTGCATCAAAAGCATCTCTGTTATTCAGCTGCAGCAGCAACAACAGTCTTTCTCTCTCGGACGCTGTTGCTCACTGTAACCGGAAGCAAAATAACCACCGAGGTTACCGACCATCGGCATCATATGAGTAGGTCAGTCTTGCGTAGCGACCCCTACTTATCAGGCGGGAAATTGCACTGCGTATGCAGCACCATGACGGAGAACTATGAAGGTGGGAGGGGTCTCCATCATTACGCAGTTGGAGAAGTATACTGTAGCCTTTATTTCCAAAAAAGGGCTTAGCGACAAATCCAGCAACTTTTCCTGGTGATCGTGGAGACAGATAAAGTTTATATGGCTCCACCAGTTCATCGGGAGCTGCCTGTCGTCAGCCCCTCCCCTCCCTGTTTCCCGGCACTCACTCACTTTTCCCGCTGTCCCTTTGCAGACAGGAGATGACCCCGCCTTCTCTTCCAGATTATTTCCCATGATGCCTTGTGGCACAACTGTGTCTTCTTTGCACCATGACTCAAATGTGTATGTCACCCCTTCAGTACCGTTGTTGATGAGCATTGTAGCATGTCAAGAATAAATAAATGCCAGTATTTGGTACTGCACATGTGCAAAATTAATTGTTTGGTCCGGTGATGTCATTCAGCGACTTCTGGTGACTTTTGTGCCAGCCAATAGCGACTTCTCTCCTTGAAAACTTGGCAACAGTGCTCTGACTGTTGTCCCTCATTTATCACACTATCGTTTGACGGCGATCTGTACACGGCCATTTCCACACAACACGTTGCATTTATCAGTTTGGATGTGAGTGTAGGGCACGATCAAATCTCACAACAGCTCTGAGCTCGTGCACAAGTCAGCCTAAAGGCCTTTTCACACCTCTGACGAATATTTCGTCCAAACGATTCCGCACGGCACTGACTTTAATTAAATTAATGTCAAGTCAATGGGAGCGTTCGCATCAGTGACATAATTCCGTCTTGCAATTTTTTCGAACTGAGGTCGATTTTCCTAATATTCGCATCCGACAGATACACAATACACTAATCAGAGAAGGCGCTCTGACCGTTTGTAGCCATTTGATGTATTAGCTGCAGGGGGGGGGGTGTTATATTTAAAATCCGCGTTTGGCATCTCCTCGGTGAGATCAGCTGTTTTTCAGCATCCAAAAGTTTACCTGCAGCCTTTATGGTAACACCTCCTCTAATCAATGACATTCTTTCAATCATATTTTTAAAACAAGATCTTTATCATACATTTAAAACAACTAACACCAAATTAATGAGGAAATGATCATATGTGTATGTATGCGGAAATCACAAAGGAAACTATTCTCTGTATTATGGGAACGTCTTTATCTGCTGGACAGCAAATAAAACCAACACAGGAAATTTTAAATAAACTGTGAAACAACAGATACTATAATGTTGTTGCTTTGATTTTACCCACTAAGTAATGGCAAACAAAGCTTCACCAGTATTAGGTTTTTTTTCTGTCACTCCGAGCCTGTTGCATCACATCACACAGCAAACCTGCTCTGGTGCACGAACTGTACCAGTAACGTTAAACCAGCGCACATCGCCGCATTGCGTCACTAAATATGAACAGTGTTTTATATATTATGATGAATTCGTTGTTGTATGCTTTGACAAATGGATCAAACTTTCTGAACTCGGCTCAGTTCAGCACTACAGCCGCTGTCACTTTAATGTCTGGATGAACAGCTGCTGCTGCGTTACATTTAACTGCCCGGTGATGCTGCAGCATACAGCACTGAACTGCATGCAGGACCCCAGCAGTTCATGTGAGACGGAATCAACACACCACTGGTCATAAAACTGTAACTGACAGGAGGATCACTCAGAGGAAAAAGAGATGCTGCCTTCAGGTGCATCTCCAGCCAAAGAGAGGGGCAACGTCGGCTGCAGCCCGCTGCTGCGTGTCAGTAGCCTAAAGGAAACATTTATACCTGATCGGGATGGCCGATTCCGATCAGAGTCTGAAACCACGTGATCGGGTCAAATTTCCGATCACGTGATCGGATTAACAGGGATGTCTCAATACTGATGCCAGTATCAGTACTCGCTCTGATACTGGCCTATTTTGCTGTGCTAGTACTCATCAAATACTCGCTCATGACCGCACCGGTACCAGGCGTCACGTGACTCACTGTGATTACGCCGCCATGCTGACAGGAAAATACTCTTCAATATGAACAGTCTCACAAATCAGAAGATGCTTTTCATCACACAAGGAAAGATTGAATATATCTGACCGGTATCATGTCCCTGGGATCCTTTTAAAAACGTTGGTGGTGGTCAGAGCAGACTTTTTTCCCCTCTCTCCGGAGCTGCAGTACCTCATCATACAGTTTTAGACATTTTATTCTGGATTCAGTTTGTCCACTGTAAGTTTCTTGATAATTCTGTTTCCTACGCTTTAAGTTTGAGTATGTGAAATTTGGACAATGCTGCTAAAATACAGCAAACCACAACTGCGTCAGATCAGCTTCTAACCACTTGTAAGCTTTTAATTCTTATAGTCTGACTGTCTTTTGACGAGGTAGTTAAATGTCGTGGTAGTGCAGCAACATGCCGGCACCACACCTGAGCAGAGATTCAAATGAATGTCAACAAGAACAAATAAGAACTATAAGTATTAAAATATATACAAAATAGTAATAAAAACAAGTAATATGACGCACCTTGGTAAATTAAAGTCCATAAATGAGTAAAGAAATTAATAAAACAGACAATATAAATGACAAATTAATTAAATGCTCCACTAAAAAGGTACAGTTGGTTTTGACCCTCTTTAGATTCCCAGAATGAATGAAATGAAATGAAACCAGCTGTAGCTGAATTGTTTTTCTTTATTCATCTTAAAGTATTGAAATCATGAACATATTATGGTTTTAGGTGAGAAGTGTTTTGCACACCGAGCATCTCATCACACCGCTGGTAAACCTGCCACAGCGCGGGAGGCAGGTTCATCAGCGTGCACACATGCACGTGCCACGGTGGAGCGCTGCTTCAGGCTGCGGGAAGGTAATTCAGTTCAGTTTATTTATAAAGCCTCTTAAAACCAGCAGCAGCTGAACAAAGTGCCGTACAACAGGTCAAATAACAGCACAGCACCGAGCATAAAATCGGAGATCACAAGAGAACAAAATGTAACAAAAATAGTAGAATAGGATAACAATAAAAGACACAATAAAGCAAATAAAAACAAAATAGGAACAAATAGGATCATATCTCAGGAGGGTTAAAGGCCATGAGTAAAACTGAGGCAGGTTTTAAAAGGCAGGTGGATATGACTCGAAACCAGATATGAGCTATTATCAAACTTTAAAACTAATAAAAAGAACAAATCATAAAAGTTAGACCTACTTATTGAGAACTTTATTAATATCTCAGCCACACTGCATAAACTCAAATGTCACCAATGTACCAATAGTACATGCAGTGCGCTCTCTCGCCACGTGGCAGCAGCTGCGTAAGCTCAGTCAGCAGTAGGACAGGAAACGATTAGTTCACGACTCACCCAACTGTGTCGGTCCTCGGGTATCGCTCTTTTGTGACAGCCAGGCCACTCAGGCTGTGTGCCGAGCAGCAAGCACTTTAGTTCGTTCATAATCTTTCATACGGATCGATACGGATCTTTCGTTCATTTGTCACGTGAGAGCTGCGTTACAGTTGTGGGGCTGTGGACAAAGAGACCAACACGGAATGATGTCTGATATCTTATGTCCGTTCATTTGTCCGTTGTCCACGACATCTTACATAAATACTTTATTCATCACAAATGATTAGTGGGCTTGTAGATGTGTAGTGTTGCTGTGTATTTGATGTAAAGTGTGTTTGTAAATAAATGTTTTTCTAAAATTATATCATGTTGTGTTCTGTTATACTCTGCCACAAAATAAAATATAATATATTATTCATTCATGAAATCATAATCAGTGCTTTTCTGTTCTTTTAAATTTTTGATTTTAATCATATCATTTTAATTATGTTAAACTCCTGAATCTTAGCAGCTCCTGTACTTCATCCCTCTGCTTTATTGTTCATGTTGAAAACTTTCTGCATACAGCCCATCTGTGTTCTCTCACATGTCGGCAGGAAAAGTAATCATTTAATGAGTTGTTTTTTTGTTTTTTTTAAGTCTACCTGCGCTATAATAATCTGCTCCTTACCCATATCTGCTGCTGCTGCTGCTGCGGTAGCCAGTCTATCCGACAACCACCTGGCATCGTATGAAAAGAGGCAGAAACGCATCACATCTCTTCACTAATGTTTATTTCAGAGCCTCTGATCGAGTTGCATCATCTCACATAGAATAGAGCAAGTTTGCACTTTGTCACACTGGCAGGCTTCAGGGCGAGAGGGTTCACTTGGTTACAGTCGTGGGACATGCGGGTGTCTCTTCAGCTGTGTGAATCTGATTAATGTCACAAGTTGATGTTATCGATCTATTTGTTTTCTAATACCTGAGCTAACTGATGTTTGGCATGAAAGGGTGTGAAAAGTGGTAAATGTTTCACTCTCATGAGACAGCTTTTCACCTCGTTACATTTTACTGCCACTCAGAGTGACGTGATTCTTCTGTGCCACAACTTAAGTGCTACTGTTATCCAAGGCTCAGTGGAGGCAGCGACCCATCCCCCACCCATCCTCATACATTTACATAAGTGCCAGGTTAAATCAGAACACAAACAACAGAGGTCTGAGCAGGTCAGAAAAATGAGTGGAAGGAGTGACATTTGGAACCACTTTAGTCAAGTTTCAGCCACAAGAGCCAAATGCAATATTTGCAAAAAATTTTCATCAACCCAAGGAGGAAGTACTTCAAATTTGAGAAGACACCTTAAAACAGGACATCCAACTGTGCAGTTAACACAGGTGAGGGTGGAGAGCGACGATGGAGCCACTGCAGCAGCTGCAAATGTCTCCACCAGCAGCACTTCATCTGTATCGCAAATCACTGCTGCTGCAACACTGGCTACAGCGTCTGCAACATCCAGTACACCAGCAGAACCCACCACCAGCAGCACCACCCAAGCAGCAGTGAGGCCTAGGAGGCCACAGCAAACACTGATGAGTAGTTGTGTTACAAGGCCAAAGGATCCGCTCAGGCAGAGCAAATTGGATGAAGCATTGGTGAAAATGATTGGTTGATAGTCAGAGCCTTTCTCCATCGTTGAGGAGAAAGGCTTAAAAGAATTTTTAAAGATCCTGGACCCTTCATACACTCTGCCTAGCAGGAAAACATTATCTCAAGCTCTACTGCCTAAGATGTATGGAAAGCTGCTAAGAGCTGAGTTATTTGAAAAAATCAAAAGTGCTCCTGCTGTATGCCTCACCACAGACTGCTGGACATCTGTGATGACCACAAGCTACATGTCTGTGACTTGCAACTATGTCCAGGATTTTGTGATGACCTCCCATCTTCTGGACTGTTTAGACTGACAGACACACTTCTGCTCACCTGGCAAATGAGCTGAAGAGAGTTGCAAATGAATGGGGTGTCAGTGACAAAGTTGTAGCTTGTGTCACAGACAATGCCAGCAACATTGTGGCAGCCCTGAGGGACTACCTGCACTGGGACCACATACCCTGCTTTGCTCATGTTTCAAACCTCATTGTTAGAGCTGGACTTAGAGAGGTCTAGGGCATAATTCAAAAAATAAAAGCTGTGGTGGAATACTTCCACAGAAGCACAGTTGCTTCAGACAAGCTGAAGGCCACACAGCAATAGATGGGCCAGGAGCAACTGCGTTTGAAGCAGGATGCCGCTACACGGTGGAATTCAACATACTACATGTTGAAAAGGTTCATTGAAGTTTAAGATCCAGTCATCTCCACCCTGGCACTGATCAATGCACCCCTATCCACACTGTCCACAGAGGGATGGGAAATTGCTCAAGAAACAGTGGACATTATCAAACCTTTTGAAGAGGTCACTGCTGAAGTAAGCGCAGAGAGGTACGTACATGTAGTGATTAAAGTTCATATTAAATTAGAATCACTTTTATTGGACATATCAGTGTACACATAGTTAACTTGACTCCGATCTAACTTTGCTCTAAATGTACATGCACGTAAGCATAAACTTCATGTTTTTTGTTTTTTTTTGCAAAAAGTCAGTTAGTTATGGATTTTGAACAGAATCCTTACAGTTAACAAAAAGCATGCCATTGATTTGTAATAGTTCACTGTTATAACTGTTTTTGATAACAACATTTGAATTCTTGACCTCTGCCTGTAGATTTGTGACTGCCTCCAAAGTTATCCTGATGGCAAGGGGTCTTCAGAGGATTATTGCCCGCCATCAAAGGAATCCATTAGTCCACGACCCTGTTAAAACACTGGTGGACAGCCTGGTGTCCGAGATGCAGAAGAGGTTCAGCAACGTGGAGCAGACTGAGAAGCTTGCTGATGCTGCTTGTTTGGATCCAAGGTTCAAAAACCGAGCCTTCGGAAACAACAAGGCAGTAGATGATGCTGTAAAGAGGATCACAGCTGCTGCAGCACACCTTCACCCCAGTCACAGTCAGGAGGAGGAGGGTCAAGATCTTGCTGCAGCTGCGAGTACAGGGGCCATGTTTTGGGAAGACTTTGATGAAAGGGTAGCAAACACCAGGGCTTCTGCTTCATCAGATTCTGCCACTTCAAGCACCTCAACTGCTGCAATGATGGAGATGCGGACCTACCTGGCAGAGCCACTCCTTCCTCGCACATCAGATCCTCTGGCATGGTGGAGGATGTGCTCGCCTGTATTTAAAACTCTGTATGAGGTGATGAAGAAAAAACTGTGCATTGTGGCCACATCTGTCCCCTCTGAGAGGATTTTCTCAAAGACTGGGCAGATCATCACCGACAGACAGAACAGGCTCAGCCCCTCTAAGGTCCGTGAGCTTGTGTTTCTGATGATTGGAGACGTCCTCATATAACCGAGCTACAGCTGTCTGTCCATACAGCAGCTGTATGACCGATGTGATGAAGCAACAATGGTTGAAAAAGAATATTCCAGAGGAAATTTCGCATTTTCATTGTGTTAGAAGTCTGAACACATTGGTGCCTGAATCTCCAGTAAACAGACATTGTAGACAGGAAAGACCAGCAGACGGGCTTCGACTGCTGCCTACTGTTTTCAAGTTTTAAGTTCTGGAATGCTCTGCTAGGTGGCTATAGTTTGTAACAGCTCTCTCATGGCTTTTGAGTTTTTTTCAAATATAGCTGTCTTTTTTATTGACATTACTTGTCAGATTAGGTTTTTTCTGGGAGGTTTTTTTATGCTGGTTTGAAGGCTGTGCAAATCAGAAGATTTTTCTTCATATATTTAGCTTTTTTTTTACTACTTGTTATGATGTGTATCCATGGCAACAGAAAAATTTTTTACCTCAGGAGTCAACTGTTAAAACTCTCCCAAATCAAGATTATTAGCAAATAACACATCAAATCTGAGTGGAGTTAAAGAGAAAGAGAAGAGGATGCAGGGCAGGGGTGAGGCAGAGAGAAAAACAGTTGAGATTTAAACCATTTCTTCCAACTGTTGTGATGGGTAACATGAGATTACTAACTAACAAGATGGACAAGTTTGAAGTGCTAACAAGGTCTCAGAAGGAATACAGAGAATGCAGTATTATCTGCTTCACCGAGACATGGCTGCATGAACACATCCCGGACTGTAATGCGTCTCTACACGGCTTCAAGATGGTCCGTGCAGACCGAAATAAACAGTGGGAAGCGGAAGGGAGGCGGAATTGTAGTGCTGGTCAATCAGTGTTGGTGCCATCCAGGACACGTTTCTCTCAAGGAGAAGATCTGCACAAGAGACATTGAACTGTTAGCTGTGAGTTTCCGTCCATAATATTTGCTCAGAGTTACCAACCTTCCAGCAGTTTGTCAGCTGCTCCACCAGAGAAAATAAGATGTTGGACTTATTTTATGCAAATACTAAGAATGCATACAGCTCCTCTGCCCTGCCTCCTCTAGGAAGATCAGATCATAATCTGGTTCTTCTCACCTCCACCTACAAGCCCATCGTTCAGCAGCAACCAGTCATTAGGAGGACTATTAAAACCTGGTCTACTGAGGCTGAAGATGCTCTGAGAGGGTGCTTTGAGGCCACAGACTGGAATGTCCTCTGTGAACCTCATGGAGATGACATCAACACCATGACTGAGTGTGTGACAGATTACATAAACTTCTGTGTGGACAACATTGTTCCAACAAGAACAGTGAGGTGCTTCCCCAATACAAACCCTGGATCACCAGTGACCTGAAAAAGCTGCTGAACATCAAAAAGAAAGCTTTCAGGGATGGAGACAGGGAGTTACTGAAGACCACACAAAAACAACTGAAAACACAGACTAAGAAGTGCAAGGAGGACTACAGCAAGAAGTTGGAGAGCAGCTCCAGCAGAACAACGTGAGGGATGTGTGGTTGGAAATGAAGAAGATCACCGGCTTTAAGTTAAATGGGGACCAGAATGACGGAGGTCTGGACAGAGCTAACGAACTGAACATGTTCTTTAGTAGGGTCAGCTCCCCCCCTGCTGACAACCCAACACACCACACACCCTCCATGAGCCCACAGCTTTCCTGTCCCACCTCCACTCTGTCACCCTGCACCTCAGTCATGGACCTGAACACAGCCTCCTCTCCCTCCACATCAGGACATCCTGAGACCTCTTTCCACCTCCAGCCTGACTGTCTCCTGTGACCAGGTCAAGAAACAACTGGAGAAACTGAACCGGAACAAGGCTGCAGATCCAGATGGTGTCAGTCCCAGAGTTCTCAAGACCTGTTCAGAACAACTATGTCCGGTTCTCCAGCACCTTTTTAACACCAGCCTGAGACAGAACAGAGTTCCTGTGCTGTGGAAAACATCCTGTCTTGTTCCTGTCCCTAAAAAACCACAACCAGCTGAACCAAATGACTACAGACCAGTTGCTTTGACATCTCACATCATGAAAGTCCTGGAGAGACTCTTACTGGCTCACCTCAACAAGCAAGTCAACACCTTTCACGATCCATTACAGTTCGCATATCGTAATGGGCTTGGGGTTGAAGACGCCATCATCTTCCTGCTTCAGAGAGCCCACTCTCATCTGGACCAGTCAGGCAGCACTTTGAGGGTCATGTTCTGTGATTTTTCAAGTGCATTTAATACTATTCAGCCTGCTTTGCTATGTCAGAAGCTCCATAACTTCCAGGTGGATCCTCCACAACCACCTGGATTTACGACTACCTAACAAACAGACCACAGTTTGTGAGACTGAAAGGTTGTGTGTCTGAGATGGTGGTCAGCAGCACTGGAGCACCACAAGGGACTGTACTCTCACCATTCCTCTTCACACTGTACACCTCAGACTTCCAGTACAACTCTGATCCTGTCATCTGCAGAAATATTCTGATGACTCTGCTGTTGTGGGGTGCATCAGTGATGGACAAGAAGCTGAGTACAGGGAACTTGTCAATCAGTTTGTGAAATGGTAACAATCAGCTCATCTTAAATACCAGCAAGACTAAAGAGATGATTGTTGACTTCAGGAGGAGCAAGAATAAGCAGCATAGTCCTGTCTACATCCTGGAAGAGGAGGTGGAGGTGGAGAACTACAAATACCTTGGAGTTCAGCTGGACAACAGACTCGATTGGAAATGCAACAGTGACTACATCTACAAGAAAGGTCAGAGCAGACTCTACTTCTTAAGGAAGATGAGATCATTCAACGTCTGCACCAAGATGTTGCAGATCTTCTACAAGTCTGTTGTGGAAAGTGCAATTAGCTTTGCAGCATCTGCTGGGGCAGCAGCATCAGAATCAGAGACTTGAAGAAACTAAACAAGCTGATCAAGAAAGCTGGTTCTGTGCTGGGGATAACTCTGGAGCCGCTGGAGCTGATCGTTCAGAAAAGAATGCTGCACAAGCTGATAAAGATGATGGAGGATTCTTCCCATCCTCTCCACAACACGGTGAAGAATCAACAGTGTGTTCAGTGGGAGGCTGCGTCAGGTTCGCTGTAGGACGGAGAGATACAGAAATTTATTCCTACCAGCAGCATCACCCTGAAGAACAAGACTGACTGACTGAATTATTATTGTTATGTTATTATTTCATATAAATGTTATATTGTTTTTAAAAAAAAGAAGAAAAAGAAATAAGTGAACTTTTTGCATTGTTGAATTTCCCTTCTGGGATAGATTAAGTATTTTTCATTTTCATGTTCATTTCCCGGTGAGTCCGACTCCAACCTGCTGCTTTATCCTCTTCAAAATAAAATTCTAAATCTGTAGGAGACCTAAATAAACTAATGCTGTACTTATGAGCTTTTAACCATTAACTGTCAATACAATTTGAAGGATGAGTCATTACTGTTTATCTGTAAAACTGGAAAAGGAACTTAAAAACTGCAATGAAGCCATTGACTTTAATGTTAAATGAGCTGCGAAGACTCTGGCAGACATCTCAGGTTGAACCTCAGAGCAGTGGGCTGCTAATTATAGCGCCCGTGGAGCGGTTGGTGGGGGTTGAGGACCTTGCTCAGGGGTCCACAGTGGTTTACGAGTGCCGTGTTGACAGGTATGTTGGTCCACTGTTCATGGGAAAGGTGCTCTAATGTGTCTGGGACAGTTTTGTTTGTTTGGTCTTTTAAAATTATTATTGCTCAAAAAGACTTTCACCTGTTAACAGGTGTTTTTGTCCAAATTTAACAGGAAAGGTACTCGAATGTGAATTAAGCTTTTTCATTAATTGGAAGGTGTTAATAATCTTGAGCATAGATATATATACATATGTATATATATAAATATATACACAAAAGTCCATATTACTACTTCTGTGATTGGCCTACTCAAAAATGGAATGAACGATTTCACCACTGAGCTCATTTCCTGACACGGGTGAGGAGCGAAGGAGCAGCCGGCCAGAAATGCTGCTCGGGTTGACAAGTTACCCCAGCCCTTCATCACGTGGACAGAAAATCAGTATATTTTCTTTGCTATGAAACATGTTGAGTTTTTGTTTTAGATTTGAAAATATAGAAACGTTTTAACCAAATGTAGAAACAGACGAGACATTTATGCCTATTTTCTACTGTTTCTGCCTGTTTCTAACATGTAGCACGGAGTGTGTTCGTAACATTGCCTTCTTCAGTATCCACCACAGTTTGTCTTGATCAGAAATATTTCATATGATAAAAACTAATGATGTAATAAAGCACAAAGGATCAAACAGTGGAAAAATTAGCTGCAATCAAAGTCAACACTGGAGCCTCTGGTGGAAAAAATCCTCTGAGATTCCACAGGAAACACTGGACCTGTTTTATGCAAAACACCTACTTAATTCACCAAACATTCTGGCATTGAATTAGATATTTTTCAGATCACCAAATCAGAAAGAAAGAAGATATTTCTGTGTTATACTCTAGTTAATTTCTTTATCAGAGTGGGGAAAAAGGCTCTTTGAAAGTCCCTGGCCCCAAAAGTTGTTTTGTTCCAAGTTGAGTTAAAGATAATTTCAGGGTAATAAATCAGATGTTACGTGCATCTGATGGTGAAATATTTAATTTTACCAGACCACAAATTTCTCAGTTTCAGAGTCACACCACAGTATTTTTAACTGTCACAGCTTCACAAATCTCCATCCAGATCCTGGAATCTGGTTTTCAACTCAGTGTTGCATGAAGCAAATGTGGCCCGGCTTTGTTTGCCTTTATTAAACAGCTGCAGCATCACTCAGCAGCATGCTATCTCCACACAGAGCAGAGCGAACCCTCATTTATTATTTACAACAGATGTAACATTGAAGTCTGTTTCCTTATTAACCCTGATGCTTTTCTTCAAGCAAACAGCACAGCTGTGATGCATTAATGTGCAGCTTATACTCTGAAATCATTAAAAACAAAGTAGCTGTGTTCAGTGATCCAGCAGTTAGATTGTTTTAAGCAAATACAGCTTTCCTTCGGAGAACCCAGCACTATCTCCCTGATGTTTAATGCTGATCTTCCCAGAGTTTTCAGCTTCACTTCTTAAATGCAGGATTACATGTAACTCCTGTAAATTAATCGTTGCAGTAAATCTGAAGACATTTAGAACCACATATCGGCCAGTGCAGGCATGGTGTGTGTCAGAGAATTGCAGAACAACAGAAATATAAGAGTAAATGAAATCAGTAAAAAGTTACAGTAGATTAAAAAGGTGAGTCTTTACACACTAATAGGTCCTGGGTCAAACTGCTGCCGGGTTAAAAAGGAACAAACTCATTTCTGGGTAAATTCAACCCAGACATTTGGGTTGTTGATCCAACTGGGTCAAATATTCAACCTGAAATTTGGGTCAAAAAAGATTACCCAATTTTCTGGGTCGAAGTGACCCAGAAATTAGTTAATCCCTTTTAACCCAGAAGTAACCCACAAGTTTTAAGAGTGTCGGCTCCTTTTAAAAATATAAACAGTCTCTGCAGTCCTGATGTCCTCTGGCAGACTGGTCCATAGGTGGGGGCAACAGTGTTTACCCAGTGATTATACACCTACAATAATGTCAGCAGGACAGAGTTGCGCATGCGGTGGTGTCCCTGTATTTAAATGCCACGTGTTTACATTGTTGTACTTTCACCACCTCGATCAGCTGTTTATTAAAACTATTTGTTCAGCGTCACATTTGTGGAAATGCGAAGGTGACACCTCTGCTTCTGTAAACCCCGCCCGCCTCAAAGGTCCTACCAACCACACATTACTTCTCTCAGAGAAGAAAGTTCTGCCTGGCCGAGGGGTCGAGAACAAAAGCCGTCCTCAAAGCGTCCGCGAGAACAAAATAACGTCATTTTGTTCTCGTAGCCCCGAGAACAAGAAATAGTTCTCGCTTCTCACGGAGTATGTAGCAGCCATAACTGTTGGGATGATTAACAGGCCTTTGCCAGAGGACCTCAGGGTCCAGTTGGAGGACCTCAGAGTCTGCTAGGATTGGTATGTCAAAGCAGGTCAGATGAACAAGATGGTTCAAGACTGTTGAGACATTCAAAAACGAATTTCAGAACCTTGAAATCAATCCTGACATGCACAGGGAGCCAATGCAGGGATTTTAAAACCAGTGTAATGTGTTTCCGTCCTCTTGTCCTCATCAGAACTGAGTTCTGGACTCTGCCGATGTTCTTAGATGATGAAACCTGTATTTTTAATGTGAGGAATAAAAGTAAGCTCAGAGTCAAAAATGACTCCCAGGTTCTTTACACACTGTGATGTGACTAGGGTGGAGACACAACACAATTTGTGTTGGCAGTAGTGTTATGTGTTTGTTTTTTTTGTTGTTTGTTTATTTATCCAATTATCTTCGTTCTTTCTTGTTTTATTTGCACAATGTTATTGGTAAGGTATATAGAGTACCTGCATTAACACACGTACTGTTCTACTATTACAGACATACCACAAAACCGAAGTCATTTAAGATGACAACTTCCTGGCTGACCTGGGAAACACTAGAAGAAAACAGTTGTGGTTTTCAACAATTGCTTTTCTTGGATCAAGCAGAGGGAAAAACTATGGACTTACTCAATTGTGAGGAGGAAAGTTTGGAATCATTATACAAATTTCTATTTCCAAAACCAACACTAGTGTTGCGTATCTTATCTTGTGGCTTCATGGCTCATAAAGTTTGGGAACCACTGATGCTAATATATACTAACAAAAATGTAATTTTCATTTAATTTCATGGAGCTCTATGTGACTTGAATGGAGCTCAAGGTTTAAATGCTGTGATTTAGCCTGAGTTACTCTTTGATGTGTATTTACATGGGATGTGTTTTATATGCAGTCTATGGGAAAATAAAATTGATCTAAAGATCTTAAATCATTGATCAAAAATTATTGTAATTAACTATTACAATCGGTGGGTGAAGCGGAATGTGATAATGATGTAGATACTGGTTTCTGTATGTGGTGACCTCTGACTGTAATAAGGGATGAGGTAGATCTTATATCTGGTTTCACTTTCATATGCATTCCATACAAGTTTCTGACAATACAGATAGAAACTTCACAAGATTAAGCTTTGGGAACACTAGTAAGATTGGTTCATGATTTTTCATTGCAAGTCAAGTGAGGTTCATTCAGAATGCAGTCTTATTTAAGGTCAGCTCACAATAACAGGTTTTTAAAGAGCAGGTTTCATGTCACTATTAGACACATAATTCCCTTTCATGGCACAACTAAATAACTGTGTTACCTTCAGTAGTTTTGAAAATACAGTAAACATAAGAAAAAAACAACCTAAAGAAATGTGACATCATCCATGTCTGTATTTGACACTTACAGTGGCTTGCAAAAGTATTCATACCCATGACCAAAACTAAATTGCTCAGAAAAGAACAAAGCAAAAGTGGGTTTCACCTTTTTACATGAAAGGAAATGGCACAAACTCAACAATCCATCACTTTTCTTGTTCGTAAGCGCTCTTTACTATGAATAGGTTGCATAAGTTTGTATGTCATTGTTGCAAAAGTATTCACACTAAGTCATTAAGTCACAATCAGTACTTGGTTGCAGCTCCTTTGGCAGCAATAACAGCTACCAATCGCTTTGGATAGCCAGCAATGAGTTTTGTGCAGTGGTCCTTGGACAGTTTGGCCCACTCCTCTTTGCACTACTGCTCCAGCTGAGTCAGATTACTTGGTGACCTTCGGTGGACAGCAATCTTCAGATCCCTCCACAGGTTTTCTATTGGGTTGAGATCTGGGCTTTGACTGAGCCAGTCTAGAACCTTCACTTTCTTCTTCCTGAACCATTCTTGTGTCACTCGAGCCGTATGTTTTGGATCATTATCCTGTTGAAAGGTGAACTTCCTCCCAAGCTTCAGGCTTTTTGCAGATTTGAAGACGTTTTCCTCCAGGATGTTGATGGATTTTGCACTATTCATAATCCCTTGCACACGGACAAGCTCACCAGGACCGGAGGAAGAGAAACAGCCCCATAGCATTATATTCCCACCTCCATGTTTCACGGTAGGGATGGTATGAGCTGGATCATCAGCTGTGTTAGCTTTGCGCCAAACATACTTCTTGGCGTTCAGGCCAAAAAGTTCTATTTTGGTTTCATCTGACCAGATCACACGTTCCTACGTGTGTGGTGGCATACTGCAAACGAGCCTTGAGATGTTGTTTCTTCAGATATGGCTTCTTCTTTGCAACACACCCATAGAGACCTTCCTTGTGTAAAGTGCGGGATATTGTGGATTTGTGTACGTTAGTCCCAGCACCCTGGAGAGACTTCTTCAGGTCTTCAAGAGTGACGGAGGGGTTTGCTCTGGCTTCCCTGAGTAATTTCCTTTTGCCTTTTGCCGTGATCTTGGAGGGGCGCCCTGTTCTTTGGAGGTTCACAGTGGTTCTGTGGCGCTTCCACTTCTGGACCAGTGATGCAACAGTACTAGGGCTGGGACGATTCGTCGACGTAATCGATTACGTCGACGCAAAAAATACGTCGACGCAAAATATGCGTACCGATGCGTCGTCAGACCAAAACAAAGATGGCGGCGCCATGCGACTTCAGACTAAAACAAAGATGGCGGCGCGATCTCCGCGAGTGGCTCTTCCAAGTTTCCAAAGTGTAAGGCAGTGAAGGCCCACACTCATTTATCGAAGGTATAACTATATATTAGGGATGGCGAATCCGAAGCCTAATGAGACATGAGACAACCGTGAGATGGACGCCATGTCTTCAGACACGTCAGGCCTGTTTGAGACGGTCAGCATGAAGCACGAGCTCCATCTGCTGGCCGTGGGTGTGAACTGCAGCTGATGCTGGGAGCTGTCTCGTCTCTGACTGAATATAATTAAAGTTACGTTCTCAACCTCATGTTCGTGTTTCATCTGTTGGTAATAGTATTGTGTAATCACTTCTGGGATAAATAAAGAATTTTTAATTTCATTTCCAAGTGATTGGCACCCGTATTAAGCATTAACAGAATAAAGATGAAGATGCACTTTTTCTGGAAGGCAGACCCATGTTCAATATAATGTTCAACTCTAAATGTTTACTTATCTTCATTATCTTTTGTTGGAAAATAATATCTGTCTTAGCTTAAATCCTCCAAGTTTTCATGATCATATTATTTCAATAATGACTTTTTTATTATGATTTTCATGTAAATGAAAGAATTAAAAGCCTGTTTTTCAGTCTGCTGTGTTTTCAACATAAATTTTACATTCTGTTGGTTCATGAAAAAGTCCATGACAGGCTGCTGCTCCCACTGCCTTTTTATTCATGCTCTTTTTTACATTTTAGATATCTATATCAGCATATATAAATTGCTGTCTCTCAATTTATGAGGAGACAATCGATAATCTAATCGAATCGAGTCGAATCGAGCTAAAAAAAGTGAATCGTTAGATTAATCGATGCATCGAAAAATAATCAATAGATTAATCGTTTAACACAGCCCTAAACAGTACTTTTTGGCACATTGAGTGAACTTGCGATGGCTACATAGCTTTGCCCATCTCTATGCTTCTCTACAACTTTCTTTCTGAGGTCTTCTGAGAGCTCCTTGGACTTCATGACTGTTGTCTGCTGACAAGCATGGGATGACTGTGGACAGGTGACTATTGGGCACTAATTATGGGGAGCAATCAAGGATATACAAATCACCTGGGACTGAATACCGCCCTGTGACACTGTGAGGCAATAGTTTATAGTGTGCAATCATTTTCGACTCAAAATAACATCTTTGGTGCAAGGGTGTAAATACTTTTGTTGTATTTGTGCCATTTCCTTTCATATAAAAAGGTGAAACTCACTTTTGCTTTGTTCTGTTCTGAGCAATTAAGTTTTGGTCATGGGTATGAATACTTTTGCAACCCACTATAAAGGGACTTGAGGCAAGATTAAGAAATGAAACTCACGACTGCCGCGACTGTCGCCTTAGGTAACTGCAGCACGAGCCAAGCCGTCACGGGAGCACAAACTGAAGCTATGATGCTGTTTACTCACCTTTCTCTCCGTAGTTACTTTGTAGTGTCTTTCAGTTGATCTGGATCGTTTGCTGACGGCAGAATAATCCATAACAATCGCTTACAGTGTTTGAATTTACCGCGACCGGCTTCTTCCTATATCAAAACAGCGGATGTAGCGTCATGTGACGTCACGTCCGCATGGCAGAGCTGGAAAACTATAATGTTGTTTACTAAGCTTTTTCTTCGTAGTTACAATTTTTAGTGTCTTTCAGTTGATCTAGATCTTATGCTGACGGCAGAATAATCCATAACTATCGCTTACAGTGTTTTTATTTAACGTGACCGTCTTTTTCCTGCATGAAAATTGCGGATGTAGCATCATTTGACATCACGTCCGCAGGGCAGCGCGGGAAATTTGGACACCGAATTGCAGCGCATTTTGCAGCACACAGCCTGTTCAAGGCAACGGAGAGAAACGTGGGTGGAAACATTATTTTTGGTATTTAGTGCTTCATCACCCATTAGTATGAAAAAAAGGGACATTCATGTTTGGTTTTTTTCAAATTCCTGCCTCAAGTCCCTTTAAAAATTCACTGCTGTCTCTTTAAGATGCCTCCTGCTGTTTCTGACACGCCCGCTCCACTCATTTCAACACTCTCATGCTCTGGTGGGGAAGAGCTCAGCAAGGGAGGGGGAGGAGCTTTGTGGGTTTTTGGGGGGGTTTTTTGTTCTGTTTTTGTTTTTTTCTTGTCCTGTCCAGCATCATAGCAAGCAGAATGATGATCTGGTTGCTTTATTGTGTTGAACAGTTTTGCTTTACCAAACGGAGCTTTATGAACATAAGGCTCCACTTGATATCCTGTTTATTCATTTTATTTCTTTAATTAAACGTTACAGTGGGTAATGGTTGGAAATGGACGGTTTCCTGCGTGACTCCCGCGTGAATCACGTGAGAATCACGAGGTATTTCCTGAGGCCAGAATATTTAATTTCAGGGAGAACTGCAATGTACCCGGACCACCACCAGGTGGCACTTGGGAGCTCTGCCGTGCTAAAGTAGACGTTTGCGTGCCTGCAGTCAACTGAAAAGTTTGTTGAAACCAGCTGCATAAACAACCAAATGTTCCTTTTGATCTTTTGGTTTTACAAGTTTTGGTGACTTTTTTTTTTCTCCTTAAACCAGGCTGTTAAGATGCTGACATTAAAGCAGGTTAATTGGGGATCTTGGTGTGATATTGTGCTATTTTATTATGTTTTTGATTAAAATAAAGTTCATGAATTAATTTAACATAGTGACTGCATCATCTTATTTAATGAGAATTGGTGCATATGGGCGCAGTTATAGATACACCTCCTATCTTATCTGAGAACTTTTATGGCATAAGTGGGTATATTTAGTCTCCTTCCAATATTCACAATCGTTTGTAAAGTGTATGAAGCATTTTGGCTGTTTGTTTTTTTTTTAATGGCTCAGATGCAGCTGCAACAGCGCCCGGCAATTTGACCACCATATCACAGCCATAAGATACAATACCTGACACACTTAAACCATATCTCAGTGTTTATTATTATGATAAATGTAGCAAATGCTTACCAGAAATATTTTCTTCTTTATCTCAATAAAGACAAAAACTAGGAGCAGCAGAATGAGGCAATCAAACAAGCAGCTTGTCTTAGCCTACCTGCATGGCAGGGATGTGAGCGACGGAAGAGGGGGAAAGGAAAAGAGGCTGCTGCGTTCAAGTGGTGCCATTTAAATTGGTTAAACACAAATACGACACATATCTCTAATTAGCAGGGGCTTTTTTTGTTGTTGTTGTTTTTTTTTTAAAAAAGGGACAGCCCGCGAGCCCGGCCGGCCGAGGTGATGATATGGTCACTGCCCAAAGCCCGCCGGCCAGATGGGCTTCAGTGTGATCAATTTGTGTTTTTCTATAAATAAAATTGATTGCAAACAATCTTCCTCTGTTTATTTCTATTTATCTGTATCTCTATTATTTAATGAAAATGATTATAATTAATCTTTTTGACAAAACAAATTACTGAATCAATAAAGGTCCGTGGAAAATCCGTCCATTCAATCTTGTAAAAGAAAAAGGAAATAATGAGCCAATATGTAGTTCATTTGTTTATCAACTGTTAATAATAATTAAAAGAAAGAAAGCTGATTGATCAAAGAGGTAAATAGCCTACATGCACATGTGGGTCCTCAGGAGCGGCTCAACCAGAGCTGCGTCTCGCTGTGTCAGCTGTTGAGCGCGCACGTGAAGAGGCTTTATTGTTAACTAGGAGGAGTGCACCTCCTGTTCATCGCCATTTTGCTGCGCACTTTCTAACTTTTACTTTCCGTTTACATGGATATAACTTTGTACTTCGTTATGAGCCTATTTTTGTTATTTGTAATTTATTTATTCAGTGAAGGTTTGTCATTTGGAATTCAGTATGTTTGATATTTGAACCGTGCGCCGCGCGACCCGGCAGTTACACCGTTTTAATTCCCTTTCCCGACTTTGAACTGTTAAGCAAAAAAGGGAAACACATAAAAAAATATTAGGTTAATGCCTGCAGTGTTAACTGAAAGATGAAAATCTAATTAATGAATTGTTTCACACCAACATACCTCCAAATTTTCTTTTTGTTAAAGATTTTAATGGATTTAAACGAGCGGACACATTTAACAGCCTAATCAGTGATGTAGAAAAATGAAAGTTCACAGAGACTTTCCTGTTGTCTTATGTCAAGTGAAAAATGAGATTTATTTAATGAGGTGTTAGAGCTCTTTCTCTGGAGCAGGAAAAGACGCAAATGAGATTATTGATCAATAAGGGGGAAAAAACAAAACATGATTCGACTCTCGTCAACAAATGACATGATCTGGCGAATCACGCGCATGGGGGAAAATGACGTCATTCATTCATCATTTGGCAGCCCCCCCTAGTTAAAACACCTTCCCGCGCGCATGCTTAGTAGTTATTCCCGTTAGTCTGATGCCAAGACTGTTATTTCCCCCGCTGTCTGTGAACGCAGCACAACTTCGACGTTGTAAGTTTCACCGTTTTAATCACCTTCTTCATCTCCTGGTCACGTGCTCATGGACGTAAACTGGGTCAACTGTTTGATCCAGTTTACGTCGCAGATCTGAACTTCAGCAACTCTGAATGAAGACTTTTTTTCTTTCATCTGTGTTTTTTTCGTCACCAGTGTTGCAGTCATTAATGCAAAATAAGTCCATGATGAAGTTTAGAAATGCAGATGAGGAGAAGAAATCCGCACCCCAGAAAAACCTCCCAAAGGGTTTTTTTTTTTTTTTTGATGCCGTGACGTTTCGGGCGTTCTTCTTTTATCCTATATTTCACTTTCATCCAGCACCCAGTCCCCACTATCTGGGATGTGCGTGATACCAATATTTACTTCTGTATGAACTTTAGAAATGCGGCCGCGTGACTTCACAGCGTTCAGCTGTCACATGATTATTAAATGATGCAGTTATTATATCATGCGTCAGTAATGGGGGGGGGGTTACCTGTTACAGGTGCATGAACACCTGCTCTTTGAGCTCATTCATGCAGTCTGAGCTCACGTGAAGTAGAGGCTTTTAATGATGTAAAATGGAGATATGGCGTTTGTACCCAACAGCAACAAAAGCAGATAACTCCGTTTTTCCACAGTGATGTTTGTCTGTTTTTGCAAATGAACTCTTCATAATAACTATAAATAAAAACATTGCAGCAGGTTTCCCTGTGGGTCGTAAGAAGAGGCCAGTTTAAGGACATGGATAACGAGACACTGGTGAAGATGATCTAATGCACAATGCCAGGCGCTGGACCTGCGTAATTGCCCCCCACCCCACGCAAAACTCAGTAAAAAATAGTATCGTTAGTTTGTGCGACGTTACTGGTTATTTTCACTGAGTTTTCTGTGGGGTGGGGGCCAACTTCACGCGGGAAAGCAACCTCAGAACAGCATCAGTCGCTGCGTGTGGAGGAGCAGGAGATGATTTTAATTTAAAATATGGCATTGGCAAAAAATGAAAGAAAATAAAAAAACATAAATAATGTCAGCTTTAACTGCCATGATGCTGCAGCTGCAGATGTTCTGGTTCATGTCTAGAATAACCGTGTTAAACAGTGATGTTGATTGTTATTTAATTAAATAATGAAAACTTGACGTGTCGCCTGAACACATCATGAGAAATGATTCTGACCCGATGTCTGCAGTCCTGTGTGCAGCATTCTTTCAGCCATCAGTGCGTAAAGCTGCCAGTTATACCTGCTTTTCAGACGTGCTAAATTACACGCATTTTTTTGTGCCCGCTTTCCGTTGAACGGTTGATAGATCACATTGCGCGTGTTAAACTGAGGTTTTTCATAGTCTCCTCCCAATATTTTGCGCCTTCTGGCAGAAACGCCCAGTTTGCATATTCATCTGCAGCAGATGCGCAAAATGGACAGCGGCGCTATTTTGCCCCTTAACAAGCGCAAAACCTCCCTTTGCCCTGCTTTGTCAATCAGCTCCGCGGATTATTGTGTGCGTAATGAAGATAGCGCCTGTTTTAACACGCGCAAACCTTTCGTAAATTGGGCCCATGGAGGAGATCCGTCGTTTCTATGAATTAATCTATACCTGAAAGTTGTAAAGTGTTCAGTCGGTAGACTGATTCTTAGCTTAACTAATGAAAGTTATCATTTCTTATGTCCCGGGACAGGCTCAGATCCGACCGGCCTCCACCTGTCAGCGCTGCTGCTTCAGGGTGGAAACAGCGGTGCATTTCTGACGTAGACTCTGTTGTTTGGTCAGACACGAACATTTTATAAATCACACATGGATCCAGTCACAAGATCATTTTTATGATCAGATGTGCGCTCATTTCCACGCTGGTTTGACCACTGACTTTTTTCCGCGTAAAATGGCGTTAAGCCTGGTTACTGCTGGTTAAGCAACAAATGTTAGTCACTAGGCAGAGACCGATTCTCTTATTCTCTGACAATAGCATTCAAGCACCACTATTTACAGGAACAGCAACATTCCTGCATTCATGAAGTCTTTTGCTCCGTCCCCCCCCAGCCCCCCCCCCCCCCCGTTTGAGTTGAGACAGAGTAGCCAAGCCTCTTTGGTTGAGATCTTGGTCTCATCAGCTGATCAGAGCAACATTAAACTGAGCAGCTCCGTCTTCGTCGTTATGATCTATCCACGGAAATATTCGGAGCCAGTCTTTGGGCTGCGTGGTACCGTGACCAGCACCGGCGCCAAAGGATTTGGGTTACTGTAAAGGAGACCAACACCAGCGCTGCCACAGCACAGATCTTTACTGTTGTTTGACCAGACCAGCTTCCCTTCAGGTGACCCGAAGTTACATTTAAGTTTTAACCAAGACTCCGTGAAAGGGTCGTGGTGGGAAATCCGCCAACAATGTTTGGTTTGTCAACAAGAGGGAAGCTGGTCAGGGAGAGAGGGAGGGAGCGCGCTGCACTAAAGGGCCGACATGGGAGGCGACGTCACTCCTCCATTCATTTAGCATCTATTCTCCCTAAATTTTCTAAATTCCCCCCACACCACCACCCCCCAATGCCAGAGTTAAATTGGCCCATTCACTCCCCATTGTTTCACAAATCAGGCAAATCTTGCAGCCATGTTCTCACTGTCTCTGCCACTTTCCTATTCCACCTCAGTGCACTCAGCATGTGTGTATATTAGGGCTGCAACGATTACTCGAGTAATTCGAGTAACTCGATTCATAAAATTGCTCGAGGCAAAAAAACTGCCTCGAGGATTCGTTAAATTCACTCTTCGCATTTTGCGCATCCGCCCGGATGGTTTTTCTGTTGCACAACGTTAACGCAAGGAATGTTCCGCCCGGACTGGTATTTCTGTTGAACATAACAGCTTTATGGTGATAACGTAACTAAAGTGGAGGGAGGAAAAACTGTACGGGACCCTACAAACTGGACCGAAAGAGAGAGGAAACACAGTTCCCTCTCCGCGGTTTGGTACGCACGTGATCCATGACATAGAAATAATATAAGTCCTTTATTTATTTGTATAATCCGTGGATTTGGCTGCGCCTGGTCAGTAAAGGCAGTTCAGAGCGGGTCTGTCTGCTCTGCGCTCCGTGTGCAGCGCGGCCTCCGAAACTTAACAAGACCATTTTAATCAATGGTTTTGTCGCCATCGGGGACCCGCAGCTCGAGCCAGTAGCACGCTGTCACAGCTCTCCTATAAATATGGGCGTCGAGTCTGTTTTTGACAGAGCAGCTTCCAGAATCAGCTCATTAGTTCAGATAGGAGGAAATCAGACGTATAAGTAGCAGAAAGCATCTGGTGACTTTCAATATAAAAGCCCCTTCAAGTTTACAGTCGCTGAATTACATCAAACATTACATTACCAGTGATACCAGGTTAAAAGTTTATCAGAGGGTCTCAGCAGTTTTTTTTTTTAATTTTCATTACAATAAATAAATTATTTTTTTTTGGCTGCTGGGAGTCGGCTCAGCAGGTGCTGATCATCCTTTCTTGTTAATACATTTATACTGCAAGTGTTGTGGACTTGAATGTGTATTTAGGTCCTCTAATGAACGGCCAATTGTTTCCATTTCAGTAAAGCAGAACTAAATGTGCAGATGTGGAAGCAACAATTAAGTTTTTAGCTGAGAAGCGGAGGGGGGCATCAGTGCTGCATTCAGGGAAAACTCAGCACTGTAGAACTCTGAAAGCTAGAAATTCTAGCTCTTATAATCAATTTAAGTTGTGAAACTTAAAAAACTTGCAAAATGTCCAATTTATCCAATTACTCGATTAATCGTCAGAAGAATCGCTAGATTACTCGATTACAAAAATAATCGATAGTTGCAGCCCTAGTGTATATAACTAACACATAGCAAACTAAAACACAATTAAATTAAGTTATTGTACAACTTTTGATATCAAAGGCCATCAAGTGAATTAAAAAAAAGAAAAACATAGAAGGCAATACGATAAACTCCGCCACACCGGGGAATCAAACCCTCAACCTTCTGCACTGCAAACCTCCATCCTAACCACTTCACTACCAGCGCCACAGTTTCGCCCAACGCCACGCCAGCCTGTCTCATTCACAATGCACCACATGTGGAGCAGTCCACTCAAAAGATTTCAACATCTTATTTTGGACAAGTCCGATGAAAGAAGAGAGGTTTCATGGGTTTCATTATCTATTATTGAATGTTTTATTTGGGCTTTTCAGAACGAAGCATGGAAGGTCTCCACGTGCGCTAACAGTAAACAGCAAACAGCTGACAGCGTGCGGACTGGACACGTGTTGTCTGATGTAGAGATGTGAGACGCCGACACTTTATGATTTTGTACATCTGATCTGAAATAGTGCCAGAATCATTATGACTCGAGCTGTAAATATGTATTGGTTTGTACTGGTTAGGGCTGGACTCTTCTCTACCAGAAGCCGACACTGGTTATGGAACCGAATTATTTAGGCAGGTGGTAGAATGGAGGAGTAGGGATGTATGTCCAGCCCTTTATTCTATGTTATTTTATGGCTCCAATGCAAACGTTCACTGCACATAATGTTGCTGCAATTTTAAGCGGGAATTTCCCACATTATAAGAGCGAAATTTGCAGGATTTGATGATATCATGCGCCATTTCCGCAATCCCCACAGTAAGTTCCTGGTTTTGCTTTTTTGTAAGCTTATAGTCCCATCATAAGTTATTTTACCGAAGCGATCTGTGAATGATTGTGGCATTAACAACACAGCAGGACTGCACCATGTTTTAACTTGTAAAAACTAGTGAAACAAAAGACCAAAACAAGGACTGCATCGTTTATGCAGCTTTACCCGTCTGCCGTCACCCTCTCAGCCCCGATCCAGTCTTCACTCACGGAACGCCACCAATGGACTCAGACTGCCACCTAGTGGCTATAGTAGTCATATGTATTTTCACGAATTCGTGAAACACGGATTCCGTGAGTGAAGTGTCCATTTTCAACCAGTACCATCTG
>JALJCO010004533.1:0-32402 GCA_023101725.1 Atherinomorus stipes
GTACGACGTTGAGAATTCAAAACCGGGAAACTGTCAACTTAACTGAAATATACTGTACAGTTGCGATATCTTATGTCAACCATAAGATCTCGTGTGCAACACTAACAAGAATTTAATTCTTGGCTTGTTAATGTGCTCTGCTATACCTACTTCCATGGAAGTTGTGTACTTAAATTAAAACTTAACGATTGTACAGGAATCCAGTGATGTGCAGTAACAAATTCTTTTGATGCCAAACAAAATAAAACCATCTGATTAGGGATGGGCTATACTGAAATTTGTTAATAGTGGTTGGAAGTTTGGCTCTTTTCAGGGAGCCGGCCCTTTTTGATTTGGCTCCCAAAGTCCCTGCAATTTGAGCAGCACTTGGAAATATTTGCAGCCTTCAATTTTATCTTAAATTTGCAATGAGTGGTGCAAAAGTTTCTCACAAACCACTCATTTTTATGTGACTCATTAAAATTATAATTCCATCCATTAATTTTTTTTGACAGGGACAGTACATATGTTCAATATGTAGCAAGAGGTAAACTTGGATTATCATTGGCAAGCTGAGTAGAACCAGGAGATACTCAGCAGGTAAAGAAAACGTACATTAAAACAAAATCAAACTTGGTGTCACATGGTTACATTACAAGACAACGCAATGCACTCACACCTCACTAACTCTTGTCACTTGCAATGGAACATAACCTCTTTTCATATATTTGTACAAACCTGACTGGCTGTGAGGCCTCCAGAGTGGCCGGTCACAAAGTGCTGTGATCTCTAAAAAAACTGGGAGCCGGCTCTTCTGATTCACTATGAAGCGCTGGCTCTTCTGAGCATGACTCATCACTGGTCAATACGATGCCATTAGTTTATGGCACTTTTTCATCGATGCTAACTTTTTCTTTTCTTTTTTTTTTTTTTTTTTGAGCAATATTAGATACAAGTAAAACTTGAACAGAAGTACTGGGAAAAATACTTTTAAAGCAGTAATTGAGAAAATTAAAAATAAGGTTAAACTTCTTTCAATGACCAAAGAATCTGGCTTATTTTACATTATTTCATTGCCTAAGACTCTCAGAAGTGGAAACAAATTTTTTATTTTGTATCTTTACAGTGGTATTGCAATACTTAAAAGTATCTATTACAATATTTTGTCTGGCTGGTATCAAAGTATCGACTCCAGGGTATTCATATGCACATCCCTATTTGTGATAGTTTCACAGTGCTTGGAAAATTGCTTTGAAAACAAACTTCACTAATGGAAAAAAATTAAAAAATGAAGCTTCAGACTTGTCCTTGTCCTCTGTTTAAAACTACATGTTAATCACTGGTAGCAATTTATTTAAAAGATTAGTGTTGGAATAATTCAAACTTACACACCCCATCTTATATATACTTGATCGGTGGGAATTATTCTGAATCACTGGCCATAATTTTCATTTCACGCTTTATAAGGTGAGTTCCATGCAAAACAACTTTACTCCAAATATGTTTCACCCAAGAACATTTTAGTAATACAAAAAACTTGCACTACATAAGAATAGAGGTGGATGAAAAGATGTACTGAGGTTATAAGTCAAAGTTTATTTCTGTAGCCCTTTTCACAGACAAGAAAACATCACAAGGTGTTTTACAAAGCTATTTAAATGCAGGAAAAATTCAGAAATACAGTAAAAAATATAAACCAGAATAAACTTGAGCTACATCAGCGTAAATTTTAGTAAATGTTTTGGAGCTCCGCTTCTGAACAGCACCCATAGATGCGTTCACATGAATGAAGCGTGTAGGACATCAGACTCCCATGATGCGCAAACATATCACGTGACAACCTGGATATGAAAAACAACAGCTCACAACTGAGATCTGGTTCTCATTGTTCATTTAAAAGAGCTGTTCAAAAGAAACGATTAGTTCATGAGCATCACATCTTTCCTTGAATCAAACTGGTAGAATATTTTCATGAACATAATTTCTAACGGAAAACAGATACATGTTTTGTATCAGCACAGTTTTTAAAATAAAACATCCCAACATTTTAACTGGCATGTATCAACATATTGATCCCAGAGTATTGATATGTCCATCACTAACTCACTGTGATTTATAAGACTCACAAGGAGAAATGCTTCCAGCATTCTGCATGGCCTGTGCACGGCCTCCATGGTCTAGTTTGAGATGGTAGTCTGCACTGTTTTACATCAGTCTTTTCCTCGTCGTGCGATGATATGAAACGTGTTTGATATCATTGCAAGTCACAGCGACGCAACACAATCACCAGCCAATAAAAGAGCTCTGACAGCAGTAGAAACAGGTTCTGACCTTCAGAACCGACAATACTCAGAGTTGCAAAATATGGTGACCAGAGACGTGGAAATACAGAGTTGCGACATATGCACGAAGCCCACGCTGTTATATCTGACACAGCAATCAGACACAGGTAGGTACTGGATGCTGCACACACATGTTTGTAACTGAATGTTTTAGAGTTAGAGAGAGCATGTTATGTTGTGCGTTTTTAGTGTTTTAGCTTACTGGTTTTTTTTGTTTTTTTTTAAACTGTTTTTATAGTGTCCTTGGGTGCTTTGATAAGGCGCTTTTCAAATAAAATGTATTATTATGATGATGACGGTGGGAACAAATTGCATGATGGGAAAAAAATTATGAAAAATGCTGAAAGAGTCTGGTTGTAGTCTTATAAATAGTGACCCTGCAAGATTCACAGTCTTTGTAAAATCTCAGTCTGAGACTGAGAACTGTCTTTAGATGTGAGCTGGTGGTTTTCCAAGAGTTTTTTTTCTAGATCTTTTCTCCGTTCCCTAAACCTACTGTAGACTAGTCCCCCAACTTTACAATCAGTCTTCATTTAAGCAGCTTTTCCCATACAATTTAGCAGCTATAAGTGCTTTACAGAAATAACAGAAAAAGGCAAAAGTGATTTTGTCAGTCTCACACACAGAAATTAGCTTAAAGCTACAGCGTAAATCCCACCTGGTGAACTCCATCACTGAGGAAAACTAGGTTAATAATCTTATTTAATGATTTTCATTTATCAAAGAAAATAAAAGTAGAAGGGTGTTAACTTCGTTGTGTAGTATTGTATAACGTATATTAAAAGGTTACTTGTGAACACAGACTGCTGAAAAGTATCTAGTGAAGGACACACTGTAACTTTCTTTCTACTCCGAGATCAAAATCATAGGTTTGACGCTTGAGTATTTGAACCAATCACAGGCGGGGGACAGCGCAGGGTGATTTGCATACAGATAGGTTAAATACCGTCTTTCTCCACTCTTCAGCATTGTCGCTACTCTGCATTCATCATGCCTGAACCTGCGAAGTCTGCGCCCAAGAAGGGCTCCAAGAAAGCCGTGACTAAGACTGCCGGCAAAGGAGGAAAGAAGAGGAGAAAGACCAGGAAGGAGAGCTACGCCATCTACGTGTACAAGGTGCTGAAGCAGGTCCACCCCGACACCGGCATCTCCTCCAAGGCCATGAGCATCATGAACTCGTTCGTCAACGACATCTTCGAGCGCATCGCCGCGGAGGCATCTCGTCTGGCTCACTACAACAAACGCTCCACCATCACTTCCAGGGAGATCCAGACCGCCGTCCGCCTCCTGCTGCCCGGAGAGCTGGCAAAGCACGCCGTGTCCGAGGGCACTAAGGCCGTCACCAAGTACACCAGCTCCAAGTAAACGGCTGTTTACCAACAACACAACGGTCCTTTTCAGGGCCACCCACATGAACCTAAGTGCAGAATTCCTCGTTGTAAACTGGCGACTCAGAAAATGAAACGCAGGGAAGGGGGGAAATTCACAGAACATCTGGCATGCTGAAATCAATGTGGCGTCAGTTCCGGAAGTTGCTGCTAAACAATATATCTGAATTGGTTTCTGGTAAAAGTAAAACCAGTACATGTGATATTAATCTAACTAGGGCTGTGTTACATGTTTACTTAAACGATTAATCTACTATTTTTTTTTTTTTGATGTAACTATTCACTTTTTTCAACTTGATTCGCTTATCATCTCATAAATTGACAGACAGCAATTTATATATGCTGATATAGATAACTAAAATGTAAAGGGCATGAATAAAAAGGGCAGTGGGAGCCAGCAGCCTGTCATGGAGTTTTTCATGATCCAACAGAATGTAAAATTTATGTTAAACACAGCGGACTGAAAAACAAGCTTTTAGTTCTTTCATTTACATGAAAATAAGTCATTATGACATGAAAATCGATTATAGAAAATAAAGGCTGGTATTGGAAATATCTGTATATCTGTATCGGTCCGCACATCACTACTGGAAGCATAAAATCTGCACGAATCAGTGCCATGTTGTCGCTGTATCTGTAAAAGGGACAAGAGTTGACTCAGATATTTTGTAGGTGTAACCTGAATGTACTCTTACATTGATCAGAACCCCACTTGATCAGTTTGCTCTTCTTGGGATCATTTTTAAACTAGTCAGGTTTCATAATTCCCACAGCTCTCCTACAGGAGAAGTTTCTTAGAGATCATGTCATGGTCACCACAAGCCAGGAATCTGTAATGATGAGGAAAATGAAGTTTCCTGAAGCAACAAGACTTTCCGGTCCATTGGTTGGGGAAAGGGCTCAGTACTCAGTTTCATATTTTTAGTGATATCTAGTGTCCAAATGGGTCCACAGCAGGCCGAACCACTCTGCACTCAAACCATCTCAGTAGTGCCAATGATTCGGAAATAAAGGATTTATCTGACAAATTATCAGCACCCAACACATACGAATGTGCAGTAATCGTGCCTTTAAGTATTTGACTTAATAAAAGGTTACGGTTTAAAATTAAAAGGTTACAGGGTAAGAAGGAAGCCGCGGGCGGGATCCGAATCACAGACTCCAGAGTAAAAGTCAAACACATCATAAACACATCAAAACAACCTGCGCATGATCTGTCACAAAACGACGAAGTTCTGCCATGTCATATCATTTTATATTTAATACACATTAACAGTGACAGAATTATTTCTGTGTTGGGTGCAGTGCTTGTGGAACTCCACGTGACATGGGGCTGAAAGAGGAGAAGAGGAGCTTCTTCAGTGTTCGGGTTGGCGACTTCTTCTAATGCTTCAAATGATCTCTGTCATGGGCAGGTGATGCAGGGGAACAGAAATTGGTGGGAAAGCTGATAATACTGCTGGTTTCTGCGGCTAGGTATGTCAGAGGATCTTTCTGTCTTTGTATTTTCAGCTCGGATAAATCTCTGTCAACTTCAGTCTTGCGACTTCTGAATGTTTCTTGTGTGGACATGAAACTCAGACCGGCTTGTTGCCACATCTGCACAAAGCGAGGCCTCGTTCCTTCACCGTCTGCAGCTGGTTTAAAATGCTACTCGTGAAAGTTTACTGTTTATTAATTTTATGACATTAAAAACAAAACCAACTTATTCTCACTGTAAACACAGACCACATTGTTACAGGTAAACCACTTATAAAAGCCACTCCTAACAACAAACAAACCCTCCATGAAAGAAGTAGCCTATCTCATTTGATTATATCAGAAGTTTTCTATGTGTTTTTTTTAATCATATGCTTTTACATTCTGTTTAAACCTGATTAAATAGGTTGGCCAACAGTTATCAGTGTCCTAAACTGGAATGGAATACTTCCGCTCATATTTGGGTTTTATTTTGAAATACTTCCTGTCTAAAACGGAAGTCTTGTAATAAATGTCCACGCTTGACGTCCACTCTTCTGTGATTGGACGATTACATTTCAGGCTGACTCTGACCAATGAGCAAGCAGTTGCTCTCTTATAAAACCGCTGTTGTCCCACCTCCCGGTACTTCACTCGTTTATCTTCTCGGAGAAACAACTCGAACATCAACATGTCTGGAAGAGGAAAGACCGGCGGCAAAGCCAGAGCCAAGGCCAAGACCCGCTCTTCTCGTGCTGGTCTCCAGTTCCCCGTCGGCCGCGTCCACAGACTGCTGCGGAAGGGAAACTATGCGCAGCGAGTCGGCGCTGGAGCCCCCGTCTACCTGGCGGCCGTCCTGGAGTACCTGACCGCTGAGATCCTGGAGCTGGCTGGGAATGCCGCTCGCGATAACAAGAAGACCAGGATCATCCCCCGTCACCTGCAGCTCGCCGTCCGCAACGACGAGGAGCTGAACAAGCTTCTGGGTGGAGTCACCATCGCTCAGGGAGGAGTCCTGCCCAACATCCAGGCGGTGCTGCTGCCCAAGAAGACTGAGAAGGCTGCAAAGTCCAAGTAAAGGCCCGCATCTTTAAAACCCAACGGCTCTTTTAAGAGCCACCCAAAGCATCTAAAGAGCAAGTCTGAACCTTTCAAAAAGTGGCAAATGTCTGATTTATCAAGTGAAATACCAGACAGTTTATTTACCGAGAATTTAATACATGAAGGTTTGAATAAAAAATGCAACGTTGCGACTCCTGCTACGCTTGTATGAAATATGGCTTATTACCACGTCTAACACAGTTTATCCTTTATTCCTGATTTGAACGTAATATAACCGTATCTCAGAATTTTCATGCATAAACTGCCAAGTAGATTTTCTCAAACTTCTATGGTAAACGTCATAGGAGGCATAAAGTAGCTCTAAATGGAGTGTTAATCTTGAACAGAACAGTAATGTTTGTCTAAATTTGAGGTGAAGTCACCTAAATTGATATCTGCCTCAGTTACTCCGCACAACACTTTTTGTCGATGTATTTTTATTGAGCGACCCTGAACGAAAATAAACTGCGTCACTCGGACGTCTGAAATGTGGGCGGAGCTGCAGGCCATTACATCACCCAGCCACAAACTGTTCTCCTTTACGTCCGCCGAAAACATTTAAGTAGTGACACTGGCTCCTTGACAGGTCACATTCATTCGTGAACTATTGAAGAATCGACTAGTCATGAGCGGAAGAGGCAAAGGAGGCAAGGGACTCGGAAAAGGAGGCGCTAAGCGTCACCGCAAAGTTCTCCGTGACAACATCCAGGGAATCACCAAACCTGCTATCCGCCGTCTGGCTCGTCGCGGTGGTGTGAAGCGTATCTCTGGTCTGATCTACGAGGAAACCCGTGGGGTGCTGAAGGTGTTCCTGGAGAATGTGATCCGTGACGCCGTCACCTACACCGAGCATGCTAAGAGGAAGACCGTGACCGCCATGGACGTGGTCTACGCTCTGAAGAGGCAGGGTCGCACTCTGTACGGCTTTGGAGGTTAAATCCGGACTGAAACTATACCAACGGCTCTTTTCAGAGCCACCCACAACTTCTTCAGAGTAGTTTCCGTCATGCCAAGTTGCTTGTACCGTATGGCTAATAGTGGAAGTGTTATAAACAAATTCCCAATTGGGTTAGTGATTTTTATTGTGGAATTTGCAGTGGCGAATCACAACCAAGTTAAGTTACAGAACCGCTACTAAGGTGTAATATTTCACTATTTAAGTGTATGTCCCAGTTTTGAGTTTTGATTTGGAAAGGGCGATTATACATACTTGTTGATGCCAGTATTTTATGGCACTTTTTCATCAATGTTGATACTTTTGGTGTCTAAAGACCACATGATGGTACAGTTTACATTATCTTGAATACAAGGGCATATGAGTTAAAAGCAAAACTTTAACAGAAGTGCTGGAAAGAAATGCTTTTCTAACAAATTACTGTATCAATGAAGAAATTAAACAGATTTAAAAACTCATCAAATAACTTACATAATTCATTCAGCGGAAAATGTTCAAATAAAAAATACAATAGTCATATAAATTTACCAAAACAATGTGACATAACCTGCATTAAAGCACTGAAAAGTAGGCTACCAAAACATCTTCCACATGAACAGTAGCAGCATCACCATGACATCTGATAGGCTACCACCATCATGTGACACAGAAGCTGGCTGCTTTCACATTTCACATCATTCGAAGCAAAAATAAGTGGCATGTTTTGTATCTGTACAGTGGTATTGTGATACTCAATTCTTATATTTTGTCTAGCTGGTATAGAAGTATCGACATCTGGGGTATCATTTTGTCCATCCCTAGTTGTGATGGAAAGTTTCTCTTTTGACTCTGGATGGCTTTCTTGTTGCCACTTCCTTTCCTTTGCAATAAATATTGATTAAAAACCATTTTGCATTCAGTATTTGTGAGAATACTTCTTTTGACCAATTTTATTTTCAAAATATGTTTTTATAGACACACTGCTGTCTGAGGTATTTGAAGATTTTTATTTTTGTATGAAAAAGCATTTGCTATTGCAGTAAAATTAGATGCACTACCCTTACTAATGGAAATGTGTGAGATGCTGCACAGTTTAGGTGTCTGTCACTACATTGAGTAGTGATGGAAGGTCATCTTTCTTGAACAGCTCTTAATTTGGTATCTTTTGTAGCCTTTTCTTTTACTTTAACTTTGCAAGAAAGGTTTTTTTGTGTTAACCTTTATGCATTCAGTATTTGTGAGAAGCCTTATAATTTTGAGCACTTATTTTATCTTCAAAATTTAGTTGATAGGGACAGTACATATTGATAAGCATCTGTAGCAGCATGTAAACAGATCATAGCTAGCATGCTAATTTGCATCCATAGTCCCTAGGCAGGTGAAACAAGATGCACAATTTTAGGGAGTTGGGAGACATCAGAAAAACAGTGTTTAGTGTTAAAACACTGCTGAATTTGGACAGTGGGAGGAAATGTAAAAAAGTGGTTGACTACCTGCATCAGATTCACATGTACTGGATGGTGTAGGAGGGTGACAGGAGCTGGGTAGCAAGATGAGGGGTCTGACCTGAGACCAGCGGATGGCAGCAATACACCATGGACGCGTCTAGTCTGCCAAACCAGAAGATAAACAATACAATAACAAAATTAAACTGCAGCAAGATGCTGCTTTACTTTCAGATGTAACTGAAACATCAACAAAATTCTCCACATCATAATAATGTGAATTTGACATGTTTAGAGGAGCTGGTTTTTTATGTGTGGGAGCCACAAACCATTCCACCCTCTTCATGATCATTCTGATAGTTATACCTTACATGAAAATATCGATGTTATCACACTAGTGTTGATTGATAATGACTTTGGTATCAGCATCATTGATATCAGGATCTACTCGTCCACCACTAATCCATGGTGAACAGTAAAATCGCAACACTGCAGTATTTTGAACAAAGAAAAAGAATACAAAGAATACATGATGTTAACTTTTAATCATCATGCACATCTGGAAAACAAGGCCATGACTGTAAAACCAACATCTCAGCAACTATATTCAATACATATATATTAATATAATATTGGGATTTTTTTTTATTTCTAAATGAACATTTTTAATATATATATTTTTTTAATTTTGGGGGAGAATGGAAGTTTGTATCTGTGTAAATTAAAGTTTTGAGTTTTAAGCTGAAAGTGTCGACCTTTTCGTTTTCATGCTGTTTTGTTGTATTTTTGGTGGAACCGAAAAAATAAATAAAGTGAAATGAACATTTGCAATGAAACTCTTCCATCAGCCTGTCTATTGGTCACGCAGGACGTCACTTTTCATTGGAAGATGTTCCGATTATCTGAACCAATCACAGGCGGGGGACAGCGCAGGGCTATTTGCATACAGACAGATTAAGTAGTGTCTCTCTCCGCCCTCCAATTCATCGCCACCAAGCAGTAATCATGCCGGAACCCGCGAAATCTGCGCCCAAGAAGGGCTCCAAGAAGGCCGTGACCAAGACGGCCGGCAAAGGAGGAAAGAAGAAGAGGAAGACCAGGAAGGAGAGCTACGCCATCTACGTGTACAAGGTGCTGAAACAGGTCCACCCCGACACCGGCATCTCCTCCAAGGCCATGAGCATCATGAACTCCTTCGTCAACGACATCTTTGAGCGCATCGCCGCGGAGGCATCTCGTCTGGCTCACTACAACAAACGTTCCACCATCACTTCCAGGGAGATCCAGACCGCCGTCCGCCTCCTGCTGCCCGGAGAGCTGGCCAAGCACGCCGTGTCCGAGGGCACCAAGGCCGTCACCAAGTACACCAGCTCCAAGTAAACAGCTGTTAACCAACAATTCAACGGTCCTTTTCAGGGCCATCCACAAGAACCTGAGAGCGGGAGTTCTCCTGATTTAATGTTAAATTGAAAACGCGTTATCTATTGTACCCATACAGTCACTTATTTGATCATTGCTGACTTGTTCAATATTCACGTGATTTCAACTTAAATCGTTTATGCTGAACTCTGATGGCAATAAAATCAATAAACATCAAAGTGTTGGCTTGTTTCAGTTGAAGACTTAGTAACTTTCAGTATCACTTTCTGATTAATAGGTTTGTAATGAGTCACTTCTGTCAGTCTGAATGCTAGCTTCTCAGCATGGGAGGAAATATGACCTGTGTGAAGCTGGCCCCCCCAGTTTTTCCAGAACAGTTTTTCCAAAACTAAAATAAACATTGGCATTCGTTTGTGCTGGTTTGTGCTGCAAACATCATCGTTTGTGCTGTTAAGGTTTTTTTTTAATTAATCATCTTATATTTTAGCCTGTGACATCATCCAGCCCCCCTACTTTGTCCAAAACTCACCAAAATGGTCTCAAATGTTTGTGAAAAGAAACATTCGCGCTGCCACAGTTTTTGAGATATATGGCTTCATGAGATATATGGCTTCAATTTCGGACACACGTCAAGCTCAAGTTGGCACCATGGTGCCAACTTGAGCTTGACGTGTGTCCGAAATTCTAAAATGATATATCTCAAAAACCGTGGCAGCACGAATGTTTCTTTTAGCAGCACAAACCAGCACAAACGTAGCACAAACATTTGAGACCATTTTGGTGAGTTTTGGACAAAGTAGGGGGCTGGATGATGTCACGGTCATAAGAAATGAAGCCATATATCTCAAAAACCGTGGCAGCACGAAAGTTTCTATTAGCAGCACAAACCAGCACAAACGTAGCACAAACATTTGAGACCATTTTGGTGAGTTTTGGACAAAGTAGGGGGGCTGGATGATGTCACAGGCTAAAATATAAGATGATTAATTACAAAAAACCTTAACAGCACAAACGATGATTTTTGCAGCACAAACCAGCACAAACGAATGGCAATGTTTATTTTAGTTTTGGAAAAACTGGGGGGGCCAGCTTCACACTGCTGGAAATATGCATGTATTGCAATTTCGTTTTTCTTCTGTCTCAAAAGATCTGTTTTAATTGATTTTTCAAAGTTTTCATTCCAGTGGCATGATAAAGCTGCTCAGCGTAAATGACTACGAGGTGCAACCACAGATGCTGTTTCTGAAGTTTACATATTTAATGTGGTTGATTTAATGTTGGGTATTCTCAATATTCAATTTGTCATTTCTACATGACTGTGCTTGGATGCCTGGATGGATCCTGAACTTTTTTTTAATTTTAATCTACTTAAAATGAAGGTCTGTAAATTCGGTGACGCCAGGAGGAAGATGGCCAGGAAGCATCAGCAAAGCTGTTTTAGAGCTGAAAGCGGTTGAAGGCTAACCGACGCACCAAGGTTATAATGGTTTTGGATTTTTAATTTTTTTTTAGTTTACTTTTTGTTTTTCCAATTAAGTTTGTAGAGCAGCTTTGCTTTATTTAAAAAAATGTTTTAGTCTTTGGTTTAGTAGGGTTTTTTTTTTTTCTTTTTTTAAAAAATTTTCTTAAAAAAAAAATATTGTCTGGTGTGACATTCAGTCACTGGTAGAGCAAAGTAAAAAGTTTAAATAGAAATGGATTTCATATCAACCCAAAATGCTTTTGTATTAAATTTACAGACTAAAAACTGAGGATGTTTTTGCAACAATTTTAGTTTTAAGATGCAATTCAGTTTCAGTTATTGATTTTTAAAGTGTTTTATTTTTATTTCAGTGAATGAAAATGTGTTTCCTGTTTTAGTTTTTTCGGTAGTTTTAGTTAATTAAAATAACGAGCACAGGAAACCCAGAGTCAAAGTCACAATATGACTTGAAAGACAAATGTCTGTATACTCAGACAAAATATCAATTTAAGCAGTAACTCTTCATTTACTAAAGTTCATTTTCAACAGTAGTGAAACATTTAGGGTTAGACATGAGATTTATGGATATTTTAAAGTAGCCGTTTATTACAGAGAGCCTAAAAAATAAAAAAATAAAAAGACTGGCTTGTTCTTTTAATTGATGATGTATTTTATTTATTTTACTTCACTATATTTTTTTATCGTGGAAACAATCACTGGTAGCAAATTATAAGTCAAGATTCTTATAATAATTCAACCTTAGAAACCCTGTCAACATAACTCTGCTTTCGGAAAATATTCTGTTATTGGTCATTGTTTCGGTTTGAGATTTCATCGTAGCCATTTTATTGTCCTTGAGCTTTAACTGTGAAATCACCACAGAATCTAAGACGACTGGGGAAGCTGGACCTGCTCCAGTTTGCTGACAGGGCAGGTTGAGGTGTTCAGGATGCTGCTGGCATCCTTTAATCTCCAGGGTTAAGGCCCATTTATGCTCCCTTATGTATGTAAATTGCGACGTCCGTTCATGCGCTGCCCTGCGTCGCCGTTTTCATACTTCCATGCGTCGTCTGCGTTCCGATGGTTCATATATCAGTTTGTCTACGAGGCGGCAGCACTCAGTTCATTGTAATTTCCCTGTTTTGATGTCAGTTTACACGCTTGGTGTCGGTAACGTATATATTGTGTATGTTCGGACTCACTCGCACAGCCTCTCCTCAGAAGCTCCATCTATGTCTACAGATGTTCTCTGTTTGTTTGGCGTCTTCTTTCTCAGGTGCTTTTATTTGGCTGTTTGGCACCGGCGGCTTTGTGTTGTTTTCTTCCGGTTCCTGTTCTTCTTCTCTGGTTGTTCCTGCATATCAGCTCCACAGCTCAAATCTGTGAGAAGGGTCTATCTGCGGCTCGCAAGACAGGGGCGTGTCATAGAGTGGGCGTGTCGTAGTGTGACGTTACTCGACGACACGCCCACCAGGCCAATGAGAGCACGGTAAAATCTAGCCCTACCCCTGACCCTTCCCCTAAACCTAACCAGACCCACCCAAAACGCGACACGCCCACTATAGGACACGCCCACTATAGGACACGCCCACTGGGTTGCAAGCCGCAGATAGATACACTTGAACTCTGTTGTGTTCTGCGGACTGGGCATCAAAAATAGTAATGGAAATTTAAAAATTTGAACGATTCCGGGAGAATTGGAGAGTTAGTTCTGGTTCCGAACAATACTCGATTCTCACCCACCCCTACCATCGAGGCTTTTGAAAACGCACCAAATTATGTAAGTAACTAACGCAGACGATCGACGAAACTATCCGTCCGCCTGTGTCGAGCATAAATGGGCGTTTATTTGGATGGTTTGAAAAACTTTGCACGTTTGTTTTTCTCGATGTTTTCCATGACACACTGCATGCGCCGATTTTCTCGTCGACACCCTCCTTCCTGTCCACATCGGTGTGCACCGTCAGCAGGCAGTCCTGCTTCTCTGCTGCACTTCTACAGCTGATGATTTCTCAACGGAAACATCTCCTTTTCTGCTTTCATACTATTTACCATCAGAAAGTGACATTTCTGTGTGTGACTCCTTCCACTTGCATTTTCAATAAAGATGAAGACATGATTGACACATAATTAGATTAAAGAGATCGGATTTTAAAGCTTATATGGGGGTTTTTACTTTGAAAATGGTTTTATTTTGATAGATTTGTCTCGTGTTTCTGCTTATTTCCCGCCTGGCTTGACAAATTCGACTGTGGCTCGCGCAGAAAATAGAATAAAAGCCAAAACGATCGCTCAATGCTGCGTGCCGCGGCGCCTGATGTGTTGATGTGGTCAACACTGTCTGTTAACAAGGGCATCGAAATGAAACTTTGGCGCGCTTCCGCCTGCAGTGTGTCCCTATAGGGTTAGAGAACGACACAGCCTCAACTTATCTAGACTATTGCTACTTTTAGTACTCCTAATTTAATCATTTCATATAATTTTTACAATGATGTTGTTCGACGAACATATTGATACCCTGTAGTTGATAAGTTCATGTCTACCATGCAAGGTATCGGAGTCGATACTTTTTATAGTATTGCAATACCACTGTGCTCATATAAAACGTGCAATTTGTGTAATTTCAGGCAACAAAATTAGATGCAAAATCCAGGTCTGGTATATTTCTTCCAAGTATTTAGTTTCACGTGATTAAATCAGCCTATCAAAAACCAGAACAGAAGGCTCATTTCACTGCTTCAGTCAAACTCTTCTGCAAAAATAAATAAATAAATAATGCATTTTTGTTTAATGCATTGTTTTATCTTAATGTAAATTTAGAAACATTTCTCAGATGTATCATAGAAGTTTAAGTTTTATTCCTATTGCCCTTCACAATGAAATTAATATAGTGTCATTGTGTGGTTTGCCTTTCAGGATGAAAATGTGTCAGTATTAAAGAAAATGTACCATCAACTCAAGGTATTGTGTTGAAACAATCGTACGTGGCGTACGTGGCGTACGATCATTTCCACGATAAAGTCGAGATGTATCAAGATTGGAGTGACCGTGGAAATGTGCGGTGCTTCACGTCAACTTCATGGCTGGCGTATGAACGTTTCTACAGTTGTGGGGACTTTGGCGACACTCGGAGGCGACGCTGGAAACTGTTTTAAGAAATAAATGTGAAAACAACCATCCCCAGACTGACTGACGTGATCAGAAACATAAACAAACAGCCCTCATAAACAATTAACACCCGCAATTATGTGTGGATATAAAAGCTCAAAGTGGAGCAAAAAAGTCTTCTGTCCAGCATGGCTGCTTTAGCTGGAAGAAGACGTTCGACATAGTGCATATGTAGAGAGCGTGTATTCAGAGGCCGAGAAGATTTGTTGATTTCATGATAATTGGCTGTTCTATTTCGTATAGGCTTCGCCCTCTAAGAGCTATCGCTATTGGGTTTATCCCAGCGCGCATGCGCAGTCCTGAAAAATTCTTTCCCGCCACTGTGCCCCGCCCAGTGGCCCCTATTAGGTCCGCATATCGTGCATATAACACCTGCGTGACCATAGTTCATCTCCCATTTTTCTTCAGCGATATGCAGTCCGAGAAGACCAACAAGAAGATGAAGACTCAGCGATCCTCCGGAGTGGTCCGCCTGTGTCCTAGCTGCAAGCTAGGCTACATCTTGCCCTCCGACCTCCACCCACGCTGCGAGGCATGCCTCGGCGCTCAACACGCCGGCATGGCGCTCACCGCCGGGGCTAATTGCGCCTTCTGCGCTCTCTTGCCTCCGGCTGTGCTGCAACGGAGAGCGGATATCTTCCTCTCGCAGGTGCGTGAAGGCGCCGGTGACGGCAGTTGGGCTGACCGCTCGGCTTTCACCGTAGATGAAGTCATGAACATCCTCGACGGCGAGAGTGGGGATCGTGATGCTGGGCCCGAGCCCGCTGGCTCGGCTCCCTCCATCCACGGTTCCCCCCCGGCTCTCCCCTCTCCCTGTTGGGAGAACTGGAGAGCGACGGCGATGATGAAGACGACAGCGACAGCGCTAGCGACAGGGCAGCTCCGCCCGCCCGCCCCGCCCCCCCGTGTCATCCGACCGGGTCGTCCACATGCCAGCAAAAGAGCTCGTGCAGGAGTTGCCGGAGATCATCCGCACCGCGGCGGATCTCAGAGGCATCTCCGTGCCGGCGGCGCCAGAGGACCTCACCGACTGGTGTGACGTCATGGCGGGATCCTGCGGTAACGCGCCCCAGCGGGCGTCACATCCGCAGTGGCCGCGTGTCTCGGGGCTCCAACAGTTTATGAGCACTGCCCTCGCCGAGCCCGGGAAGACGAAGGCGCCGGTGTCCCGGTACGAGGAGTTCACCAGAGTGGCGGAGCTTACCTCATCTGGTATTCCCTCCGTGCCGCCGCTGGAGAGCAGCTTGGCCGCCATTCTGATGCCTAACGCGACTTTCGTCCCGCCCCGGAAGCCCACACCTCCCTCTCCTCGCGACCAGGTGACTGCCCGGCTCTCAGACATGTCACATCGATGCGCCATCCAGTCTGCGGCGGCAGCGAACAACCTGGCTCTGCTGGCATCCTCTCAGTCCGTGAGGATGTCGCGGCTCGGGGTCCCTCCAGATGTGGCGGAGGAATCCAGGAAGGCCATGTCCACAGCGCTGACGCTGTGCACCGCCATCACCGTGGCCCAGTCGCGGATCATGGCATGGCAGACGATGTTGCAGCGCAACATCTGGCTGCACATGTCCGGCCTGCCATCGAACGCCCGCCGTGACCTCCTGAACGGACCCGTTGGCCCCGATGGGCTCTTCGGGCCGTTGCTGCAGACGGCCACTCAGCACCTGCAGTCCGCCAGCGAGGAGGCTGCGAGAGTTAAGCGACTCACGTCCTGGGGCAGAGCGGAGCCGCGTTCCCAGCGGTCGTGGCGTGACCGGAGAGAGGCACGGGGGAGACAGAGGCGCCCAGCGGCCGCTGCCGCTGCTGCTCCTCGTCCCGCCCCCCACCGCCGCCACATCCACCTCCGGCTCATCATCCTCCACGCCGACCCGGCAAGTCCCGGCGTCCTGCGGGCAGTTGGACCAACCCGCCGCAGGGTCCCCCGTCTAAGCAGTCAAAGTTCTGACATACTGCGGGGGATGTGTGTTTCTTCCAGGCTGCTGCCGACACCAACGGCTCTTTTCAGAGCCACCCACATGTCGGTAAAGAGCCTCTCTTCCACAAACAGCCCGCTCCCAGCTCCACTGAGCTTTTAGCTACTGTTTGCACTGAAGCACACATTCCCCACTCTCACGCTGCTGCTGCAGAGGATTCTCGCAGCGCATCATACACAGAGGCTGTACGGTCTCTGTCTCATGTGCTAATGAGCAGCACCAACACTGATCACTCTCTGCCTCTCTGCGGCCTCCCCACCTCTCACTCATCGGTGCGAGTTAGCGGCGGGTTCTCGCCTTGGCGCGACTCCGGCAACGTGCACGAGGATGCGGTCGTTTTCCCCGCCTCGCGCCCTGCCTCACAGCCCTTTCGTGGCGGCCCTCCCATGGGCTGTGCAGAGCGATCCTACTCGCACAGCGGCGGCGAGGGCGCTACGTTGGCTGTCACAGATGCACACACACGCTCCTCATTCGTGTGCACGCCCGCTTTCCGAGCGCTGCTCAGCGTGGCGAGGTCTGCTCTCCATGAACAGCTGGATGGAGAAGCTAATCACTCGGGGTTACACGCTACAGTTTGCCTGCCCTCCCCCTCCGTTCAACGGGGTGCTGGAGACGGTCATGTCATCTCAGACGGAGATAACTGCTCTGACTACGGAGTTAGCAGAGCTCGTCAACAAGGGTGCAATCTCTCCGGTCCCTCGGGGCGAGGAGAACGAGGGTTTTTACTCCCGTTACTTCCTCGTTCCAAAGAAAACAGGCGGGATGAGACCGATCCTCGACCTGTCAATTTTCAACAAATCTGTCATGAAAATGCCGTTCCACATGCTGACGATCAAGCATGTGCTGGAATGTGTGCGTCCCGGCGATTGGTTCACATCCATCGACCTAAAAGACGCTTATTTTCATGTGCCCATCATCCAGAGACACAGGAAATTCCTGCGGTTCTCTTTCAGAGGGGTTCAGTATCAGTACAACCGTTTGCCCTTCGGTTATTCTCTGGCCCCGCGCACCTTCTCCAAATGCGTGGAGACGGCTCTGGAGCCGTTACGCAGGAAAGGCATCAGAGTCCTGTTTTACTTGGACGATCTGATGGTGATAGCGGCGTCCAAGGAGAGCGCAGCGCTGCACACAGCGGAGCTTGTGAAGCACTTGATCACTCTGGGTTTTACCATAAACTGGCAGAAGAGCTCCCCCATCCCCTCCCAGTCAATGATTTACCTGGGAGTGCAGCTGGATTCCTCCACGATGAGAGCAAGACTGGCGCCAGCGAGGCTGGAGGCGCTCAGGTCTCTCCTCCCACGAGTTGCACCCCGCAGGGTTGTGACCGCGCTAACTGTGATGCGCCTCCTGGGCATGATGTCAGCCAGTCATGTGGTGGTCCCTCTGGGCCTCCTCCACATGAGAAAGCTTCAGCGATGGTTCGGCCGTCTCCGTCTCGACCCGCTGCGTCACAAGAGACGCATGCTCGTGGTTCCCCCCTCAGTGCAGTCAGACCTGCAATACTGGGGAACCCCCCGCACCCTGTCGGCGGGAGTTCCCCTGGGGAAGCCCACGTCACACGTCACGGTGTACACCGACGCCTCCCTCTTCGGGTGGGGGGGGGGCCTGTCAGTCTCACGTTGTGGGAGGAAAGTGGCCGGAGCCGCCATCTCTCCACATAAACTGCCTGGAGCTCTCCACGGTGCTGAAGGTGCTGAAACACTTCGCTCCTCGGCTGAGAGACAAACATGTTGTGGTGAGGACAGACAACATCACGGCTGCTGCCTACATAAACCGTCAGGGCGGCGTCCGCTCTGCTCGGCTGTTAGAAATAGCCAGGCGCCTCCTCCTGTGGTGTCACGCGCACCTGCGCTCCATCAAGGCGATTTACATTCCCGGGAAACAGAACCACACCGCGGATCTAATGTCTCGCGGCGGCCCCTCTCAAAACGAGTGGAAATTGAATCCTACACTCGTGAGGTTACTGTGGAACAGGTTCGGGAAAGCGGAAGTGGATCTTTTTGCGTCGCGAGACGACGCTCAGTGCGATCAATGGTTTTCCATGAGCGCGGAGGACGATCCTCCTCTAGGTGTGGACGCTTTTGCGCACCAACCGTGGCCCGAGGTTCTCCTGTATGCTTTTCCCCCCGGTCCCCCTGATCCCCCGCCTCCTGATGCGCATTCAGGAAGAGAAGCTGTCAGTCATCCTGATAGCTCCGGAGCGCACAGGGGCGTCATGGTTTCCTCTCATGATTCAACTACTGGCGGGGGAACCGTGGCAACTGCCCTGGCGCAGAGACGCGCTCTCACAGCTGAGCGGAGCGATCCTGCATTTTCCCGTCATAGGCCAGCCACTGTGGGCCTGGCCCCTGAGCGGGAACGCCTAGAGAATCTAGGCTTGTCTCCTGACGTGGTCCGGACCATTCAGAACGCCAGAGCTCCCTCTACTACATCGTGTTATGCGACCAAATGGTCTGCTTTTCAGCGCTGGTGCGTAGAGAGGAATACCGACCCTACGTCATGTGCTCTGCCTCAGGTGTTGTCATTCCTGCAGGTGCTAGTGGACAGAGGCTTGGCTCTGTCTACCGTCAAGACATATGCGGCGGCTATCTCTTCCTGCCATGAGGGTTTTGGAGAGAGGTCGGTTTTTGCGCATCCTCTGGTGAAGCGCTTCCTGAAAGGGGTTGGGCGTCTGAGACCTGTCACGCGCCCCGTGGTTCCACAGTGGGACCTTCCCCTGGTGTTATGCGCCCTGGGGGAACCCCCGTTTGAACCCCTCCCACATATTTCTCTCAAGCATTTGTCCTTGAAAACGGCCCTCCTCTTGGCCTTATCTTCGGCTAAGAGAGTGAGTGATTTGTGCGCTCTCTCTGTCTCCCCGTCTTGTCTCACGATGCGTGCAGACGGGAGCGCAGCCATTCTGAGACCGAATCCTGCATTCATGCCTAAAGTTATAACTAGCTCCTTTAAATCGAGAGTTATCACTTTGGAAGGTTTCTTTCCTCCTCCTCACAAGGATGAGGGAGAGGAGGCGTCGCATCGGCTTTGTCCAGTGCGCGCGCTGGCTCATTATGTGGCGCGCACTGCGAGTGTCAGACGAACGCAGCAGCTGTTTGTTCACTACAGAGGGCATTCGCAGGGGCAGCCCCTGACGAAGCAGCGCCTGTCTCATTGGTTGTGTGACGTCATCTCGGAGGCCTATATGACGTCTGGCAGGGATCCCCCGTCTGGTTTACGCGCACACTCAACCAGAGCTTTGTCTTCCTCCACAGCCCTTCTCAGAGGTGTGGCTGTGGCTGACATTTGCGCGGCGGCTTCTTGGGCGTCGCCGTGCGCGTTCACTCGATTTTATCTCCGTGATATGTCGGAAGCTTCCCTGTCTCATTCAGTGCTGAGCGCGGCCAGCAGCCGGTGAGTCGGTGCCGCGCTTAACCTGCAGTAGGATTGTTCTCAGGTTGGAATGTCACATGCTCAAATTTCTGGTTCTGAGCGTCCCTTGAGACTGTCAGTGCGTGACTTTCGTCTCGGCGTGGGCGCTCATCTTAGACGCGCAGTGCAGGTTGCATCCTGCGAGTTGATCATGCGCCATGACGCACGGCCTGTTATCTCTGTGGGGACTATTACAGTGCGTAATCGTCGTCCCGGCCTTCCATATCATGCCATGTGATAGTGAGTGAATGAGATCCTCTCCTCTGGGGGTCTCCGCTCACGTGTAGGACGAGAGACGGATCTCGTGCCCCGTGGGTTGGTGTATGCTCAGTGCTTGTGTACTGTGTGGAACAGTGTGGCATTGACTACATCAGCTTCGCCCTTAACCCAATAGCGATAGCTCTTAGAGGGCGAAGCCTATACGAAATAGAACGTTGGTTACGTATTGTAACCCCAGATTCTATGAGTATAGGCGCAGCCCTCTAAGACTCAGGCCCCACTGTTCAACCATCGCCAGCTGAAGAAAAGTTGGCTACATGGGAGATGAACTATGGTCACGCAGGTGTTATATGCACGATATGCGGACCTAATAGGGGCCACTGGGCGGGGCACAGTGGCGGGAAAGAATTTTTCAGGACTGCGCATGCGCGCTGGGATAAACCCAATAGCGATAGCTCTTAGAGGGCTGCGCCTATACTCATAGAATCTGGGGTTACAATACATAACCAACGTTTCAGCCGCTTTGGTTTCCAGAGACAGCGCTGTGTACAGAGCTGAAGCCAGGCTGGGGGCGCAATACACCCAGGCCAGCTGCGCCTCCACGCGCTCCGGCGAATAAATGCACTTATATGCTGATTTATTTATTAATGCACTTAATTTGTGAGAACGTCTATATGATGATCTGGGCAATCACTTATGTCAACACAGCAGGGGGGAGGACTCGGCCGGTATGGCACTTTCATAGTAGCAGGTCGGTTACGTCTGAGTCCGGGGGATGAGGAAATCCCCGAGGCTGTGACGCAGGTGATGCGGGAGGAATTCCCTCCTGCACGTCCTCTTATGGTGATAGCCTGTGTCAGCTAATAAATCCAGTATTTACAGTGACATCAGACTGTGAGGTGGAGACTGTATAAACACACGTTTCACAAATATATATTTATTTACCTTGAGACAAACCGGAGTCACCCGCGTGAACTCCCCCCACTTCTGGAAGAAGAAAAGCCGTCACGAGCAGCCGTCCTCCGATTCACATCCAACTTGAAATCAGACCACTTGCGGACTCTGACCGCATCACACACTCTCCCATTCACTTTTTTGTTGGAGTGTAATGTCGGACAACAGCGCCCTAAAGTGCACATTTTTGTGCGTTTCTACTTAAACAATCTGCCTCAAGTTTGTTCTCCGTGATTTTTCTTTTATTTTCATTCACTGTCATGCTCATATTTTGTATTTCTGATGGTGCAGAGAGGAGAATCTCCGCTGCAGATCTCATTTAAATGTCATTTGCGTATTTATGTTGGGGGTGTGGACAGGGAGGCGTCAGGTACTCCAACATGTGCGCTCAATTCCAAGTTGATTGGGATGTACAAAGGAAAAGTACTTGGATCCATGCGTGCGCACAGATTCATACATCTGAAAACTTTTGTGCGTATGACGTTTTCAGGATTTCATCGTACGCCGGGTTTCGGTAGGAAATCCACGCAGCTCTTTGTACATGAGGCCCCTGGTCTTTCCTGCTGATCAGGCTCCTCATTGATCAAGAACATCTGGATCTTTGGCTCCATCTGGAAAAATCCAGATTTCATCTCAGAGTGTGATGCTGCCATCGGGCCTTCTTGCTCTTCTCAGGCTTCTTCCTGATTCTCATAAGCTGACCATCAGCTATCAGTTATCTGCACAAGTTCAGAGTCAGCTAAACTGAAACCTCTGAAATACGAAGGGGCTTTATAGGTTGTTCCAGAGGTTTTTGCCTGTTTAAAAGTTAATGTAGACACTATCTGCTGGTGCTTTTAAAGGATCATCACGTACAGTTGTAGCAGTTTTTACAAACATTTAGAAAATTAAGTTCTGAGTCTTAAAGGTGCCATGACATCAAATTTCACTTTTCTGGGGTTTTCGGTGTATAACATGATCTGTTGTGCACTGATGAGGCCATGTGAATGTCCAGAGTGAGAATCAAAGTTCCTGTTTATGGTCTGTCAGCTTTGTCTCTCTGCTCAGAAACAGTTGAATCAGACAGCAGGCTATCATTCTACGTAATTCTATCATTCTACGTAGTTCTATCATTCTACGTAATTTAATTGCTCCAATAAGAGCACACTATCAAGTAAACAGCGCCCCCCCCCCCCTCTCCTAACGGTTTATGCACCGTCCGCTCCCCCCCTCCCCTCCCTGTCTGATGCAGCTGCATGTATGGAGCTAGTAGTAACTTCTCTGCAGTCAGGTCTGGGTTTTCAAACAAATGGATTTAAAAGCAAACTTCTGCAGTAACACTGAGGGAGGCGACCACAACCTTGTCATTACCTGTAAGTTTATTTATTTTCTAAATGCTGTCTTGTCTGATAAACGTAGCTCACTGTCTGAAGTGCCCATGTTGCTAGCAGTTAGCCTTTAGCAAACTCCGACCGCAGCGTGACCTAGATTCTCCAAATAAGGTCATAGCGAAATAAGGTGTAGCCAATCAAAATGAAGTCAACGTGGTCTCCGGGTAAAGCTCCATATCATCACTGGACCCAACTGTATTACTGAGGAAGTGAGGTCTGCGTTTCAAAACAATACTCCGCTGTAAAAAATGTCGTTTTTTTCTTTGGAGTATTTACATATGCAGTAATGCCAACAACATAAACTAGTTTTTAACTGCTATGTCATCACTCCTTTAAAACAAGACTTCCTCTTTAGATCTGTGAACTGATTAAAACTTTTTGTTTCCGTCTTCCTGATTCTGTCATTCTGTCTTATTAAACCTTGTTTCCTCATTCCTGCAGAAAACAAAACCTCCAAAGTTTACAGTTGACAAACATCAGGGTTCACAAGGAAATCACAGTTGTTTTTATACAGAAGGGAAGTTTTTCTTCTTAAAGGCAGGGTGGATGATGTTTTCCAGGAGAATTTTTTTACTATATTGCTTAAAATCTCCTTCACACCCCAACTGCAGACAATTAATTAAGTGTTCTGACACAAAAATTAAAGAAGTTAGTCACCTGTGGAACGGACAGGACTGAAAAAAACCAATCCAATTGTTTTGAATGGCCCGTGCTTATTGATTGAAAGACATGTCTATCAAACTCAAAGGGGGGATAAAACTTTCTCAAAGCGCAGCATCGTGACTGATCTGCATGTGGACCTTCCCAGCAACCAGTCTGTGATAAAACTGGGGAGAAGAAACACAGTTTAACTATTTAACTCCCACATTTAGAGGCTTCTGATCTGGGGTCTCATTTATAAACGTTGTGTACGCACAAAACTGCGTATGCCAGGCTTGAAACTGGCATACGTCAGTTTCCATGCAAAAGTTGTGATTTATAAAAAGTAAATGTGATTGGAAAATGTGCGTATGCTGGTTTTGGAGACTGGGGAAACTGGTGACACAGACCATGAGGTGGAGAACTGAAACCACACTGCATCATGGTCCTGTCCCATTATGTCCAAATGATAATGTGCCGTGGCTGTGAGACTTTAGACATCGTCCTTTGGCTGACCAGTTTATGCACATAACTTCGATATAAAGGAGACTGTGGATCAAGCGCCATCGTATCAAATTTTAATCATAGATCGACTTTACAGGATTCAAACCAGCAGCGTTATTTATGCTGCAGGTGAGATGAAACTATAAGAACCTTTCAAATAAATAAAGAGATCCATAAGCAAACTTGCACGTTACAGTTTTTCTCAATTGCTAAAACACTATTTCTGAAATATCCCCTCACTTTTTTACAACTAAACACTAATCCCATAACTCAAACTACTTTCCCAAAAACTCTGCTTGTTGCTGCAAAAGGAAGTTATTGACTCAAAACAGCATCACCTGGCCTCAAAAAGTGACACTAGTGTCTAATCATGCCCCAAGCACAGCAAAATGTAGAACACAACAGAGCAATCAGGAAACACTAGAAGGAAAAAAGGAAAGCATTGTTCTCAGAACATCATGCTGTCAAAATGTTTTTATTTATTCATTTTTTTAAATTTATATGAGGCCAAATGCATCATGTCACAACACAGAGACCTCATAACATGAAGTACTAGAAAAGCACTCAGAGAGCGGAGACCTCCTCCAAGCAGCTCTTGCAATGATAAAGAATCCTTCAAAAAAATTCCTGGATCCAGAAGGTGATCCGGATCACCACCAAAATGTAATGGGTTCGTTCTTGGGCTGAGGCACATGACTGGTGAAAATTTCAGGTCAATCTGTCCAGAACATTTTCCGTAAAGTTGCTGACAGACGAATAAACAAAACAATAAAACATTACCTCCAGGTAATACAGTAACATGGTTGATCACAGTTGCACGGATTTCACCTGAAATGAAGGCTCTGCATTGACCTGATTTTGCCCCCTTACGTCCCCATCCTCGACCACCTCTGCGACCACCTCTTATGCGTACTCTTCCTCTATCCATTGCAAAATCTTGACCTCCCACAGCTTCCTCAACTTGTTTATATTGGTTCTATCACCATCAGCCAAAGGTGAAATCAATTTTGAGTCATTGGCCCTCATTTATCAAACGATCGTACGACGAAAATCTGTGCGTACGACCATTTCCACGCAAGACTCGGCATTTATCAATTTGAACGTGAGCGTAGGATACGATCAAATCTCACGACAGCTCTGAGTTCGTGTACGCAAGTTTGAGTCAGTGAGGGTTTGCAGCACAGCGCAGCAGAACATGAAAATATTTATTAACCAAACCGCAAACTGTCGTTTAAACATAAGCATTCACATATCAGCACTAAGAATGAACCCATTTGTAAAGAAAAAGAAAAAGGAAAAAGGGAATGTAGAACGTAGCCTATTCCCTAATGCAAAAATAGCTGCGACTGAATTTAATTCCTCCATTTATCTCAACAAATTATTAAAATCATTTACATACAGTTCTAGGAGACAAGTGCTTTTCACTCTTCGTGCATCTCCTCACCCCGCTGGTAAACCTGCACATAGGAGCGCAGGTAGGCATCATTGCGCACACGCGCAGGTGCCCAGGTGGAGCGCTGCTTCGGGCTGCAGGAAGGCAGGTGGGTGTCGGACGGTCCGACTCGGACCCGGCGGGATGAAACGCTGCTTTAGACTCTGAGAAAATCTACAATACACTCCTGTGCAGTGCTGCACATCGCTCGGACCGCTGGAGAGTTTTGATACGCAGTCAGAGGAGAAGATGCGCCGGCAGCCGCCCTGCAGCCCCCACTGGGCTATATGGAGGAGACCGCAGCTGAGCCGTCATTTCTAATAACTAATCGTTAAAGTTGTATAAGTGCTGAGTCAGTAGACTGTCCCTTAGTTTTGCAAATGCAAGTTATCATTTTTTTTGTCCCTGTCCGGTTCAGGCTCGGATCTGAACGGCATCCACCTGTCACCTGTTAGAGCGCATGGAGGGGGGGCGGTGAAACATCTTTTGGTGTTATGTTTCATATTGGACCACTTTTTCTTGACCCATTGACTAAAGAATTGTGACGCTGCCATCGGATGTGGGCTATTATTCAATTTCATAACTAATAACGAATAAACCATATAAACCAGGCCTAGATACTATTATTATTTATATCTCAGCCGGTCGTTCACACCGGTGAGGCGCTGACTGATCCTCTTCCGTGCAGCGTTTTTCTGCACGTCTCTGACTTCGGTTTTTAAGCTGCCAAACGGCACCTCTTTAATCTTTCCCTCCTCACAAATGAGGAATTCTGTCTTAATCCCCCCAAAAGTTTCTTTTTGGGCAGAATCTCTCCTCTCCATGGTTCAACCTCGCCGGGTGAAGCCTCATCATTATGCATGTTTAAGGGCGTAACCGTGGGCGTGACATTTAAATGACGATGGATTTCAGCTTTGGAATTTATCAAGACTCTTTTGTTCGTACGACGAGATTGGACCGATACGAACGTTTTAATAAATCACACGTGGGTCCAATCGTACGACCATTTTTACGATCAGATGTGCGACCATTTCGACGATCGTTTGATAAATGAGGGCCACTGTGTTTACCTGCTGACATCTGTGTCTTAGTTGTGATCAAAGTGTGCAGCATGTGTTTACCATTTTGCACAGCAAGTGCATCACAATGCAAATGTGTTTGCAAACAGTGTCTAGTGATGTGAAACGTATTTCAGATTTTGATCACAAGAGGACTGATTTGATACCTTGGTTTAAGCTTCTGAAAAATTGGCTTTGAGAATGAGATTTAATGTTTTAGCAATTGAGAAAAACTGTAAATCAACATTTCATCTAAGTTCACGGTGATGACTGGCTAATAAGCAGATTTACCACGCCAAAAAAGTGTTCTTTGTTCTCCACAGTCGCACTGACACGGTGTTTCCTCCACAGCGACTTCTGGAACAGACCTCTGTTACATCATCACCGCCACAAAAGCCTGCTGCCATCAGCAGACTTTAGTTTATCTGTGATTCCTGTGACGCCCAAATAAAATGTTTTTGTGAGGCTCCACCACCAACAAGCACCTCCACTTCAGTCTCCACGAAATTACGTTTTGTTGTCTTTTTTGGCATTATGATGAAGCTTTAAATGCCTCAGATCAGCTGGATTATTTGCAGAAACATCCATAAGGTGCTTTGGATTGACCATTTATGGTAGAATGGGTGTGTAGGGGCGGGGCCAAATTCACCTGCACAACCTTTAGGAAGAGTGTGATTTTTAAAGAGGAAATTGCTTGGATCTGCGCGAACGTATAGTTTTATAAATCTAAATATTTTTTGGCGTATGCAAACTTTTGGTTTTGGGCGTACGTAGACATTTAAGATCCTACACACAGTTTATAAATGAGACACTTGGGGCCTCATTTATAAAACTGTGTGCAAGATCCTCACTAAAAGTGTACTTGCGCCCAAAACATAAAGTTTACATACGCCCAAAAATATTCAGATTGATAAAACCGTGCTTACGCACAAATTCAGACAATTTCTTCTTTATAAATCACACTCATCCTGGAAGTTTGCGCAGGTGAATTTGGCCCCGCCCCCTACACACCCACATTCTACCATAAATGGTCAATGCAATTTTTAGTTTTTAGTTATATAATTTTTTAGTTATTAGCTCAACTGCGCAGCATAAATAACGCTGCTGGTTTGAATCCTGTAAAGTTAATCTATAATTTGTTATGAAAGGCGGAATTAAATGTTTGAGAGTGAAAGGAAATACGAGAGCCTGCTCGGGCTCGATCCCCACCCAGAGGAAAATTTTACTTCTCAAAGCTTCTCTTTTGCATCTCAGGAGACAAAAAGGAGATCTCATCTCAGCCTCATTCAGGTTTCAAATCGTTCTCATGAATGTCTCTTTTGTTTCCCCTAAAATTCACTAGTAGAAATATTCTTATTTGAGGCTTAATGCAGACATCCTGAGAATTATTTGAGATAGGATTGAGATCTCCTTTGGAACTGGAAGTGAGACTAGGTTGAGATTTTGTGCAACTTTTCTATCTGGAGACGAGATTGGAGGAGAAATGAGCCGTTGTCTCATTTAGCTCTCACGTGGATCTCACATTTGTCTAGAGGTAAATTAGACCTTTGTGAGATCACCTTTCCAAAATTATTTTCCTCTGGGCAGTCTCCAAAATGTGCGTAAGCAAGGTCTGTAGTTTGCTTAAAGTTACGCACATTCTAAGCTAGATTTTTTTCTATAAATTCCAACTTTTGCATAAGAAGTTGTTTATGCACTTCCAAGCCCAGTTTTGTGCGTAAGCAAACTTTATAAATGAGGCCCCTGGTCATTTAAAGCAGGTTTACTTCTCAGAAAATCCCCCCAGAAAACCCCTGGACCCTCGGGTAACTCAGCAGATTGAAACATCGTTCGGTGCAGCTTGGACTGTAGGAGACTCACTGTTGCTTTTTCATTAGAAAAAGATTTCAAACCTTTCTGTGATACTGTAGTTATTTTCATGTTATTCGTATTAAAACTCCTTTGCAGCCTCCTTTTGTCTCCAGCTCACTGATTCTGGTTTATGACTTCTTATCTGCTGAGTTGACTTTAGACTAAACCTGGAGATCATTGTCTTATCAAAGGCAGCAGTTTTATTTGTGACGTCTCTGCAGGCTCGTCCTGACCGCCTTCCTCATACCGATGCGGTTATATAAAGCTCGCTTGCAGATGACACGTTAAACTGTGCAGAGATCCTGGGAGAAAATGAGAATCATTTGGGTTTGCTTGCTGTTGCCTGTGGTAAGCTCTGCCCCGGCTAATCACACGGAGGATGATTACGATCTTCTGGCCCGACAGGTCGCTCTCCAGCAGCCGTGTCCACAGGATGTCCACACTGTCCTCAGAGAGATGGCCGTCTCACTGGCTACCCAGAAGCAGAAGATCCTGGACTTAGAAAAAGCCGGTGAAGGTAAAGATGTCTCTGTGAGATTGTTACAGCATTATAGAATTTCAGGGCTCCAGACTAACTTTTTCACCAGGAGCACAGGGTCCCCAACTTAGAGTTTTAAGAGCGCAAGCAGAAAATTTAGGGGCGCACATTGAAGTTGAAGCAAATATTGGCATTTCCTCTCATTTTCACTTAGGTTGCTGTCATTATCAGCATGGAAAATACTGGAAAATATGGGTTACATCACCCAACTTGAACAGCGATCTTTTGGACTTTTTTTTAAGTGTTATAAACTTACTTTTCCCCTTTCCCAGCCGAGTGACTAAATGCCAACCGAATAATCTATGAATGTATGTATTTTATGTTCTAACAATAAAACGACTTTATAATGCGATAGGCTACATCTCACATTTTTACAAAAAACTATTACATTATGACATGATCTGTGACCTTTTATCTGGGTGACTGCTCTAATGACCTAACTTCAGTTCACTTTCATGATAAAGAGGGCTGGACAGAAGTCCAGTGGTTCATGATGAAAAAAACCCACTGAGATGTTCTGACTTCTAATCTGGTGTCACTGGTAACATAATGTTTATATAATTCAACCATCGCAAATCTGCAGGGGCTTTTATTTTTAGATTAAAGCAACCTTTACCAATCTTGCATTTCAGAAAGCACAGCAAGATAATTTGAATATAAACAGTCCCGCCTCACTTCTAAGACACACCCCCTTATTCCCTCTGCCTCCCAATGCAGAAGCAAAGGTCTGACAGGCAGGTCCGTTGGACAATCCTAGAGGTGCACCCCACTTCAAGGATTGGTTGGAGTTTTCATTGAATATTTAGAGATTGGAAAAATATTTTATATTGATTAATGGTGGGTCTGTCTTGTATTTCAGAGTTCCATTACCTCATTCATAGCATTTTACCCTGTTAGAAAAATAGTGTAAGAATGCAACATCGGTAAGGGTTGCTTTAACCGCTGTTCACGGTACGTTTCAGTTGTCTCGGGAGTCCGAGCACATGCGAGTTGGTGACATCATCACCAGGTGTTTTGCCTTCCAGTTGCACCATGTTGGGGAAAAAGAGACATCTCAAAACAGCCTTTTTATGAGCTAGAACAGCTAAAAATGAACAAATTTCTAGCTAGAAAAACACACAGGCGTTATAACAATGTTACCATGACAACAACAGCCAATTCCAGTGTGTACACGTGTTTAATAAACAGCACATATTCACGCTGCGTTTTAAAGAAAAAAAGACCGCCGTGAGACCGTAAAATTCAATAACAACAACTTGGTGCTGTTTATTCTTGAAACTTATGAACAGAAAATATCTGATATAGAAGTTTGATAAACACAACAATGGTACTGGATGCAGCCATCTTTAAATCTACAATCTTGGGGTCCTCTGCAAAGTATGCGCTCATATTTCGGAAAAACGAGTTCATGATGTCACTTCCTCAGAAAATTACCTTGATAAAACGAGTTCCAAGACAATTGGAAGGCACTATGAAACAGCTCCTATCTCTGGTCCCTGTCTGGTCCTCACATCGTGGAAGCGTGGTCTGTCAAAAATGAACCCGACACCACGACGAGATGCTTCTGATTAATGGTGCGCTTGGTGTGGAATTTAAACCATTGACCGAAACGGCTGAGTAGTGAAGCTGCGCCACATACGGAAAGCGATGCGAATGGTCCAGATGTGAAAGTCTTTCAGCAAAAACATATCAAATGAGCTAATAATAATTAATAATAACTAATAATAATAATAATATTAAAAATGAAAACAGCTTATTTATTGGTCGTGTGTGTGTAGAGGAAAATGAAGTGTTCCATTTATACAACATCAGCTCACAGACATCCAAAAAGTCCTAAATAAATGTACATAAAGCAACATTTTCAGTCTTGTGTCTTTTCATTTCCTGCGTTATTGGATAGATAAATCACAAACACAGTCTGACATAGAATATGTAATGTTTTTATGCTCTCTCTATTATTTTTTTTTACAGACAATGCAGAAATGAAGAAGGAACTGGAGGGGCTGAAGATTGAAATTAACAAGCTGAGACAAGGTAAACACTAGCCTGCTTTATTTATCCAAGTTATCACCTCCGCCAAGGAGGTAATGTTTTCAGTAGGGTTGGTTTGTCTGTCCATCCGTCTGTCTGTCTGTCAGTCTGTTAGCAACTTTACGTAAAAGTTCTGGACGGATTGACCTGAAATTTTTCACCAGCCATGGACCTCAGCCCATGGACGAACCAATTAAAATTTGGTGGTGATCCGGATTAGCTTCTGGATCCAGGAATGTTTTGAAGGATTCTTTATCATTGTGAGATTGGCCATGTTGGAAAGACTGTTGATGAGGCGTGGTGCCCCCTTATGGCAGAAGTGTGCAGCAGCGGGACTGAGCACATGATGTCAGGATGCAGAAATGAAACTTATGAGCAGCAGTGAGCTTCTTGGTGGAGGTCTGCGCTCTCTGAGTGCTTTTGTAGATTTTCTTTATTTTCATCAGTGAGGTTTCATGAAGCACCTACAAGTACGCAGTATAGAGTAAACCAGTAGAACTAGGGCTCAGTTAAAACTACTTATAGGCACCATCAATGACAGCAAGCTGAAATATGATGTCATCTGTGAATCCCTGTGCAAAAAACATTCACAAGAACTTCTACATCACGAAGTAGGCAAAGTTTCACAACAACACTTATTGACTTCATCCATCTGTTGTGCGTAAACCTCAATGGTCAGATTTATATGAGCGTTTTAATTCAGAATAAAAGTTAATTCAGCTTGTTTACTTCGGGTGGACTAGGGCTTGATATTGTTAAGAAACTCATGATACAATTTCATTTTGATTTTTTGGTTTGTATTTTGGTTTATGATTGATTAAATTCAATATCGATTTAAATACTTTGATGACAATTCAGTAAACTGGATCAGACGGCTGAAAGGTATGATGAGGTAAATTTTCAAGTCATATATGGTATGTATGTATATGACGCTGTAGCTGGGAAACATAATGACTGTTATACGATTTCTCAGTCAAACAGGTGGCATTTTCGGCGTCTCTGTTAGACCACAGTCACCAAACCTTTGGACCCTATAACACCTACACAACTCTGGTCTTCAAACGTGTCGTAACCAACATCGGAAATGCCTATAATCCACAGACAGGTAAGGAGAATAAACATCTGTGGCTCCAACTGATAAATGCTCACTTTTTTTACTTCTTAACATGACAACAACAAATGCTCTTCAGGTATTTTCGTTGCACCGGTGAGAGGCGTCTACCACTTCGAGTGGTACATTGGTGCACATGGTGGTAACAATCCTGCAGCTGCCTCGTTAAAGAAAAACGGGAGATAATTTTCACTGCGTGGGAACATCGGAAGTATTATTATGGCACTTCTTCTAATGGAGCTGTGCTGCTTCTGGAGGTTGGAGACCAGGTATATGTGAGCCAGTGGGCTAACTCCAAAATATTTGATAACAGTCACCCTCACCACACAACCTTCAGTGGTCATCTGGTGTTCACCGTGTGAGAGGGAAACAAATCCTGGCTCTTCATCTGGGAGGTTTAAGTTTTTCCTGCTTTGTCATTAGTCTTGAATCACAGAAGTTAAAGTTTATCCAATCACCTCGAATCAAAATGACAAAGTCTGTTGAAACTGTGATTAAAACCTGTATCTGTAAAATATGATCAACATCAGTAGAACATGTGATTGCGTTTTGTTCAAGAATAAACATCAATGCAGCAACATCTCTGGATGTTTCTTTATTTCACGTGCACCTCAACATGTTGGGAGAAGAAAAATATCAGCTTTAGTTGCCATAGAA
>JALJCO010004534.1:0-14403 GCA_023101725.1 Atherinomorus stipes
GCATTAATCGATCGATTACAGGGGTAGAATTATCGACTATTAAAATAGTCGCTAGCTGCAGCTCTGATGCAATCTAACCACGGCTTCACACAGAAAACATGCATCATTTTATACTTTTAAGATATGAAATATGGCGAAACTATCAAGACTTGAAGTCAGGAAGGAAAAGAAAAGGCAGAAAAGTGAAACCAGGGGACAGGTAGGAAAGACACGGGGGAAGAAGAGGGAACAAAAGGAAAAGGAATCAACTGTCAGATCTAAACAGATGGAAAGAATAATGTTTTCCAGGCCTTCTGCAGATCCAGATTCAGGTCTGAGAGGACAGAGATCCGTAAAGATGGCACCAGAGATACAACAGCAGCTGCTGTAAAACAACTCGACAGAAGAACGGAGACAACAACAACAAACAGCTTCCAGTTAAAGAAAAACGTCTTCAGATGAAAAGACGTGATGATGTGACACAAACTGACTGGCAGCTGGCTCGGTTCAGCGTGTTCACAGCAAACCGGGCCCACAAGCCGACCCCGATATACATCACAGGAAATCAGAATAAGGCAAACATGAAACACTGCTCGCCACAGGGCCCTTCTGTCACACAGGAGCCATGTTTGAGCACGTGGATGCTTCTCAGAACTGTCAGTATTCTGACAGACAGGAGCACATATTAGAGAGATTATGGTAAAAAGGATGGAGGAGATTCTGCTGCAGGTGATCCTGGTTCATCACATCGTCTCTGCTTATCAGTCGGCTACATGTTTGTCAAGTTCAACCTGAAGATATTCCTGGATTCAGGTCGAGAGTTCACCATCATAAAACCAGTTAGACCAGTCTGACTGTAGCAAATTCCAAAACTGAAATTTCTCACCATCATAGTTAAATTCAACTCCTGCCCATACTGTAGTTTATACGGAAACCAGTGTAAAGTGTTAGATTAACACTTTTAAAAGTGTTCAAATTGCTAAAACTGCCACCCCAGCCAGCACATCCATGTGGGGCCCATAAGGGTTCAATTTTGGCTGAGGGACCCACGTGGAATGGTTTCCATGTTGGCCTAACCTATATTTGTCCATGTGGGTTTTCGCACATGGGACCCACCTTAACTATGAGATCTGCAAATTTACCCAGTTCAAGCCCATTCAAACACTTACAGGCTATATGGGCAAACACAGGTGGGGCCACCAAGGAAACCATGGACAAACCCACTTGGGTCCCTCATATGCTGCCAAAATTGAACCCTTATGGGCCCCACATGGAAATGCTGGCTGGGATAGTGTTAATTGACAAACTCTTGTGGCGTTAAACACCAAGATCAGGGGTGCCCAAAGTCAGTCCTTGATGACAGCTTTCCCTTCGTGCTCCAACACACCTCAAACAAATAAAAGAATCTAACAGCACAATCACTCAGTAATTTGAGTCAGGTGTGTGGGGGCAGGGGGGCATGGAAACCCTGCAGGATTGTGGCCCTGGGGGACCGAAGCTGGACACCCCTGACCAAAATGGATAGTAGTGACACCAAGTCTGTTGAAAGTTCACCAGCTGAGGTGCTTTAAACAATAGGTTCTACTTTATTTACTGCATTCTACCAATTCTCAAAGAAAGCAGTGATGGGAACAAGGATTTTTCCAAGGCGCTCGACCAGAGTTCTTTAGCCCCAGGTAAACTTGGGCCCTACTGACATAAGTAATTATGATTATAGAGCAGACCCTATGGATCACCGCGAGCATCCGGGAATTTTCGCCAAATTCGTCACATCCGGTTAGGTAGGAGGTGAAAACATGGCTTCGTTGCATAGGGGAGCCACTGAATTACCTGCTTATTACTCGTCAATCTTTGTTTATTTTACTTTGGAAATACCGAGAAGTCCCGCTGTGTATGGCTGCCATAAACATATCTATCACACGGACAAGAGAATATGTTTGTTCCAGTTCCCAAAACAACAGGAAAAGTCCCGAACAACATGCTAAATGGCTAGCTGCTATCAAGCCCATAAATGCTGACAGTTCACGCTGGAAACCATGGAAACATCTAACAATACGTTCGGATCACTTTGTGACTGATAAAAAAGCATATAATGTGGTCTCACTTTTAAACCCTGTAGTTGTTTTTGCACAGATGATAGAAAACACCATTAAATCAGTGGATGTACAGAATCACAGCACCGCCCGCTGTCCCGTCTCCTCAGGACTGTTAACGATTACGTTCATCCAGATTACTGCCATCAATGTTCCCACATCACAATAAAAGCATAAAAAGTGGCAGAAAGGCATTTGCAGCATTATAAACATGCACAGTCATAACCAGTAAAATACAGATGAGCTTCTAGCTCCCGGTAATTTATTTCTTTATCAATGAGAGTAGACAAAGAAATACCACCATTTCTTAAAAATCCGGGGGAAATTAATATTCTATAAAAAATAAATGGCTTGAACACGGGGCTTACCTGATGAAACCAAATACATCATGAGATCGGGAAACTGATCATCAGGCTGTTATGTACAGGTAGGTTCGTCTAACCAGGCTGTAGCAGCAGAAGATGGGAATCACTTAGTCCAACAGATACTAGTTTAGCTTCGTATCTTCTTCTAGCGTCGGCAGTAAGACTTTCAATGTAACTGGACGAATGTTGAATGTCCAACTAATAAGTCTACAGGTAGGCTGACGTAAACACACCGGGGAAAAGTCGAGGAATTGCATACAGAGTACACTTAAAGGATAACTTTTTTTCTAACCTGGACCTCATTTCTAGGAGTTCATATGTGTATTTACTCACCAGTAAAATTTCTGCATCACTTTGAGTCCTTTGGAAGATATTACGTTGAGTCCCCCTTCGGTGTACATCCACCGTGGCAGCCACTATATAATGGTGCGTTCAGACCGCCCGCGGCAGGGCATCAGGTTTACATGCAAAGTCTGTGTAATCGCACGTCAAGGAGCGTCGAACCTTCTTGTGGCGCATTAAAGGCATCAGGCGCAGCGCGTTTTGAAGGGTTTTGGTTTCAGGCGCAGCAGGTGTGGCAACGCCAGAGTTAAAAAATCTGAAGTTTTGCCGCTTTGCTACGGGGCGTCAGAGAGACTCAACATGTCTCAGTGTCGTGACGCATTTTCTGACAGGACGGGAAATACAGAGGACACCGCGTGGAATCTCTTCACTCCATGGAGACAGTGGAGGATAAACTGTGATCTGCATCTGGTCCCGGGTTTTCGAACGGCAGGTTGATGACCTGCTGTCCCGATCGGATTAATGAGTTTAGAATGTCGTCCCAAAGCAGGACTGTAGGTGGTTAAACTGGGGTGGATAGGACGAAAGCTGAAAGCACCACCGTTGGCGTGCAGTTTCTGGAGTAAACGGTGAAACTAACTAAACTCAGAACACCTCTAAACAGTCTGTTGAATCCCCACACGGCGCAGAAACGGCCAACAACATTGTTCTCTGGCCTTGTGGAGTAAATAAAGTAGGGCTGCAGCTATCGATTATTTTAGTAATCGAGTAATCTAGCAATTCCTCTGGCGATTAATCGAGTAATCGGATTAATTGGACATTTTGCAAGATATTTAAATTTCACAACTTAAATTGATTGTAAGAGCTAGAATTTCTAGCTTTCAGAGTGCAGAGTTTGCCCTGAACACAGCACTGATGCGCCCCCCCCCCCCCCCTTCTCTGCCAAAAACTTCATTGTTGCTTCCATATCTGCACATTTAATTCTGAGCTTTACTGAAATGGAAACAACTGGCCATTCATTAGAGAACCTAAATACATATTCAAGTTCACAAAACTTGCGGTATAAATGTATTAATAACAAGAAAGGATGATCAGCACCTGCTGAACCGACTCCCAGCAGTTTAAAAAAAATCTTTTATTTATTGTTATGAAAAATTTTAAAAAGACCCTCTGATGGACTTTTAATCAGGTATCACTGGTAATGTACTGTTTGATGTAATTCAGTGACTGTAAACCTGCAGGGGCTTTTATTTTGAAAGTCACCCAATACTTTCTGTTACTTCTACATCTGATTTCCTCCTATCTGAACGATTGAGAGCTGCTCTGTCAAAAACAGGCTAGACGCCCATATTTAGAGGAGAGCTGTGACAGTGTGTTTCTGGCTCGCGCTGCAGCTGTAGACCAGACTCCACTTGTCTCATCAAGTCTTCAAGTTAAGACTGGATTCACTTGATGAGCTGAGTGGAGTCTGGTCTGCTACTGCTTGGTTGGAAAGAAGACCAGCAGCCACACGGACCCTTCAGGAATTACTTTGTCACCCCTGCTCTGGATGCTCTTGCCACATGTCATGCGCTTCAACAGCTTTTTGGTCTCTGAATGTCAGTGTCTGATTTTATGTGAACTAGCATCAAACTTTGGGCATCAAGCACATTGTTGGTGGCAAAAATGCGGTCGGTCTGAACACACCATAAGACAATATCTGCAGCAAAACCCCTTGATTTTCACCAATGCTTTAAGTAGAATGAACGAACGAACGGGTACTATTGTCCTGTGAGTCCAGATTTAGCTTTCCGTTAGTTATCAGGGTTCTACACACTTTTCGGGGCCGCGCGTTCATGATGCGTGCTTCTGTAGTACAGCTGAGAAGATCAGCTCGCTACCCAGACAACAACAAAAACACTATTTGCAAAACTCTGAACTCACACTCATTCATTCGTTCATTCTACTTGAAGTATTGATGAAATGAAGCAGTTTTTGCTGCAAATAATGTCTGATAGAGTGGGTGCCCCGTCTTCACCATTTTACTGTATGTACACCGAAGGGCGACTCAATGTAATATCTTCCCAAAGAGTCAAAGTGATGCAGAAACTTTACCGGTGAGTAAATGCACGTATAAACTCCTAAAAATAAGGTCCAGGTTGGAAAAAAAATAAAGTTATCCTTTAACTCATGGTGCAGAACAGAGCAGAGGGTGCCAAAAAGCATGATTGTAATTTTTAAATGAAACCACTTTAGGACCAATAAAACTGTACCCGGATGTACCCAACAACACTCCAAAGTGTTAAAGGAGTCATCACCCGGAAATCCCACTTTTTCATGTTAAAACATGTGTATTGGGGTAGGAATAGGGGATTATCACGCTTACCGGAAGTTCCCTGGATTTTGGCACTTCCTCTTCCGGGCCATGTTAACGACAGCCGTTCCTGCTCTGTTATACTGTTTAAATCGTATAAACTCCAAACATACTCAAGTTTTCATTCCAGACTGAAGTGATACTAAGGAAGAAGTGGATCAAAGCGATCGATTTGCCGCGGTGAAGGGCCGAACTTTATAATAAAACACACGTTTGTTTGTCGCCGGTGGGGCACAACACCGGCACTTCACAGCGTGCTAGCATTAGCCAGCTAGCGTTTACTGTCGTGCTTAACATTGTGCGTCTTAAAACACACAAACATCTGAAAATCGGGTCTGTACCTCCCCGTTTCCAGTGGAACAACTGGGGACTGCCAAGAAAGGAGACGCTTTCATTTGTGTTTTCAGCCGCACAAAGTTAGGCACGTTATCGAGCTGGCTAATGCTAACCTGCTAACAGTAGTCCGCCAGCTACTACTCTGTTAAACTTTGTAAATCGGATAAACGCCAATGCCAAGTTTTCATTCCAGACTGAAGTGATGCTAAGGAAGAAGTGGATCAAAACGACCGATTCGCCGCGGTGAAGGACCGAACTTTATAATAAAACGACACACGTTTGTTTGTAGCCGGCAGTCTGCACAGTCGTGTTAGCCTGTAAGCATTAGCCAGCTCGATGACGTGCCTAACTTTGTGCGGCTGAAAACACACAAGCATCTGAAAGCGTCTCCTTTTTTTTGGCAGTCCCCAGTTGTTCCACTGGAAACGGGGGGGTACAGACCCAGTTTTCAGACGCTTGTATGTTTTCACAAGCGAAAAGTTGGTAACGTCAGCTAACGCGAGCTTGCTAACGCTAGCTGTGGTGTAGTCTGCATCATTGAAGTGCCGACTACAGACATACGTGCAACCTTGTTTTATTTTAAATTTCGGTCCTTCACTCCGACAAATCGCTTTCATCCACTTCTTCCTTAGTGTCTTTTCAGTCGGGAATCCATGAAAACTTAGGTACGGCTGGCGATGTTTATTAGATGTACACAATGGAACAGAGCAGCAACATCGAGACTTGTTGTTTCAACTTCCGGAAACCGGAACGCAGAAGCGTGATAATCCCCTATTGAGTAAAAAAGTGCCAGAAACTCCTGAAAGTGAAAGTGGCTTCGTTTTTCAGCTTGAGCTCTCTCTTCATCCCAGAATCGGCCACAAGAGCGCGCACTCCACAGCACGCGATTTGGACCCGCCTCTGCCGTTGACGTCAATCGCCTCGGCCTGCTAAGTTAGCCTCTTAAGCGCCACCTAAAAGCAGCTGATTACCTGCCCCGGAGGAGTTATGACCAGCTGTTATGACGTGAACTAGAGAGGCTGCGAGCGAGCTGCTAAGCTAGCGTCTTTGTTATGAACTCTGCTTTTCACCGGCTCCTATGGGTCAAAAAAACACTGCCCTAGGGTGTGACTGTCTGATTTGGGGAGCTTATTTTAAGGTTTAGCTGGAGTGGGGGTGGTCCGCTAGCCTGGCATGCCATGATTGAGATACACAAGAAGTCAGTTTGGGCTCCCTCCATTATTTATTTTTGTTATACTGGTAAGATCCCCGAAGGGAAATTAGGGCTCTGCACTACCCATCTCTGTACTGAGTATCAGAGCAGTGGGCTGCTACTTAAAGCCTGGGGAGCAGTTGGTGGGGTTAAGGACCTTGCTCAGGGTCCAAAGTAGTTCACGTAGGAGTTGTGTCAGGGACTCGAGTCCTCCGCACCAAAGCCCACTAGGCTACCCACTCCCCACACATTGGAAACCGATTTCCACCTTGGTAAAATTGACCAGATAAATCACAGCTGTGATTTGTCTTTTTCTCTAACCATAATACAAAAGATAACCGCAGAGGCGTGACGATTTTAGCCGCTGTGCTCCTGTCCAGCTGCTACAACCCAGGTTAAAATGTGATGTTTGCACAAAGGGGGAAATAAAGACACAGTCAATGCCAGCTTTAGTTCTCATTCAGCAACAGTAGCTGCAAATATTTGGTTTGCCTAGAATATTAAACACCTTTGTTAAATAGTGGTGTTTGCTGTGTTGCTTTATGCTCACATGGCGACGATCAGAAGAGAAGATGCAAAAGTGGCGTCTCGTCTTCATCTTTTTACCTGTGTTTACACGAGCGTCATCATGAAGAAATAAGCCATTGTGCCATTATCGGCACAAGCACGTTATACAGGCTGTTATCAAACAACGACATTAGCACCAAGAAAAATTACCATTTTGTACCGTTAACTAACATAAACACAACAAGGTTTCACCAAACTGGCCACCACTCACAAACGATCATAAAATAGAAATAAATATGTAACAATGAGGTAACTAATCCATAACATCGGCCTAAACTAAGATAATATAATGGTTTTCCTAATATTTATATCTCCATTAACAAAGAAAATATTTAAGATTTGTAGCTCGCCTTCTTTGCAGCTTGCATTCTGGGTAGCCCTTACTCACAAGGGTGGTGTTGGAGAATCTCAGCATTGAGGCTATTCGGCCCTCAAACGTTCTTTTTAACGTTCTCAGAATCGGGACAGCACTTGCACTTCGGGGAGTGCACATTTTTGAGATTGAGGGTTAAGATTGAAGGTAAAGACAGGAATTGGAATTCACCCATGGTGACAGGACCCCACACTGTCACACACCTGCTTTTCAGATGTACTGAACATGAAAACAGCCTCTGCAATCTGTTTCATGTCTGATAAATGGCTTTGTGAGTGCTAAAATTATAAATTTATGTTTTCTTTGCCCAACATGCTCAAACCACCAACATTGTCATGTAGGGCCCATAAAAGGTTGGAAATAGGCTAAAAAATGGGCCCCATATAGGATTGTCTGCAGATTACATGTTGGCCCCACTTTGGAAGCCCATATTGGTGTTGTAATGTGAGAAACCCAAGTGGGCCCCACACTAAAAGCCCAGTTTGAGCCCAGGCCCAGATGGTACCCATCCAGCCTGGGCATATCCCCGATGGAACCTGTGAGGACGTAGTCACGCCTTCCTGGGTTTTGACTTTTTGTGACAGATGGCTAATACCTAGTAGCTTTGTTCCTGTTTTAATGATAAAGGATTCACCTTCAAAATGTTTTTTTTTATGAACAGTCCTGTTCATTATCCAGAGGAGGCCTACCTTCAATGGAAGTTCTCTTGGAGAGTGAGTGGGTGTCTTCTCACTGCTGATTGAATAATTGAATGGATCTGATTGAAGGTACCTGTGGAACGGTGAATCAAGAGGATTGTAAAAGCTTTCCTTCCAATTATGTTTGAATGATATTTCTTTAGTTGTGTAAGTGACTAGGACGTTTTAACATAATGTTCTGTTGATCCTTTGTTAATTGATTTTTTTTTTTTCTTACAGAGGGTGTCTATTATAGGCCTGATTGGTCTGAGGGCGGGGCCTCCAGGTGTGTATAAAGGTGCTGCCCAGTAGTCCGGTTCGCTCACATTTGTCTTGGCTGGTCTGCACGAGGGTTTTTGAAAAGTTTGGTGTGCTGAATAAATGTAAAGCATGCTTTCTACTACCCCGAGCCTGCCACTGGACTTATTTTCTCTCCACTGACATGCTGTCTTGCCACAGAACCCACATACATGTTGGCTGTACATTGCATATTTTGTACCTTTGAAAGACGCAACCCTTATTGCACGTTTTAATACACATAAACCCTCCATAGATCCGGCCCTTTTGTGTTTTACTGGAATCAAGCCGCTGACCTTCTAATCTCAGGGTGCCTTCTCCCACTAACTCTAATCATAATGGAGGCATTAAGCTGCCAGTGTGACTCAGCATGCTAAAATAATTACCCAACCAAATAAGCTGCCATGTTTGACTCCCATAATTTCTTGGTTGCTTAGCAATGAGTTGAATACGGCGACAAAGTCAAGCCCCAGAGAAGGTGGCTTGTTTTCAGATCCTCGCCCCCTGCTGAGCAGCTGAAATGTCATTATTTGACTAAAAGCCTTTAATTGAAGGTTTCCTCTGAAGGCGTGGAGGATCAGAGCTGGATCTGCAGCACGCCGGGAAACTCGCTTTGTGACGGAGTTCTGTTCCGCACAGCAGCTCCAGATGCTGGAATGTTTGGATTCCTTCAGGGCTTTCTCCTGGCTTTCAGAGAGCTGATAGCTAACGCCTGAAAGCGCTAAATGTGGGAGGTAATCTATTCAGAGCGGCCGTTTGTGCTTATATGTGGCTGCTCCTGGATTTCTGTCTCTGTGAGGGCAAACTTAGCTTTCAGACCTTAATACAGTCAGACTGAATTAAATACTTGGTTTTATTTGGTTTGTGTATCTGATTTATTCCAGTTGTGTTGGATGATGTATCCATCCAGATAAAATTTATCCATCTGACGCGGAGCTGCAGCTGCAGGAGGAGTTACTTCAGAGGAATATGCTGCACAAATATGGATCCATTTCACCCTGCAGTTATTTGTCTGTCTGTAGAGAAGGAAACTATATCTGCAATATTTTCCTTTTCCATTACACGCCGAAGCACGCTGGACATAGCTGGGTTTCCTGTTTTATTGTGCAGGTCATACCTCAGACTTAATATATTGTTTTTAATACGACCTCAGCGAAGGCTCCAGGCGAGCTGGATCATTACTAAACGTGATATTAAAACTGGTAACAGCAGAGTCTCTGATGTCCTGGAAAAACTGAGGCTCTGACCTGTTTGAAAGAGGGAATAAAGTCAGATCATCTTTATGTCTACGACCTTTCACATCACATTCAGGGGTAGAACAACTCAGTCTGAGTCAGACCAGTCATTATATAACGGATATAACGGATCTGTGTTCAGATAAACCAGTGCATAAAAACACGAGATTACACATACTCCATCAGGACCAGAACCAGGAAGGAAAACCTGCACCAGGACCAGAACCAGGAAGAAAACCTCCATCAGGACCAGAACCAGGAAGGAAAACCTGCACCAGGACCAGAACCAGGAAGAAAACCTCCATCAGGACCAGAACCAGGAAGGAAAACCTGCACCAGGACCAGAACCAGGAAGAAAACCTCCATCAGGACCAGAACCAGGAAGGAAAACCTCCATCAGGACCAGAACCAGGAAGAAAACCTCCATCAGGACCAGAACCAGGAAGGAAAACCTGCACCAGGACCAGAACCAGGAAGGAAAACCTCCATCAGGACCAGAACCAGGAAGGAAAACCTCCATCAGGACCAGAACCAGGAAGGAAAACCTCCATCAGGACCAGAACCAGGAAGAAAAACCTGCACCAGGACCAGAACCAGGAAGGAAAACCTCCATCAGGACCAGAACCAGGAAGGAAAAAAAAAAGAAAACCTGCATCAGGACCAGAACCAGGAAGGAAAACCTCCACCAGGACCAGAACCAGGAAGGAAAACCTCCATCAGGACCAGAACCAGGAAGAAAAACCTCCATCAGGACCAGAACCAGGAAGAAAATCCTCACAGGACCAGAACCAGGAAGAAAAACCTCCATCAGAACCAGAACCAGGAAGAAAAACCTCCATCAGAACCAGAACCAGGAAGAAAACCTCCATCAGGACCAGAACCAGGAAGGAAAACCTCCATCAGGACCAGAACCAGGAAGAGACCTCCATCAGGACCAGAACCAGGAAGGAGGTCCATCTTGCTGGACCAGTTAGGGGTGGAGGGGACAGGAAATTCAAAAAGTAAATGAAGAGTTTATTTGCAAAAGCAGTTAACTCTGTTTATTTTTAAATGGTGTAAATGATCTCTTCATTTAGTAACTCTGGTTATTAACAGATATTATACAGTTTTAAGTCTCGCAGGACCATAAAACAGGACTTCTGAATTAATCTCCAACCCTTTTCAGGCCGTTTCCTTCAGCTTTTGGGTGTTTGTTGGTTCAGTTTAAGAAATGAAAAAGTCTTGAACACGATGAATAGCAGGTGATGACATAATGATGCTGAGGAATGCAGCTGGTCTGCCGCTGTCCTCACAAGTCTAGAAACCCGGGCTGTGTTTTTGTGTCTAATCAGCAGACACTGCATCTACCCAGCCTCTGATTTTACGTGCGCATAAATGGGCCACATTTGCATCTTGGTGTCGTTCCTTTCAGCCCCCTCAGCTCGCCGACTTCTGCGGCTGAATGGGATGAACGAGCGCTCTGCTGCCATTAATCCTCTAACTGCTCTCATTTATTCTCACTGACCCTTCTTTTACATCACCTTTCCTACGCTGGACTTTCTCCTCACGTTGCTGCTTTTACTTCCATTTCCATGCTGAAGTATTGTTGCTACTGCTCGGCATTCAGCGGACGGCGGCGGGAGAAGTGCAGTTACTCGTGTTCTTTTGTTCACTTGTCAATGTAAAAGTTTTAGACACAAAATAAAACTGTTTTCTAGTGCAAGCTTCACAGTTTTGAGTTTCTGAGTTGTACTCAACAGCCGTTTCTCTGAACTGAAATTGAATCGTAAGCACTTCATAGTGAAAAACAAGCAAACCTGGCTTCACCTCAACAAACACATGAGTTTGTAACCAGCAAAAAACTTCCGGGCAAAGGGATGAAACGCTGAAGGGTGCGTTGGTTTTATCGTTACCAAGACCTAGTCTGACTCAGACCGGCAGGGAAGCAGTGAAGATGGTGTTAGTCTTCAGTGGTTGCATAGTAGCAGCAATGAGCTAAAGATGTTAGCAGTGTTGGGCAGTAGCGCCGCTACAAGTAGCACTGCTACTATTTAACTACATTTCTCAGTAGCGTGGTCGTAGCGTCGCTGTTTTCTACATCAAATAGCTTTTCAGGAGGGAAGCTACTTTGTGGCCAAGTGCCGGGTAGCGTCCTCAGAAGCTACATTTTCCCAGCACCTTAAACGCATCTCTCCTATGTTTACTCCTGATGCAGATGTGGTGGGAGCCTTTTAACTTTGCATACCTGTCATCCCGGTTCCTGCCCTAGACTGTGTATAAATACAGATGACCGCGAGAATTGACTGATGAGGCTGAGATGGTAAGCGTGCAACTGGGGGGGGTAGAGGAGAGACGCTTCGCTGTGTGATCCCATGGCCATATCACAACAAGTTGAAGATCTTCGAGACCTGACGGAGCAGTTATACATTCCGTTGTTTATTGTGCCCCCCCACCCCCACGAGGAAGCTCCTGTCAACGTCCATCACGTCCAACACAAATTTAAGGACACATTCAGGTATTTGCTGAAGTTCACACAATCAGCTAAGCTAGTCGTCACAACTCAGCCAGCAAACATCAACAGCTAACGTAGCACTAGCCAAAAACGTCATTTAAAAGCAAAATGATAACGTGTGTGTGCGTGTGTGTGTGCACACGTTCTAAATGCATGTGTGTCTGATAAGAATGGCAGGAAAGGTTGGGAGAAACCGAGCAGTATAACTTTACTTTGTGCAGGTTTTCTTTTTCCTCTCCAAAACAAAACTGATCAGTTTAAATAGATAACTGATATTTGTGTAGATGGCAGTTGCACAAAATGGGGCTAATAAATATTCTACGAAACAGACAGTTTTATAGCAAGACTACACAATCCAAGACGAAATAAACATGTAACTTTAACCACTTTAAATTAATCAAAACAAAAAGCAATGAGGTAGATCTAAGATTTAAAACTAAAGCTGATTAACAATGATCAGACTGACTCACTGACAGTTGCTGTATTAGTTGAGACATTTTAATAATCATGACTGTATGATGCATAATTATACAAACATTTTAGAATTAAGTGTTCATTTATACCTGAATAGTTACATTTGAAATGTGAGAAATTTTGTTTTTCCTTGAAAGAGACTCCATTCAACCAAAGTAGCTGCCCTGGAAGACGTCACACACACAACTATTTTTCTTTTAGTGGGGGCGGGGGGGATTACGGTATGTATAGTAAGAATCAGTTTTGTTGAGGAAGAAGACTTTAATAAACTGACAGATCAAACGGATCAGAGATCAGTTTCATTGATCACTAGGAAATGTAGCAATGTGACTTGGAATGAAGCGAGTTCGATGTTAAAAAAAGCTTTGATGAAGTTAAGCTACTTTTGTTATTTTATTGTAGGTTAGCTTGCTACGTTTCTCTGGTGTGTAGCTTCAGTGTAGTGAAGCTTCATTTAATGTAGAATAACTTGTAGCTTGGCTCATTACATTTTCTAAGTAGCTTGCCCAGATGTTAGATGGACAAGAAAAGAAAAAGACAAGCTGATGACAGCAACTGAAAATATACCTCACCGAGTGGGTACGGAAAGTATTCAGATCCATTTACACTTTTCACACATTGTTTCATTGCAGCCATTTGCCAAAATAAAAACAAGTTAATTTTATTTCTCATTAATGTCACTCAGCACCCCATCTTAACAGAAAAAAAAAAACAGAAATGTAGAAATTTTTGCAAATTTGTTAAAAGAAAAACTGAAATATCACAGTTTACGTATTCAGACTAGGGATGCACAATATTGGACATTTGGCCGATATCTGATATGCCAATATTTTAAAATTCATGTGGCTGATAACTGATATCGATACCGATATTAAAGCTGACATAAATAAGCAGTCATTGAAAATAGTAGTTTTGTTATTCATTTCTGACACTTTGAAAAATAGGGGTAGGAACGAATATTAATACACTGAAATATTGCGATATTTTCATATGCCAAGATAAAATCATATTTAAAAACGCGGTATCAATCTATTTAACCTGCAAAATCTCACAAGATTTTATCGCTCTGTCACAAAATCACCCGATATTTTGTGACTTCTTTCGAGATTTTGTAACAGAACATAAAATCGTTTCGTTCGTAAAATAGACCGATACTGCATTTTTAAATGTCAATATTATATCCGCATTTGAAAATATCGCGAAAATTTTGTCAATTCTTGCGAGGTATCTTAACAGAACGATAAACTATTGCAAGATTTTGTTAGCAAAATAGATCGATACCACATTTTTAAATGTCAATATGACATCAGCTTATGAAAATATCGTGATATTTCAGTGTATCAATATTTTTTCCCACCCCTGCTCTTTAGAAGTTTTAAAGTCTGTAAAAAAAAAAAAGAAGATTTTGAAGAAGTAGTTTTTGTTTGTTTTTAGACTTTAGAAACAGCGGGCTGATCAGTTGAATATCAGTTAAATATTGGTGGGGATGCCAATATCCAATTCTCATTTTTAAGGCCGATATAGGCCGTTACCGATAGGGGGCCGATTATATCTTTCATCCCTAATTCAGACCCTTTGCTCAGTACTGAGCAGAGGCATCGTTCTGAGCTGGTACAGCCATGAGTATTCTTGGGAATGATGCAACAAGTTTTTCATCTTTTCCTCAACTGCAACCAGTTGCCCTGTCCC